>CM062390.1:8674025-9274025 GCA_031304145.1 Cardiospermum halicacabum | reverse complement strand
GCCTGGTCAAGCATCTGCTTAAGGTTTGCTGTTCTTCTCTGTATTCACTTGCACTGAACAAATTAGTGGATTGATGAAGATGTCAATCATACTGTAAAAAAGTGTGCTTTCTATTCGAATACCAGTTCACAGGAGCTTTTGATTTACCAGTTTTGAGCCTTAAAATTTGTCATTTTAATTTTATCTAGGACGTAACGTTAAATTGTTTTTTATTGGTGGGTCCCATCTGGATGGAGAAGAGATTGTGGATGTATAAATATAGAAGATGGGCTCAATGTGTTGGCTGGACCTGGACCTGGACCTAACCGTGGGTTGATGCTTTGATGGGCCTTTTGTTAAACCAAAACTGGGTTCTTGTTTACATGCCAATGAGCCCTTTAGTGAACCTCCCATCTTTTGCCCCTGGGCCCTTCTAAGTCCAATGTTTCAAATATCTTGTAGAAACATTTTAGAACAAATTATAAGCATGCATTGTGCACTAAACTTAGTTAACTTAGAGAGGAAAAGTCCATGAAACAAATCATGCAAAATATTATCTACAAAATCATAATTTTATTTTATTATTTTTTAAATATTAATTTTAAACATTTTAAATAAAACATTATGAATAATTTATGAATTTATATAAAATATTATCTGAAAAAATTACTATTATAATAAACTATATGAATATTCTCTATCAATTTGGTAAAAAAAATTATTAATTAATGGCCACTATTGAGATGGTATAATTAATAGTTTAATGACAAGAAATAAAACATGAGTTTTTTTTAAAATTTTTTTTTTCTTTCAAATGCGATGGTGAAATACATAAATGGTCCGATGTTTGCATATAGTGTTTTTGCCCAAAGGATATGTCAAGCACATTACTTATAGCTAGGTTTGGCATCCATATCATTGTGCATGTAAACAATTGCTTGAATAATTCAACCACATGACGTAAAGGAAATACATTTATAAATAATGTTTGTTTCATGTGAAACGAGTTACAAATGTTCTTGTCTTATATATTCTTCCACGATTTCTTTTCATACATAAATTTTTATATGATCATTTTCCTCCACATAATTCCAAATGCATACACATAGATAGGAATTGAATTTGTCTTCTTATACTAACTATTAGAAAATTCGATTCTATAGGGTACTTCTTGTGCTTGTGGTAAGAGAATAAAAATGACCATAAACAAATTAAAATTGAAAAGTTTAATCGAATTCAACATGGTATGGATTCATTACAACAAATTAAATGGTACATCGACTGGTGCATTCATATGAATTCACCATATCAAACCTTATTATTCACAAAAAAGAATACATGCAGAACATAAAATGAAAAACATGTAAAGAGCAATAAATTATTCTTCATAAATAAATCTCCAAAGCAACCATGTCATGGATCTTCCAGAGTTGGTGGAGTGCAAGTGTAGCAACGAAATGGTGTGGAAGAGTAGAATTGTGGTGGAGGAAAGCTCTACTAGTAGGGTGGAGGAGGTCAATATTTGGGTGGTGGTGGGGAGCTGTAGTAATATGGTGGAGGAGGAGAGTGCTTGGGTGGTGGTGGGGAACTATAGTAGTATGGTGGAGGAGGAGAGTGTTTTGGTGGTGGTGGGGAGCTGTAGTAGTAAGGAGGAGATGGAGAGTGCTTAGGTGGTGGTGGAGAGCTGTAGTAGTATGGAGGTGGAGGTGAGTGCTTAGGTGGTGGGGGAGAGCTGTAATAGTATGGTGGAGGAGGAGAGTGCTTTGGTGGTGGTGGAGAGCTATAGTAGTATGGCGGAGGAGGAGAGTGCTTAGGTGGTGGTGGAGAACTGTAGTAGTACGGTGGAGGAGGAGACTTTTTGGGAGGTGGAGGAGAACTGTAATAGTAGGGTGGAGGTGGAGACTTTTTGGGAGGTGGTGGAGAACTGTAGTAGTAAGGAGGAGGTGGAGACTTTTTGGGTGGTGGTGGGGAGCTGTAATAGTAAGGAGGTGGTGGAGACTTCTTTGGTGGTGGAGGAGAGCTATAATAATACGGTGGAGGGGGAGACTTCTTAGGCGGTGGTGGAGAGCTGTAATAGTAAGGAGGAGGTGGAGACTTCTTGGGTGGTGGTGGGGAGCTGTAATAGTAAGGAGGAGGTGGAGACTTCTTTGGTGGTGGAGGAGAGCTATAATAGTATGGTGGAGGAGAAGACTTCTTAGGTGGTGGTGGAGAGCTGTAATAGTAAGGAGGAGGTGGAGACTTCTTGGGTGGTGGAGGAGAACTGTAATAGTAGGGTGGAGGAGGAGATTTCTTAGGTGGTGGTGGAGAGCTGTAGTAGTAAGGAGGAGGTGGAGACTTTTTCGGTGGTGGGGGAGAGCTATAGTAATACGGTGGAGGAGGAGGAGACTTTTTCGGTGGTGGTGGAGAGCTATAGTAGTACGGTGGAGGAGGAGATTTCTTAGGTGGTGGAGGAGAACTATAGTAGTATGGTGGTGGTGGAGACTTCTTAGGTGGTGGGGGAGAGCTGTAATAATACGGTGGAGGAGGAGACTTCTTCGGTGGTGGAGGAGACTTATACTCATAAGGCGGAAATGAGTAATAAGAAGGTGGTGGCGATGGACTAGGCTCGTAGTCAGCCACAACTGTAGCTATTAAAAGAAACCCTAGAGCAGAAACCAAGAGAGCCATACCTCCAAAGCTTCTCATCTGGGAGGTTATAGTATTACTTGTTTGAGGTGATATCCAAACATCGAGGTCGATGCTGTTTATATAGAGAGGTGGTGGACAACATGTAGCTTCCAAGTACTCACTCAATCCAACATGAACATTTCAGATTTGTGGGGCCACCCAAGTATGATCTAGTCATCTTTTAGCTCTTTGTATATAAAAACCAAGTCAAGATATGGGGTAGGTTCATATAGATTAGTTATGGCTTCTTAGATTGACTATTGGAAGAGGAAAACGATCGATGTTTTTGTCAATGCCCAACTTTCTTAGATAAAAAATAATAAAAAATAAAATTGCCTAATAAAACGACTAGACAACTAAGATAACAAAAAATATATATGAGATGGAAGATCATGCAAAATCAGATATTAATTATATATTTAAATGAAATAATTATAAAAAGTCCACAATTTTTAAAAATAATATAATATTTTGGTTTAATTTTAGTAACAAATTTATTTATAAGTAAAATTATATTCTAAGCAAGAAAAAAATATCTAATCCTTTTATTTTTTAAACAATGTAATTTTTTTTTCAAAATTGCATAAAAATGTTAATTTAAAAAATAATTGAATAAAAATTATTTCTTTTCCCTCTCTATGTAAATTAATTTGAAAATCAAAATACTGATAAAAAAATTATAAAATAAGTAGAATAATTTAGTAAAATATTATTTAAAATACTCAATTATAAAATTATAAATTTATCTCAAATCACCTTCTGCAAATTTATTTTATTAAAAAATTTAATTTAAAATAAATTTATATAAATTCATTTTTAAATATTATTTAATAATATTTAATATCAACAAATATATATATATATATATATAAAATATGAGAATTAATCTTTATAACATGAGCCATCAAGGTAGAAATTAGTTAACTCTATTTATATAATACAGACTGCATGTATTTTCTTGAATTTATGTGCTATATTTTTCGATGCAGATGGTGATAGGTGCCAATGGTTCTTTTTATATTTAGGTAAATTAATTTATGTTTGGTTGTTTTCCTACTGTGTCAACGTCTATTAGCCCCAAAGTCTAGAGGGTTAGCTACCTCATCAAATTAAAAATATATGACAATTTTGAGTTTGATTTGAACACATCAAAGTTTATAGCTATCATGCATGTTTTTATTTAACAATTTACTATTGAATTTAAACAATTAATTTATTTTTTTTCAATATTATCATTTTATAGTTTGAAGGGTCAATCTCAAAATTTCTACTCTTGCAAAATGTGAAAATTGGAAATTTCGATCCAGCTGGATTTTGATGTTCATGTTGTTATTTAATTTTGTGTAGGTCAGGTTAATGTATGTAAGTTATATATATATATATATATATATATATATATATAAAATATATATAATCATATCTCATATTGGATAGTTGATCCAATTATATTTATATCTAAAATTTGTTTTTTTCATGGCAACTTTTTTATTTTATTTTTTTAAATTTCACTTTAAAAAATACTAACAAATTAAATTAGAAAAATTTAAACACCCAACAAAATCAGATAAAAGAAAAAATTGATTCATATTTAAAAATAAAAATTCATTTTAATTTTTTTTAATTATTGAATATATATTCTATCATTTTTTATAATATTTTATAAGTTATTCGAGATGGTTATTTTTGAAAATTTTTAAAATAATTATTAATGCAATTTTAAAAAATATAATTATTACTGTTAACACACTAAAATAGTGATTGACTGTACTTTAATTATTTTCTTAATACAAAGATAAATTATATATATATATATTAATTTAATTACAATTAAAACTAATTTATTTTTAAAAGAAAATTTAAATTTTGGTTCTGGATTTTTTTTAAAAAAAAAAAATTAGTTTATTAATTTAATATATTTAAAATAGAAACATTAATAATAATTTCAAAAAAAAAAAAATGAAACCGACATTATTCTTAAAGTTGTTTTCAATAACATAGATTAATATTTATGGCTTATAAAAGATTTGCTTCATAAGTCATAAATATGAATAATTATTAACATTGCTATCACTGATTATTATTTATTAAGTACTAATAGTAATATTTAAAATAGTTGAATCATTATAAAAATAAATTTTTTAAAAAAAATAGACGAATCAGTCAATTTTTATTTTAATTTTTAATTTTGAAAGTCAGCAAATTTGATTAGGAAGGACCCAGCTGCAACCTAATACATTACTATTATACCAATCATGTAGTAGTCTACTTTGTAATAATAAATAATTAAATAAATACAATATTATTGGAAGACTAAGGACAGAAATTAGGAGAAATTGTCAATTAGCGTATATATTAGCCAACATAATTATTGAATATTAATTACTTGATTTAGTCCTGCAAGTGGTTAATAATTTGTCAATTATTAGCTAAGAGCCAATTCTTTAACGTGATTTTATAAATAAGCTTAATCTAAACAAGTGCACATAGGTTAGTTAAATATTAACAACTTTAGATTAAAAGTCCATTAAAGTGGTTAATGAAAGGAACCATTCAAATTTTTGATTTGTAATTACATTGTTGTTTTGTGTCGGTGTAGATGCAATTCTATAATTCTGATATTAAATTTGGATCTAGAATTTTAAATTCCAAATTTAAATACAATAAAAATATTTTATTGACAAATGCTTTTTATTTTAGAAATTTAAATTATTTTAATATTTACTCAACGTAGTTCAAATTTTATTTTTTTCGCTATTAAAATTTATATATATATATATATATTCAAATATAAGCATTTATGAGATACTAGTAAGATAGTATATATAAAAATAAATAAATAAAAATTTAATTTATATATAAATATTATATAATTTAATTCAAATAATAAATAATCTTAAAAAAATAAAAATATCACCATAAAATTAAATACATATGTTTTAAGTATTTATTTAGAAAAGAAAAAATATTGAAAATTCATTTCAAATAATAAATAAATAAATAAAATCTATTTATATTTGAACATACATATAAAATGTGAAAATAAATATTTATATTTTAATTTTATGAAATTAAAATAATATAAATATCTAATGATTTAAATATTTAAAAATATATTTATAAGTTTAATATTATTTTTTTATATTAATTAAAAATTGTAAAAATAAAAATAAAAATCTCTTAGAATAAATTTTTAAGGATGAGAAAATGTAAAAATAATCCAAAATAATTTTAAAAAATTAAAAAATAAAATTTAGAGGTGACAAATGGTGATATTTGTGTCGTGTCGCTCTCAACCCAATTTCGTTATCAACCAACACAAACTATCACATTAATTCGTGTCGTTCCACTTGATAGTTTTTTATTTGCATTCACAATTAAAAATATATATTAATTTTAATAAATTAAATAATATAATTATAAATATAATATAAAATATGTAAAATTATTACAATATTAAATTAAAATACTATAAATATAAAATAAAAATTTTATTATTATATATTTAATAAAAATATTATAAATTAATAATTTATCGAATTTATCGTATTCAAATACTTTCGTTCAATTCATTAAGCTTTAAACGAATTTATTGCGTCATAATCCAAATTGGCTAGTCCTAATCAAATTACATACATTTGCATTGACTATTTACAAATATTATTATAATATTAACTATAATAATAAAATTATTGTGATGAGAATATGTCACTATAATATTTACTATTTTTTATTGGTTCAAATAGTTAGTAGTGACAAAAAAAAATGTAAAAATTAAATAATTAAAAAAATTTAAATGAAAATAAAATTATATTTGTTTTATATAAAATATATGTTTTATTTAAAAATATAATTATATTTCACTATATTCTTAAAATTATTGATTAAAATAGTGAATATAACATCTCATAAAATAATGTTTCTATATGATTTATTTATTATTATAATATATTTTATTTTTAATTTAGCTGTTAAACTATTTTTTAATAATATTATAAATATTTAATTATTAACATGACTAATTAAATAATATTTAGGCAGGCTAAGAGCATATCCAATGTTATAACTATTTACAAATTCTCCACAGTCACATCAACGATGCGGACAATATTTTAAAAAATAAAGATTCAATAGTACCGTCTAATTTTAATGTCCCGCTAACATGAAAAATTTTAAAATAAACATCGTTCATCAGACTTTCTATTTTAAACGATCAAATAAACATGTTGGCTCAGCTTTTTATATCATTTTATTAAATTTTTAATATGTACTAAATTCGAGTTTAATTTTAATTAAATTTCTATTAAACTTTTTTTTAAAAAAAAAGTGATAGATAGTGACCATTGCATGACTATTTTAAAATTACGATGTCTATCAATACAAATTTTGTCGTATCATCATCCGTCACGATTTCTATTTTATACAATCCAATCATTTTACGTTCACCCTCCATCAAAGATGATACTTAAAACATTCTATGACAGTCAATACATCCATATTAAAGGTAAAAATAATTAAGATTTTAAAAATAGATGGTTAAAGTAAAATCACGTGTTTTTTTTTTAAAATAAATAAATACTAATAAAAAAATCTGACTTTGTTGTTGAATAAATACTAAGAGAATATTAAATTGTAAGTATCTATTTACAATTTTTCCACGGCTGCGTGGACATATTTTAAAAAATAGAGGTCCAATGGTACCGTCTATTTTGAATGTCCAGCTGACGTGACAAATTTTAAAATAGATATCGTCCACCGGACCTTTTATTTTAGACGGTCAAATAGACATACTGACTCGGCTTTTTTATATTATTTAATTAGATTTTAAATGTGTTTCAAATTCTTTTTATTATAACAAAATAGTTTAATTTTTAATTAAATTTCTAGTAAAATTAAAAAGGAAGAGGGATAGACGGTGACCACTGTATAACTATTTAAATTACACGGTCTATGAATAAAAATTTTCCCACATCATCATTCACGACTTCTATTTTACACGGCCACATCATCTAACGCTCACGTTCCATTGGAGATGCTGAATATTAAAAAGTTACTTATGTCATTTGAATCACATAAAATAGGATGTTTAATAGTTATATTATACATTTTTAGTAGTAATATTATATTTGAACCTTATTTTAGTGTTTTCTTTTATTGGTTAAATCTAAATTTAAAATCGAATCTAAATCTACATCTGGTCTAAACCTAAATTTATGATTTTGATACACTATTGAATAACAAACCTAATGCTTTAATATATTAAAGCCCTTAATTAATTTGAATCCAAATTAGTTCAAGATAAATCAAATTGAATTCAAATTATTATTTTTAATATTCAGTTGAATTCAATTTATCAAGTACCCTAAGAAGTGCATTTATAAACAGGGCAAGTTTCATGATGTATTTCTATGTTCATATCATTCAATTGTCCAAAGGTGGAAAAAAAACTATTAATTGAAATTCTGTAATTGATTTTATCCATATAATTAAGATAAATAAATCATCAACTAAATTACATGATTCCGCTTACATCACAGTCCTAAATTAAAAATTTAGTTTCCCACACATTAAAAAAGTTCAAATTCATAAAATAAAACAATAATAAACTAGAGAAGAGATGAAGAGGATTGAAGTGATTCAATTTGAAACCTTATCTTGATAATGAATTATTTTTTGTTTTTCTCATCCTTGTTTCTATTGGATCAATTGAATATATGCTTGATCTCCTCTAAAGAATTGATATCATTTTGAATTTCAAATTCAAAAGTCGTATTTATAATGCTTTTAAGTTGGTGAAGTTAAAGGCAAGAAAGATAAGCCAAAAAGCTCTGGACGAATCATTCATTGAGGTGGTGGGGATAATATCCGTTTCAAATTCACATTTTTATTTCATTTTCGGCTACACTTTTCTATTATATTCCCATTCGATCTTCCAAATTAAAGTTTGAGTTTTACTCTATAAGTAATTTACAGACCGTGACCGTAATTTACAGACTTTGTGAATTGTAAAAGTTCAGGGGTATTTTAATAAATTTAGTTTATGGAATGAAAACTAAATTTTTAAAAGTCTGTTTTTGTATGTTTTTCAAAACAGACCTATAATTGTATTTTGAACTTTAAAAAATCCATTTTTTAGAATTTTCGCTATTTTCAATGTTCTTTCATTTTATACACATTTATCGTTATCCAACTTATATAAACGATCTTTATTATTCCAAAATTTTTTGTTGTTGTATATTTTTTTCATTTTTCTTTCCATTAATATTACCAATTCATGCATGTGATCAGATTGATCATTCTTTCGATATTCATGATTTACTAAAGCATTAGATACATCATACGTCACTTTTTATACATTAGATAAAATGAGCTAGTGATCATACATATAAGTTACAGAGTCAAGTAATAAAAACGATTTATACAAAGAAGCCATAGGGATTCCGAACTTTTTGCTTAGTTGTAACTTTTTAAATTATGTAATTTTGCATTTAATACTTATAAATAAATAAATAAATAAAATGATTTATATTTTTGAAAAATTTCAACATTTAAAAAATCAGCTAATATTTTATTAATTTTCTAGATGCTCAATCATAAATATATATTTTGAAAAATCTTTTTCTTTCATATGAAATCAATTTTCGATACCATACTTATCCCCTAACTTCTTTCAAGGAGCTGTCGCCACAATTTCATTCATCATGAAATATTTTTTACTATTATATTTAAACTGTAATCTTATAGATGGGAGGAAACCTCATTCCTCATTAAACATTGCATTAGTATCATTAAATTTTTCCATATCAGATTTTATTCCATTTGTATTTTTTTTCTAAAAGGATTACTTAAATACCCTTTTCTATATCTAAATACGTTGTTATTATTTTTCGTCATCCTAACTAAAACTCTATTACTAGTTTGTTAGAATTTTTTTAATAAAATAAATGATCAAGACCAAATCAGACAAAATGCCTATACGTTATATATGATTAGCAAATTGCTTAATCTACGAAAGGCAACAACTTTATATTTTGAAATAATCTCATAAATAATCAAACAAATCTCTCTCTCCCTATCATCATATTCAATCAATTAAACCAATTGATGAGCAAACAACATAACTCATAGACCACCTATCATTTAACATAATTGATGAGCAAATAACATAACTCATAGACCATTTATCATTTAACACAATATTATCCATCATACTCAAAACTCTAGAGTATATAGGTAACACAAATTCTAATTCAGACGAGAGTATCTAACAAAATAAGGAAACAAATTCTAAAGAAAACAAGAAACCAAGCTAATAAAAAATAAAAAATAATCTGGTCTCAAATAAGAAAGAACACAATTAGGAATAGACTAAGCTAATGACAAAAAGATATTTCCAAAAAGTGAATCCTTGTGATTAAAAAAAAATTCCTAACAAATATCATTTAAAGATGATGAATAAATTAGAGATTAGTAACGTACAATGATTTAAAAGAAATATTTGATACAATTAAATACAAAGAACACAAAAATAAAAAATAAATTTCAATTGAATAAGGAACAATTAGTACAAAAAGATAAATTTAACTCAAAATAATAATACAGTCAATAAAACAAATACAAAACAAACCATATATTTGATAAAGATGAACATGATTATTTTTCATAAATCAGCACAGAAACAATTTTACAACAGCTTCACAACCTTTTGCGAGAGACGAGAATGGAAGGGCTTAATGATATAGAGGGGGTGGTGGCGATTTGTAAAGATATGGAGGTGGTGGAGACTTCATAGATGGAGGAGGAGAAGTGTAGTGGTAGGGTGCGGGTGGAGACTTGACGGGTGGGGGTGGAGATGTGTAGTGATACGGTGGAGGTGGAGACTTGACGGGTGGAGGGGGAGATGAGTAGTGGTACGGCGGAGGCGGGGACTTGACGGGTGGAGGGGGAGATGAGTACTGGTAGGGCGGAGGTGGGGACTTGACGGGTGGAGGAGGAGATGTATAATGATAGGGTGGAGAATTATAATGATACGGGGGAGGAGAAGCTCTCACTTCGTATGGAGGGGGCGGAGATTTATAGTAATATGGTGGAGGAGAATGTGATGCACCGGCCTTTCGGCATTAATTTTGGGTATGGAATTTAGGGTCCAAATTTGACTGGTTGAAGCGAAACGGCGATCTGAATTAAACCCATCGCCTTTGGCGCTGATCTACGATGCATTTCGGTGTTTCAGGATCGTTTAGAGGGTTTTTTTGAACTTTTATTATTTTAAGGGTTTTTTCGTAATTTTGGAATTATTTTGTTAGGGTTAAGAGTAACGCCTTATAAAAGGGGTGTTTAGAGTTTCTAAGAGGCAGACTTGATATTATATTTTTCAGTAAATCAATTGAGCGAACGAATTGTTCCTCTTATTCAATTTGCAATACTCTTTCAGCCAATTCACACACGTTTCCGGCATCAGTTGGTATCAGAGCTCTGGTTGCTTTGACTCGATGGCTGAAAATAATCGTGGAGGTCGTGGTGGAAGGCGATGTCGTGGTCGGGGGCGTGGAGTCGTTCCTGAAGTAGACGAACCACCGCATCACAGAGACCCGCGAGACGTGAAAATTGAAGAACAGAGACAGCGGATCCGGGATTTGGAACGACAACTCGCACAGGTGGGGTTGGATGTTCAATCCGAAGGTGAAGAATCTGATGCGACATCCGAATACGAGGAGGAAGACGTCAACCCTTTTTGGGTTCGAAACAAGGGGCGAAATCGGGGGATGCGACCTGGACATCGGTCACATGTTTGGAATTTTGGAATGAAGATCGAGATTCCTGAGTTTGAAGGTAAGACTCATCCTGATGAGTTATCGATTGATTGCGCACTGTGGAGAGGGTTTTTGATATTAAGGACTTCACTGAGGAAGAGAAGGTTAAAATTGTGGCGATTAAGTTGCGACAACATGCCTCGATTTGGTGGGAACACGTTAAAAAATAGCGTGTTAGGGAAGGAAAATTGAAGGTGAAACGATGGGATGTGAATTGCTGCAAAGAAAGTTCTTACCTTGTCATTACCGGCAAGAGGCGTTTATCGAGTATCACAATGTCAAACAACGCAATTCGACAGTTGAGGAGTATACCGAGGAGTTTGATCGGTTGCGGATGCGTTGTGATGTGGATGAGGAAGAAGAGCAGACTGTGGCTCGGTTTCTGGCTGGTCTACGAACAGAGATTTCTGATGTTGTCCATTTGCAACAATATTGGACGTATGAGGATGTCTGTCGATTGGCCTTAAAGGTGGAGTCGCAATGCAAAAGAACATGCAGTGCATCCAAATTTCAGAATCGATGGTCTGGTAAAGGTTTTCGAGGGAAAGGAGAGAGTTGCGCAATAAAATCGACACCAATCGCTGTTAAGGGTGCGAGTTCTGAACCTGCAGCGAAAGGGGAACAGAGCAACACGAGAAATAACAGGGGAGGGACTGCTGCTAAGCGTTGTTTCAAGTGTCAGGGGTTGAGACACTTTGCTGCAGATTGTCCTAATCGTCAGATTGTGACGTTGGTCGAGAATCCAAACTATGACAAAGAACCAACTTATGATGAATCTGATGGTGAACCAGAGGATGTGGGGCCAGAACAGGACGAAGTGATTTATGCAGATTCTGGTGAGTCTTTAGTCGTTCGTCGAGTTTTAAATATTGCTATTACGAAAGATGAGTCGTGGCTTAGGCATAACATCTTTCATACTAAGTGCACTAGTGGTGGAAAAGTATGTACTGTGATCATAGATGGGGGAAGTTGCGAGAACGTAGTTTCCGCTACTATGGTGGAGAAGTTGAGGCTGAAAACAGAGGACCACCCTCGACCGTATAAGCTGTCGTGGCTTAAAAAGGGGAGCGAGGTGAAAGTTAGTAAGAAATGTCTTGTGCAGTTTTCGATTGGTGAGAAATATGATGATGAGGTGTGGTGTGATGTGATTCCCATGGACGCCTGCCATATCTTGTTGGGAAGGCCATGGCAATTTGACAGAAAAACACAGCATGATGGGTTTAGAAATACCTACAGTTTCAAGAAGGATGGTAGAGCTATTACCCTGGGCCCTACCGATTTGAGAAAAAAAGTGCAGAATAATCTGTTGTCCAGATCAGAATTCCGGGAGGAGGCGGTGCGTGCCCCTGAACTTTTTGCTATTGTAGTGGTAGAGCCAAATACTGCAGGTCCTGAAGTCTTTTCACAAGTCAGACCCTACTTGAGGAGTTTGCTGACGTTGTACCGGAGGAGTTGCCACCTGGGTTGCCACCAATGAGAGACATTCAGCATCATATGGACTTCATCCCAGGAGCTGTTATTCCTAATAAGGCGGCATACAGAATGAGCCCTAAGGAACATGAAGAGCTGCAGCGGCAAGTGCAGGAGTTGCTGGAAAAGGGTGCGATAAGGGAGAATATGAGTTCTTGTGCCATGCCGGCATTATTAGTCCCTAAGAAAGACGGAACGTGGAGAATGTGTATAGATAGCAGAGCTGTCAATAAAATTACAATCAAGTATCGTTTTCCCATTCCACGATTTGACGATTTGATTGATCAGTTACATGGGGCTACTGTCTTTTCGAAGATAGACTTGAGGAGTGGGTATCATCAAATCAGAATGCGAACTGGAGATGAGTGGAAAATGGCATTCAAGACTAGAGATGGCCTGTACGAGTGGAAGGTGATGCCATTCGGATTGTCTAACGCGCCGAGCACTTTTATGAGACTGATGAATAAGGTTTTTCGATCTTTTATTGGCAAATTCGTTGTCGTATATTTTGATGATATCCTGGTTTATAATGCTTCGATTGAGACGCATTTACAGCATCTACGAGCAGTGTTTGAGGCCTTGAGGGAGCAGAAGTTATATGCCAATCTGAAGAAATGTCACTTTTTAACTCATCATGTGACTTTTTTGGGATACATAGTATCGCAGAAGGCATTCAGGTAGACCCGATGAAGATTGAGGCCATTACAAGTTGGGGAACTCCGAAAAATATCCATGAGGTACGCAGCTTTCATGGGTTAGCATCTTTTTATCGGAGGTTTTTCCGAGATTTCAGCACCATCATTGCACCTCTAACGGATTGTCTAAAGGGGGGTAAGTTTACGTGGACCAAAGAGGCGGAAGCGGCATTCCTGTTGCTGAAAAAGAAGATAATGAAGCCCCGATTTTGGTTCTTCTTGATTTTCATGAGGTTTTTGAAGTACATTGTGATGCTTAAGGCATGGGTATTGGGGTGTATTGAGTCAGAAAAATAAACCGGTGGCATTTTTCAGTGAGAAGTTGAATTAAGCAAAGAAGAAGTATTCGATGTATGATAGAGAATTCTATGTCATAGTACGGAGCTTAGAGAATTGGCGTCATTATCTTATTTCGAGGGAGTTTATTTTATATTCTGACCATGAAGCCCTGAAATATATTAATGCGCAGCAGAAACTGAATACTAGGCACGCAAAGTGGGTGGAGCTGCTTCAGGTTTTCAGTTTTGTAATTAAGCATAAAGCTGGAGTGATGAACAAGGTGGCAGATGCATTGAGCAGAAAACATTCTCTGTTGTCTACAATGCAGGTAAAAGTTTTGGGCTTTGACTCTTTTAAGGAATTATATATTGATGATCTGTATTTTGGAGATGTCTGGAAGAAGTGTCAAACAGGTCCGTTTCAACAGTTTTTGTTAGTGGCTGATTTTCTCTTCAAGGGAAATAGGTTGTGTATCTTCAAGGGAAATAGGTTGTGTATCCTTATGTGTTCTTTAAGGGAGTCCATTATTACTGAAAGTCATACAGGGGGCTTAGCTGGACACTTTGGAACTGATAAGATGATGGCCTTGCTGTGTGAGCATTTCTACTGGCCTAGAATGGAGCGTGATGTGGCACGTTTTGTGGAGAAGTGCCGAGTATGTCACGTGGCCAAAATGAAGGGTACTAATGCTGGATTATACATGCCTTTACCTGTTCCGCTTGCACCGTGGGAAGATGTCAGTCTTGATTTTGTGTTGGGGTTGCCGAGGACACAGCGGAATAAAGATTCCATAATGGTGGTGGTCGACAGATTCTCCAAGATGGCCCACTTTATTCCTTGTAACAAGACCTTTGATGCTTCACAGGTTGCTCGTTTATTTTTGCAGGAGATTGTCAAGCTGCATGGAGTCCATAAAACTATGACCTCAAATCGTGATGTGAAGTTTGTAAGTCACTTTTGGCGTACTCTGTGGCGGCATATGGTAACCAAGTTGCAATTTAGCTCATCTCATCATCCCCAGACCGATGGGCAAACAGAAGTTGTCAACCGAAGCTTGGGGAATTTACTGCGAAGTCTGGTTGGTGATAATCCACGACAGTGGGACGTGGTGCTACCTCAGGCAGAGTTTGCTTATAACCGGTCACAGAACCGAACAACGGGCAAGAATCCTTTCGAGATAGTCTACGGGCGTAATCCAATTACTCCTCTGGATCTCGCGCCTTTACCCTTAGTCAAGCAGTTCAGTTCTGATGCAGATGAACACGCAAAACAGATTAAGAAGTTGCATTCCGAAATTCATGACAAAATTACTAAGCAGAACATGAAGTACAAACAGAGGGTGGATATGCGACGGAAGAGAGTGGTCTTTAAAGAAGGTGATCTCATGTGGATTCACCTCAGAAAAGAACGATTCCCAGCTGGCAGGTTTGGCAAATTACATCCTCGAGCTGATGGTCCATTCAAGGTTCTAGAGCGAATAAATGACAATGCGTACAAGATCGAGCTGCCGGATAAGTACAATGTATCCGGGACTTTTAATGTAGCAGATTTATCGTCCTATCATACAGACAAAAAAGAACTTGGAGAGCTTGCTGTTGGTGAAGATGAATTAGATTCGAGGACGAATCTTCTTTCTAGCAGGGGAAAATATGATGCACCGGGCTTTCGGCATTGATTTTGGGTATGGAATTTAGGGCCCAAATTTGACTGGTTGAAGCGAAATGGCGATCTGAATCAAACTCATCGCCTTTGGCGATGATCTACGATGCATTTCGGTGTTTCAGGATCGTTTAGAGTGTTTTTTTGAACTTTTATTATTTTAAGGGTTTTTTCGTAATTTTGGAATTATTTTGTTAGGGTTAAGAGTAACGCCTTATAAAAGGGGTGTTTAGGGTTTCTAAAAGGCAGACTTGATATTATATTTTTCAGTAAATCAATTGAGCGAACGAATTGTTCCTCTTATTCAATTCGCAATACTCTTTCAGTCAATTCACACACGTTTTCGGCATCAGAATGTATTGGAGGGGGTGGAGCCTTGCAATAGTAAAGTGATGGTGGTGGCGGAGACTTACAGAGTTAAGGTGGCGATGGAGAAGAATAGTCAGAAGCAGTAGCAATAAGCAAGAACCCCAGAGCAGAAACCAAAAGAGGCCATTGGCCCAATTGTCTTATGGTTCCCATTTTGATCTATTGATCGAGTGTTTGAGTCAGTTTAATGAGTGTTGAGTTCTACAAACTTGATTTCAACTTGAGGAAATTGCAAAATTTAAATTATGCAAACAAGTTAAATTAATTGGGGAATAAATTTGATTTTTTAATATAAGATATTTTAGTTATTATTAAGGGTTGAATTTTCATAAAAAATATTAACATGTTTGAATAATTATTAAAATTATATTTTTTAAAATTATATAGATAACAAAATTTTTGAATAGAAATAAAATTATTTATTAATCAAGTAGTAAATAATATTTTATAGTAAATAAAATTTATAGCATTTTAAATATATATAATTTAGTTTCCAATGAGTATTTAATTTAAAGAAATATTTAAATTCAACGTAATTGAGATGGTTAGGATATGTATAATTTTTTACTTTAAATTAGTTTTTTTTAACAAATATTAATATATCTAAATAAAAAAATATTTTTAAATAAATATTATTATTATATTATAAATTTTGTTCATATAATATATTATTTATTTATTTAAATTATAAACTCTCCTAATGAATTTTTTTATTTTATTATGCTTCAATAAATAATTAAATATTATTTAAACGATAATATATGAAAACTAAATTAAAAAAGCTATGAGATATAACTTTTTAAAATGGTACCCTTCTAACGGTGTAAGATCTGTTAAAAGAAATAGAAGTACTTTGATAGAAGCACCACCACCTTATCTACTTTTTCTAAAAGTACTTTTTTAGCCTATAAATAATTTTGAATTTTTATCCAAACAATATTAAAAAATGCTTTTGCATTTAAAACGGTGTAAAAATGCTTATAAAAACTATATCAAATAGACTCTAAATAATGGTAAAAATCAAAATTTATTAATAATTATGAGTAGAAGAATTTTAATCATACCGTATGCACAAATTCTATAATGTATGAAATTATCCAAATTTAGTTTTAATTTTATATACATTATTTAAGAAAATAATTTTTACCACGAGGATAGCGAAGAGAAATATTAATAAAGGTAAAATAGTACTTCTACTTAACCGTGCTATTGTTAAAAAAATCTCTGTTTATTGTAACTTTTAAATTAACTATTATTTTGAAATAAAAAAAAATTCAAATATACTATATTACTAATAGATAAAATTTATGGAGAATTTTATTTTTGTCATTTTACAACTTTTATTTATATTATATAACACAATTTTAAAATTTCACAAAAATAATTTTTCAAATGTTCACTTTTCAAAAATAGCCCTTCACAAATCTGAATGAGACACTTCACAAAGTGTGAAGGAGACACTTCAATGAAGAACTATTTTTCAAAGTCAAAGTACGAATGGATAAAAATACAAATAAAATTTTTTTGAATTAATTTTGAAATTTTAGATTTTATTTGGACTATTTTATATAATTTTCCTAAAATTTATATTAACATCTAAACTATGTATTAATACCATAAATAAATGATAAATATATTTAAAGTTGAAATTGAAATATAAATTTAGTTTATTAAATTAAATATATTATTAGTATAATAGTTATGGTAAACGATTTACTAATTTGATTCCCTAGTCATTTTTATCATTTCAAATAAATAAATAAAGAAAGCAATATCGATTAATAAATTTTTTTTTTTTTTTTAAACTCACTTTTCATTATTTCATAATTTGAACCACTCTTTTGAAAATTACCTCTCTTTTTTCCCTTTTTATTTTTAAATTATAGAAAAATCTACTGCTGGACGAAAATATTACTTTAAATAAAAATGAGTACGTTTTTGCTTATTATGAATTTTTAATTTTTATGAATAAAATAATTTATTTTTTTATTATAAATTAAATAAATTAATATTATATAAAAATAAATCTAATCATTTTTTTATTTAAAAAGTATATATATAATTAAAATAAATTTTAATAATTCTACCCCATAATTTAATTCAATCAATATTATAAATGAATATATTTTTTTTTTATTTTGGTCTTACTTATTTATTTTATTTTATATTAAATAAATATTTTATTAATATATAAAATAAATATTTTATTTAACTGATCCAATTTTAGTTTTTTAAAAATATAAAATGGAATCGGATCAGTGAAATCAACCGACCCAAAATCTTTTGGCAAAGGACGGATAAATTGCAATCTTATTTGAATCATTTGCAATTAATGAAGTAGTGCAGTTAATTTAATAATTTTTAAAAAATGAGAGGCTGGTATCTAATTACGATTTTTGTAGATTTTTGCAGACTTTTGTAGACTTTAAAAAGTGAATGATTTTTAAAGACTTTTACGGACTTTCATAGACTTTATAAATCCAGCAATGACTTTCATAGATTTTTAAAATATATATTTTTTATTTTTGTAGACTTTGATGGATTTTTATAAATGACTTTTGTAGACTTTCAATAAATTTTACAAACTTTCATATATTAATTGGTTAATTTTGATAAAGCTTTCAAATACTTTTTAAGAATTGATGAAAGTTCATTGATATTAAAAGTAAAAAGTCCTTTGGCACAAAAAAAAAAAAATTTATATTTTTATGTGTTAAGAGCATGAAAAAAAAATTTTCAACAATAATCTTACTAAAGATTTCATTACTATCATGTCATCCACGATTGGTGGCATCAACCCAAAGTTCTAATAAGTCATTACTTTATTGTAATATTCATATTTTATTATTTTTTCCTCCCCTTTTCTTTTCTTTTCTTACTCTTTCTTTTTATTGTTGTGTATATATTTTTCACTCTATAAATTTACCTATGTTTACACTTTCTTACCCAATCTTTAATTATTTGTTTAATGTAATTGATAGATTGAGACAATCTATTTTTTTCAATATAAATATATGATAGAAATAAAATAATTGTTCTAATAAAACAAAAATTATAATACTTGATAAAAGTAAATAAAAAGTATTATAAAAAAAATAAAAATAGAGGATTTAAAATATTTCACAATTATAATTAAAGTAAAAAATAAATAAAAAAGAATAACTAATGGGGTTGAAATTGAGTTTTTACTTGTTAATATTTTAAAGTATTCAAAAATCATTCAAAGTTTGTGAGGAAAGGATGAGACAATTTTTTAACTTTAAATTTCCTAAATTGGTTAAAAAAGTCTACAAAAGTCTATAAAAGTCTGTCAAGTTTAAAAGTCTATAAAAGTCTGTCAAGTTTAAAAGTCTTCAAAAGTCATGAAAATTAAAATACCCGAAAGTTTTATAAACTCTATAAAAGTCATGATTAGATACCCAAAACTTTTGAAGACTTTTTAAAAGTCATGATTAGATACCCCTTGACTTTCGAAGACACTTTAAAAGTCTATAAAAGTCATGATTAGATACCCCATAACTTTTATAGAGTCTTTAAAAGTCATTATTAGATACCTACAGATTTTTAATAATATTTAAAGTCTATAAAAATCATTAAAAGTCATCAAAAGACATAATTAGATATCGCATGTAAATATATTATAAAAATAAATGTAGACACCCCACTGACATAAAATCTAAACTAATGAGTATATAGTTAAACTATTTTAAAAAGTAAAAATAGAAAATAAATAAATAAAGTATAAACCTTTGTAGGTTTTTCTGGCCATCCCCTCCCCACTCCATAAACATAAGCGGTGGTTCAGAGCATTAAAAAATTGTTTGTATATACAAAATCCCTGTAGTAGTCTGGTTGGGGAGAAGATATCAGAGTCAAAGCCTGATGAGAGTCTGCAGAGAATTTTATTTGTTACTTCTTTCTCATAAAAAATTTTATTACTTCGATCATTCATCCTCTTTGTTATGTTCAATAAACAGTGAATAATATGTTAGATGTTAAAAGTCAAAGGAGGAAAATATATTGGAAATTAAGTATTTACGAGTTTTTAAACTTAATCATATAGAATGATAAGATAGATATATGATGAAAGTTAAACAACAATTTCATTCAATATGGAATCATGGTACAATAGGATAACTTCAATTGAATTCACAATTGAAACCATTATTACATACTCATAAAAAGAAATACGAAACAAATCATAAATTTGATGTAGATGAACTTAGGTGTCCTTCATAAATCAATGTATAGATAATAATATAAAAACTTTATAACCTTTTAAGGGAGAATTGGGGGCAAGAATATAGTGATATGGAGGGGGTGGGGAAGTGTGGTAGTATTGTGGAGGTGGGGATTTTGCAGAAAGAGGTGGTGAGGTTACTAATATGGTGGAGGGGGTGACTTTATGGGTGGAGGAGGTGACTTGTAGTAGTAGGGTGGTGGAGGAGAATGTGTTGGTGGTGGGGGAGATTTATAGTAGTATAGTGGAGGAGGTGAGTGTTTAGGAGGTGGGGGAGAACTATAATGGTATGGTGGAGGAGGAGACGTCACGGGGGGAGGTGAAGAACTGTAATGGTATGGTGGTGGAGGGGACTTCACGGGAGGTGGAGGAGAACTGTAGTGGTATGGGGGAGGAGGAGACTTCATTGGAGGAGGTGGAGAACTATAGTGGTATGGTGGTGGAGGAGATTTCATTAGAGAAGGTGGAGAACTGTAGTGGTATGGGGGAGGAGGGGACTTCACGGGAGGTGGTAGAGAGCTGTAGTGGTATGGGGGAGGAGGTGACTTCACAAGGGGAGGTGGAGAACTGTAGTGGTATGGTGGTGGAGGTGACTTCACAGGGGGAGGTGGAGAACTGTAGTGGTATGGTGGAGGAGGGGACTTCACCGGAGGCGGTGGAGAACTGTAGTGGTACGGGGATGGAGGGGACTTCACCGGAGGTGGTGGAGAACTGTAGTGGTATGGTGGTGGTGGCGACTTCACGGGAGGAGGTGGAGAACTGTAGTGGTATGGTGGTGGAGGGGACTTCACCGGAGGAGGTGGAGAACTGTAGTGGTATGGTGGTGGAGGGGACTTTACCGGAGGAGGTGGAGAACTGTAGTGGTACGAGGGAGGAGGTGACTTCACGGGAGAAGGTGGAGAACTGTAGTGGTATGGTGGTGGAGGTGACTTCACAAGGGGAGGTGGAGAACTGTAGTGGTATGGTGGTGGAGGTGACTTCACCAGAGGAGGTGGGGAACTATAGTGGTATGATGGTGGAGGGGACTTCACTGGAGGAGGTGGAGAACTGTAGTGGTATGGTGGCGGAGGGGACTTCATCGGAGGAGGTGGAGAACTGTAGTGGTATAGTGGTGGTGACTTCACGGGAGGAGGTGGAGAACTGTAGTGGTATGGTGGCGGAGGGGACTTCACCGGGGGAGGTGGAGAACTGTAGTGGTATGGTGGCGGAGGTGACTTCACCGGAGGAGGTGGAGAACTGTAGTGGTATGGTGGTGGAGGTGACTTCACGGGAGGAGGTGGAGAACTGTAGTGGTATGGGGGAGGAGGTGACTTCACGGGGGGAGGTGGAGAACTGTAGTGGTATGGTGGAGGAGGGGACTTCACGGGGGGAGGTGGAGAACTGTAGTGGTATAGGGGTGGAGGGGACTTCACGGGGTGGTATGGGGGTGGAGGTGACTTCACGGGGGGAGGCGGAGAACTGTAGTGGTATGGTGGAGGAGGGGACTTCACGGGGGGAGGTGGAGAACTGTAGTGGTATGGGGGTGGAGGGGACTTCACCGGAGGTGGTGGAGAACTGTAGTTGTATGGGGGTGGAGGAGACTTCACGGAGGGAGGTGGAGAACTGTAGTGGTATGGGGGAGGTGGGGACTTCGCGGGAAGAGGTAGAGAACTGTAGTGGTATGGGGGAGGTGGGGACTTTGCGGGAGGAGGTGGAGAACTGTAGTGGTATGGTGGTGGTGGGGACTTCGCGGGAGGAGGTGGAGAACTGTAGTGGTATGGGGGTGGAGGGGACTTCACCAGAGGAGGTGGAGAACTGTAGTGGTATGGGGGAGGAGGGACTTCACTGGGGGAGGTGGAGAACTGTAGTGGTATGGTGGTGGTGGGGACTTCGCGGGAGGAGGTGGAGAACTGTAGTGGTATGGGGGTGGAGGGGACTTCACCGAGGAGGTGGAGAACTGTAGTGGTATGGGGGAGGAGGGGACTTCACGGGGGGAGGTGGAGAACTGTAGTGGTATGGGGGTGGAGGGGACTTCAACGGAAGAGGTGGAGAACTGTAGTGGTAAGGCGGAGGAGGAGACTTCACGGGAGGAGGTGGAGAACTGTAGTGGTACGGGGGAGGAGGGGACTTCACGGGGGGAGGTGGAGAACTGTAGTGGTATGGTGGTGGAGGTGACTTCACGGGGGTAGGGGGAGAACTGTAGTGGTATGGGGGAGGAAGGGACTTCACTGAATGAGGTGGAGAATTGTAGTGGTATGATGGTGAAGATGACTTCACGGGGGGAGGTGGAGAACTGTAGTGGTATGGTGGAGGAGGAAACTTCACCGAAGGTGGTGGAGAATTGTATTGGTAAGGGGGAGGAGGGGACTTTTCTCGAGGAGGTGGAGAACTGTAGTGATACGGGGGTGGAGGAGAGTTCTTCGGCGGTGGTGGAGAGCTGTAGTGGTACGGGGGTGGAGGAGACTTCACCGGAGGAGGTGGAGAACTGTAGTGGTACGGAGGTGGAGGGGACTTCACGGAAGGTGGTGGAGAGCTGTAGTGGTACGGTGGAGGAGGGGACTTCACGGGAGGTGGTGGAGATGAGTAATGGTACGGTGGTGGAGGAGACTTGTATTGATAAGGAGGGGAAGGAGATTGAATTGGAGGTGGGGGAGAATTATAGAGATATGGTGGAGATGGAGAAGAATATTCAGAAGCAGTAGCTATAAGTAAAAACCCCATGGCGAAAACCATAAGGGGCCATTGGCGCAATTGTCTTATGGTTCCCATCTTGAGCTATTGGTTGAGTGATTTCCATCACCAAAACACCTCTTTATATACTAACCAATCCAATCATTGAAACCACCCAACAATTATAGATTAAAGTTGAGAATTGTCAACCCGTGTGTGTGGTTTCATGGTTACCCACTAACTGGACATATGATCATGTTTTTATAATAAAACCAGAAGCAAGTCAATGTATACGCTGTCTCTGGTTGTTAACCTCAACTTATTTATTGATCATCGAAGAACACTTCAAAGGAACATGTTCGCTATTTTTGTTAATATCTGATTCTAAGATTCTTTTAAAGAATATAGATGTACCATACAATGTATCCATTTCTAAGTTGAAATGTGTTGCTAATACAAAAATAGTGTTTGTTCTTTTTACTTGGTGGTTGATCCTGTATGTGTTTGTGTGTATGTGGGGTAAAATAGTTTTTAATTTAATTTATTTTCTAAATGATTTATTTAATAAATGTAGAAATCATCGTTTAAGAAGATAACTTATAAACGAACCACATTGCACAAATATAAAAATTATTTAAGAAAATATTTAAAACTTAGTAAAATTATTATTGAAAAATTTAAAAATTATTATACTAAAAAATTATTAAAACTATTCACAAATATAAAAGCCACCTAATCTCATCAAAATCACTAATAATGTTTATTTTGGATGGTTTTTGGAATAATATTGTAAAAGTTTACCAAATCAGATATTAAAAATAAAATATTTTGAAATTTAGATTATTTTTATAATTAACTGTTAATAGTATTATGAATTTCTTTTAAATTTTGGTGTTTGAGTTCGATGAATTTCCAGGTAGATTTAATTTTGGTAAGTCATTTTAATTCAAATTTATAAATTTTTAAAGTTAAACTTTTAAGAAGTAATTAAAATAATAGCTACATTTATTATATTTTTACAAATAAATTCAACTTATTATTAGTTTTGAATATTTTTCGAATAGAAAATAATTTTATTTGAGATAATTTGAATAATATTTTTAAATATATTATATTTAAAAGTTAATCTACCCAATAAAATAAGATATTATTGATGGAATTTTTGTGATGAAATTTTTGGATCACTATTTGTGGCGCATTTACAAAGAATTTTCATTATAAATAATAGTTTCTTTCAGAAAGATGGAATATATATAAATTTTGTTATCAAATTATTATGATATAACTAATACTAATGTTAGCACATTAAATTTTAGTCATTCATATAATGAAGTGGATAAAAAATAAATACACTATAATCGTTGATATTTGTTTTGTATCATATTAACACTCCAAATAAGCTGGTGCTCAACTATTAGATCTTAGATCTTATAGGTCGTTTTATAAAATATGGAATTTAATATTTTAATATTATATCATAATTATTTATACAGTAGTAAGTCAAATATAATTTCTACAAAATTTAATTTTTATATAAATTTTTTTATTCTTACACTAAATATTTATCCGCTAAATATAAAAATAAAAATAAATAATAAATTATTACCCAACATTAATTACACAATAACTTCATAATAAAATAATATAATATATGTGTATACATATTTTAAGATTAAAGGATTAGTGAATGTCCTAATAATTTAGATTTCGAGAAGTAGATAGCATTCGAGAATTATATAATAAAATTCAATTTTTTATATAAAATTCAATTTTTTTATATGTTAGTGCGTTGGTTTTATATTTTTGAAACAATATTTTTTAACAGGAAAAAGTTTAAAATTAATAGATTAATGTAAAAAGTTTATTGACCTTGATTTTTTTAACATATAAAACCAATTAATTAAAACAAAAGGTTTGAAAAAATAGGATATTTTTAATTAACCCATGAATACAATCCCTTCCCGTTGTATGTTGATGAGAGTCTGTGTTTGCGAAAGGGAGAATATTATTTGATATTTCCTTCTTATTACTTGTACTCCCTATCAGTTCCAACATTAGAGTTTTCTATCTTATTCACGAACTGATTTGTTTCACACGGTATGATCTATATATAAGAAAAAAAATTAATCAAGTGAAATTTTGTTTTATTCGTTTCAATGTTTATTTTTTAAATATAAAATTACTATAATTTTTAATCATTTATAATTAAAAATATTTTTCGTTGAAATTATAAAAAAGCGAATGTTGTAAAATTAATGGGACGGAGAGAGTATTATTTATTCTTTCCTTTCCTTTAAATCAGAAAAGAAATTAGGATTTCTCTCATTATTGTTTTTATCTTTTATTTATATCATTGGCATAGTAGCTCTATATTCCATCCCTTAGGTTTAGGGTCAACCTAAGACCATACACAGCATGGGTCTTTCACGAGTCTCTCGTCTTACAAAACTACTTTTACGGTCTCTTTGCGTTGGAGGAATCAATTTTTTAAAAACTCGTATCTTAAACGAGATGCTCAATTTTAAAAGAATTGGACAAGTAAAAAGAAGACACATGTAAAGTTATTAAAAACCAAAAAGCGGAGAGAGGAGAGAGAAAATAACATGACATATTTGACTTTTCAATTTTTTCTTTTTAATAGATTTATTATGAAAAGAAATAAATAATTTAAATTTTTTATTTTCTCAATTAATTTTATTTTTTTACATATATTTTATTTTATTATTTATTATTTATTTATTCTAATTATTATTAATATTATATTCTAAAAATAAAAATTATTATATAATAAAATAATTATAAATACAATCATTAAAATTGAATTTATTAATTTATATATATATTTTTTATTAATTTATTATTTATAGTAAATTATTTTTATATTAGTAATTAATAGAATTATTTAAAAGTTAATTACACAAATTATTAAATATAAATAATATAATTAAAATACATAATATTCATATTATATTAGAAATAAAAAGTAATGAATTCTTGGAAATAGAGCAAGAGAGACTTTTACATTGAAGTAAAATATTGATTTTTAGATAGATGAATCTCTTGGATGATGTGGCATGAAGGGACCTACGTAAAAGATTAAATGAGAGACTTTGCACGGGTGATGGTCTAAATGAATAATAAACGTGATAACTCCTATCCGGATATTTCTCGCAGAGAGTTTTAGGTTGGGAGAGGTGATTACGACTACCTATTTATAATTCTTTTTACCTTTTTTTATAATTAATAATAATTAGAAAAATAGATTCAAATCATTTTTAGCGTGTGTTTAAAATATATTTTCAATTAGCCTTAAGGTAATATTTAATTTTTATATTATTTTTTATGCGTGTTTGGTAACATCATTTAAAATAATGGTTAATGTCTCAATTAACTTTTGAGACAGTGTTTTTGAATACTATCGAAGATAATTTTTAACCCAAATGTTAATAGTGATTTACTTTATTAGTCTTTCTTTTATAATTAATTACATCAGTATTTTTAAATTATATTTATATTTGTAATAAATTTTAGTAATTTTATATTTAACAGCTAATTTAAAAACTAAAATTAATATCGAATGTTCAATGCAATAGTTAACTTAATAGTTAAATTGAAAATCTAATATAACAGTTAACTGCTACAAATTACTTAAAACACTAATTTAAGTACTAATTGAAAATCTAATGTCAAATATACTCTAATTTAAAAACTAAAATTAATAGCAAATGTTCAATTCAATAGCTAACTTAACAGTTAATTGAAAATCTAATACTTAACAGTTAATTGAAAATTTGATTCCAAACATACTCTTAATAATTGATATTTAAATTTTATTTTTAATTATTTTTGGAGGCTAAAATTCTTTTGAGAATTATAAAAACACTTATTAAACTATTTAAATATACATAATAATAAAAAAGAAACCTCTAACTTTTAAAAATTTGAATTGGAAAAAAAAATTATTATTAACTAATATATGAAAATTTAATTAGAAATTATGTAAGGATAAATTGGATTTAAATAAAGGGAGATTTTCAAAAACCTACAGCATGTTTGCGATATTAGGCGACTACCGTTTTTTCGTTTTCGTCAAAGAATCTACTTTTGGATGGTTTCCATCCATTTCATTGTTCATCTGACGGTGGATGAACAATATCTTAGGGGTATTTTGGTAATTTATTTTTTAACAAATAAAAAATAAATATAAAATATAAAATATTTTTTAAAAAATAAAAATTACAAAAATACCCCTAATTATTGTTCATCCACTAGCAAATAAATAGTCAAATGGATGGAAATAATCAAAAAGTATATTTTTGACAAAAATGAGAAAAATGTAATTTTTTTACTACTAGTTTTTGGAAATCTCCCAAAAAAAAAAAAAATACAAACTAATGAAGACTTGAGGGGGGAAAAGTAAGTGTGTGAATAGGAAAAGAGTCAAATTTTGCATGGGTAGACATGTTAATGGGTAAAATTGAGATATAATCATGGAAAGGTGCTTAAGTTCACAAAAAACACGTTTCTGTAAGAAGATAGGGAAGAAATACAGATTTCATGTGAGTTATTAAGTAAATTGTGATTTTATTATTGCATTAAAAAATTGTCAATAAGTAAAGGATTTCTACCAGCAACTTCAATTGGAAAGATTTGTCTTTGAAAATATTCATGATTATGTTAGAAGAAATTATGAATATATGTTAGACATAAATAGTCAAAGCAGAAAAATATATTGGAAACTGAACTATTTACGAGACTTGAAACTTAATCATATAGAATGATAAGATAGATAAACGATTAAAGTTAAACAACAATTTCATTCAATATGTAACCATTGGTACACTTAGATAACTTCAATTGAATTCCCCATTACATACCATTATTATACACTCATAAAAAGAAATGCGAAATAAATCATAAATTTGATATCATGAACTTGGTTATTCTTCATAAATCAATGCACATATAATTATATAGAAACTTCACAGCCATCTAAGAGAGAATTGGGTGGAAGAATTTAGTGATGTGGAGGAGGTGGTGATGTGTAGTGGTATGGTGGAGGAGGAGATTTTACTGGTGGGGGAGGTGACTTATAGTAGTAAGGTGGGGGAGGTGAATGTACTGGTGGTGGGGGAGATTTGTAGTAGTACGGGGGAGGAGGTGAGTGCTTAAGAGGGGGTGGAGAACTGTAGTGGTATGGTGGAGGAGGTGAGTGCTTAGGAGGTGGTGGAGAACTGTAGTGGTACGGAGGTGGAGGAGATTTCTTGGGCGGTGGTGGAGAACTGTAGTGGTACGGAGGTGGAGGAGATTTCTTGGGCGGTGGTGGAGAACTGTAGTGGTACGGAGGTGGAGGAGATTTCTTGGGCGGTGGTGGAGAACTGTAGTGGTACGGAGGTGGAGGAGATTTCTTGGGCGGTGGTGGAGAACTGTAGTGGTACGGAGGTGGAGGAGATTTCTTGGGCGGTGGTGGAGAACTGTAGTGGTACGGAGGTGGAGGAGATTTTTTGGGAGGTGGTGGAGAACTGTAGTGGTATGGAGGTGGAGGAGATTTCTTGGGAGGTGGTGAAGAACTGTAGTGGTACGGTGGTGGAGGTGAGTGCTTAGGAGGTGGTGGAGAACTGTAGCGGTATGGAGGTGGGGGAGATTTCACGGGAGGTGGTGGAGAACTGTAGTGGTACGGAGGTGGAGGAGACTTCTTGGGAGGTGGTGGAGAACTGTAGTGGTACGGTGGTGGAGGTGAGTGCTTAGGAGGTGGTGGAGAACTGTAGTGGTACGGAGGTGGAGGAGATTTCTTGGGAGGTGGGGGAGAACTGTAGTGGTATGGCGGTGGAGGTGAGTGCTTAGGAGGTGGTGGAGAACTGTAGTGGTACGGAGGTGGGGGAGTTTTCACGGGAGGTGGTGGAGAACTGTAGTGGTACGGAGGGGGAGGAGATTTCTTAGGAGGTGGGGGAGAACTGTAATGGTACGGAGGTGGAGGAGATTTAACAGGAGGCGGGGGAGAATTGTAGTGGTATGGAGGTGGGGGAGATTTCTTAGGAGGTGGTGGGGAACTGTAGTGGTATGGTGGTGGAGGAGATTTCTTGGGAGGCGGGGGAGAACTGTAGTGGTACGGTGGTGGAGGTGAGTGCTTGGGAGGTGGTGGAGAACTGTAGTGGTATGGAGGTGGGGGAGATTTCACGGGAGGTGGTGGAGAATTGTAGTGGTATGGAGGTGGGGGAGATTTCACGGGAGGTGGTGGAGAACTGTAGTGGTAGGGAGGTGGAGGAGATTTCTTGGGAGGTGGGGGAGAACTGTAGTGGTACGGAGGTGGTGGAGATTTCTTGGGAGGTGGGGGAGAACTGTAGTGGTACGGAGGGGGTGGAGATTTCACGGGAGGTGGGGGAGAACTGTAGTGGTACGGAGGGGGTGGAGATTTCACGGGAGGTGGGGGAGAACTGTAGTGGTATGGAGGTGGTGGAGATTTTTTGGGAGATGGGGGAGAACTGTAGTGGTACGGTGGTGGAGGAGATTTCACGGGAGGTGGGGGAGAACTGTAGTGGTACGGAGGTGGGGGAGAACTGTAGTGGTACGGTGGTGGAGGAGATTTCTTGGGAGGTGGTGGAGAACTGTAGTGGTACGGAGGTGGAGGAGATTTCACGGGAGGTGGGGGAGAGCTGTAGTGGTACGGAGGGGGAGGAGATTTCACGGGAGGGGGGGGAGAGCTGTAGTGGTACGGAGGGGGAGGAAATTTCTTGGGAGGTGGTGGTGAATTGTAATGGTATGGAGGTGGAGGAGATTTCTTGGGAGGCGAAGGAGAACTGTAGTGGTACGGAGGTGGAGGTGAGTGCTTAGGAGGTGGTGGAGAACTGTAATGATATGGCGGGGGAGGAGATTTATTAGGTGGTGGTGGAGAAGAGTAGTGGTATGGTGGGGGTGGAGACTTATAGTAATACGGTGGTGAAGGAGATTTAACCGGTGGTGGTGGAGACTTATAATGATAGGGTGGATGAGGATGGGACTTGTTAGGAGGTGAAGGAGACTTATAATGATAGGGTGGGTGAGGATGAGACTTCTCAGGTGGTGGAGGAGACTTGTAATGATAAGGATGAGACTTCTCAGGTGGCGGTGGAGAAGAATGCACCAGATGTCCGGGCTGTGTGGAAAAGGCAGTAGCTAGAAATAGAAACCCTAAAGCCAAAAGTGGCCATTGCCCCGGATGTCCGAGGCCTCTCATTTTGGATTAATGTGTTTGTCAATCTGACTTGCTTAGCTAACATCTTCACCCCCCTTTATATACTAATCACCCCAATCATTGTATCTTTAAATAATACAACACAGGCTGGATTAAACCCATAAAATACATACTGATCGGTGTATGTATGTTCATATTTTGAAGTCAACCATAGAGATTAGTTGAGACATGATCAGCTCTCTCAATTAAAATATAAACTCTGCTGTGGCCAAATCTGACTCCACTGCTTAACACGTAAAAAGTCAAATGAGGCCTCTTCTTCTTGTTGGTATATACATACAAACATACAGTGTCGGTGCCTTTATAAAATGTAATTTGCAGAGAGTTGAATATGTTTGCAGGCACATGGTGGTTTAATATATTACTGGAATCTGGTCATTTACATTAAGTTGATGTTTATGAAGAAGAAGAAGAAGAAGGAACAAAGGAACATGGTTGTGAATTGTTTTAATTGTAACATCAACTTAGGATTTGACCTCAATTTGTGTGATTTCATGCATCAATGTTGGCCAGATACATTCTCGAGTTAAATCTATTTGGTTTTCCAATTCTTACGATTTTGTTCGTGTCACCCTACTTACTTTCTTTGATTTTGCCTTCTATTTATTCAATTTTGTGGGCTCAATTTATATACACTCAATTATACCTCCAAATTTGAAATTTATCTTTTATTTTAAAAATAATAGCTAAAATTCATGAAATTATTCCTTTTCTATTCATATTATCATTATTATTTTTAGTTTTTTTAATCATAATATAGATTTAAAATATTAATATATTCTTTATGTTATATTTCATTCGTGGTCAACTATACATATATTTTTTTTAAAGAAATAATATCTATTTTTGCAATTCAAGTTGTAAAAATTATTTATTTGAATCCTTAAAGTGTATAGATGAATTTTCTATTTTTACAAGACTTTTTCATTTAAACTTTTTAACCTGATATGACTTTTTATTTAGACCCTCAGTTTATCATGACTTGTTATTTGACCAGTTACACTTCACAATATTTCATGTCAATCTCAAGTTGGCAAAACTTATTCAATTTGGCACTCAACGATGAATAAATGCATGTATAAGTAAGTGTGTGTTTTGGATGTTATCACATGTAAAAAAATTATTTGTCGTGGGTGTCATCATGTCAAATTAAAAGGTTAGTCAATCAAATGTCTTTTTTTTTTTCATTCAACACTGTTACAATAACCTAATATCTCTCCAATGACTAAATCATCGTCTCTTCAATAATGCAATGGTAGAAATTTATTATTAATTTCAGGCAATATATCAAGTTCCTAGTAGTATATACTCCCTCTGTTTTATTTATATAGAGAAAACTAATTTTGTACAGGATTAAGAAAAATAATTAGTTTTCAATATTACTCCTTATTAATCTATCATTAATAGTCTGTAAAATAATTGTGTAACGTGAGAATAAATGTTTTAAATAAAATCAAACTAAGGGTATATTTGATATTTTAAACTTAAAATTTTCGTTTAAAATTAAAGTTCTCTATATAAGAGAACCCCTAAAAGGGAATTTTTCTCGGTAGAAATAAAACGGAGGTAGTACAATTTTAAGATAAGATTAGATTTTTAATGGTACAAAATACTATTATAAAAATATTTGAGTATAAATATGGAATAAAAATAATGTACTATTTAAATATAATCGATAATAAACCTACCATAAAAAATAAAAACATTGTAAAATAAATAAAGAAAATAGGAAAATAGCCATTTAGATCATTCAAGTTGACGTAATTTTTCACTTGGATCCTTAGTTTGTGTGTTGGGATGACTGGCAGGACAGTTTCATAATATATAGTTCTATTATGTTTTAATTTGTATAGCATTAAATTATATTTGGATAAACCGTACAATTCTGTTTAGTAATTTTTTTGGATTGATAGAATAAAACTATAAAATGAACATAATAGCCCTGGATAAATGATATTATAATTAGTTGATTTCATTAATTTTTTTCTTCTCATAATAGTTAAATATAATTTAAATAAAAATCTGATTTATTACTTTAAATAATCTCTAAGATAATTCATTATGAATAAAAAATATATATATTTATTTTATATAATATATATATATAATTGTGTAAGTATAATTTTCGGATGGAATTGACATCTTTAAAAAAAAATTAGTATTCACTATGTACTCGATTTATTTGAAAATATATTTTGAAAAATAAATTTTAAATAATATTATTTTATATTTTACTTTTAGGGTTAGAAAACATCGAGTTTAATTTTGTTCTTTCTTATAAAATTATATAAACATAATAATTTTAACTTTTTTTTCTTGACCTGATATTAAATTTTATTAACAATTATTTAATTAAATAAATTAATCTAAACATAATCGAATATTTAAAATTTTAATTATATTTCATATTGATTAACTTTCATACTTATTCAGATTCAAAACTAGCTAGTATGAAGCTAACTAAAATTAGGTCCAAATACCATTACATTATTGAGATGGTCCCAATATATAAAATACAAACGGACCATCCATTATTTTTCTAAATCAAGAATTAAGCTGAAAAAAAAAATTACACACAGAGGAATAATTTATATATCTATAAACTTCAATTGTACCTATGCATTATAAGCTCTGTTGAGTATATCTTACACAAATTATATTTCGAAAAACTAAAGATACATATAAACAATATTAAATAAATCATTCTCATTTATCTTTAATCAAAAATTCAAAATAGAGTCTCTGTATCCTTTATTAAGAAGTAATACCAATTTTTATAAAATAAATTTTAAATATATCTTAGAACCTGCCCTCCTCATATATGGCTGCCTCTAGCAGTGAAGACATGACACCATTAATGTTCATAGATATACTCAATTGTCTATTCTCTTTTTTTAATTGTTGCACATGCTTTTTAGCTACTCATTTTGTGAACATCCGGCTTTTGGTTGGCAAAATTAGGGCAGACAAATCAATTATTGATAATTTTAGATGGATATATAGATCATTATACTTCTTATTAACCAAAATCTTAGGCAATTCACTTGGATCTCTAATGTTTATTTAACTATTTCACTTATCTAAACCAGTTGATGAGTTGAATCTGTATTTATTAAAATTTTAGTCAACTTTCATGAGTATGGGAGGTAGTTTGTTGAATGGATATTAAATAGGATTAATATATTTTAGAAGTTGTAAAGAAGGAAAAGTACCAATCACTTGGCCTTCAATAAAACAGGGTGGGAAATAAATTGGGTAATGGTCTGGTTCAATTCGTTTAAAATTCGATTGAAATTTAAATTTAAACACATTTCTAATCAGTCGAATTTTGAATCTCCAAAATAAAAATTTACAAGTTTGACAAATTTAAATAAATTTATATGAATTTAATATATAATAAATATTTATATATCTTTTAAATACATAATTATATTAAATAATAGATTAAATTAATATTTTATTTAATATTTAATAATTCGAATCGAACTTTCGAACAGAACATAAGTTTACATATAAGCTTACAAGCTTAAGTTTGAGCTTGGGTACTAAAATCTTTTAGTAGTATTAAGTCGAGAGTTCAAAATTTTGATAATCAAATCAAGTTGATAAATGTTGAGCTCAAACCGAACTTTTAAATATAATCCGAATTTGTATATAAAGTTACAAGTTCGAGCCTCAACTTGGATATAAAAAATTTGAGAAATTTTAAATGAAGATTACGAGATTTTGGTAAAAAAGTTGAACCGATCCTACCAGTTCAGGCTCGGTTCAAATACGCTCAATTACAGATATAAATAATAAAAATATAAAATAATATTATCGAAATATAGAAATTATATTTTAGGTGTTACAATTTTTTAAATATTAGTAATACAGATTTAGTGTTTGTTTAATTTATCCATTTAACACTGAATGCCACTTAATTTGATTAAATTTAGACCTAAAATATTTAAATTAAGTAGTAATAAGTGTTAAGTTTGGAAAAACAAACATATATCTAATTTGTATTAATTAAAATTTTATCTAACTTATTATTAATACTTTAGCTATTTTATTTATCTAATAAATAAATAAAGGATGAGGAGGATCCAAGAAAATAAATAGTGTCCCTCCCATCCATCATGAATCAGTATATATTTTTTTCATAAAATTATTAAACTTCAAGATAAATAAACAATTGGAATACTAACTAATATTTTAAATATTAATGGAAGGCTTTTGTGTTATGATTAAATTAATTTTTCAATTATTACAAATAATAAAATAAAATTAGTATAAATGTTACCATTTTGATTAGAGATCAACAAGAAGGATTGTTGAGGAGGGTTTGAACTCAAAAACCTAAAATGATTTTGGTGATCCTATGGGTTCTTTTCTTTTTTTAATTATTTATTTATTTATTTATTTTTAAAGATCATATAATATAAGTTGTAACTTTTTTATAACTATTTTGATGGGTAGGTTGATATGCTTCAATTTAGTTTGTATTGAACATTCGCGAATTGGATCTTTTACTAACAATTAGTTGAATTTGACTTAGTGTTTGTTTGGTAGGTAGATTTTTCACTATCGATTAGATTTTTCATTAGCAATTTGTTAATTTAACCATTTTAGAGAAACTTTTTGATTAGCGATTAGATTTTTAATTAGCGATTTTTAAAATGCTACTTCAAGTAGCTTTACACGAATCGCTAATAAAAAAGCTCCCATTTTACTCTCATCAATTTATGAGTATTACTAAACTACCCTTAATAATATTAAAAGGTTCTATTTGTACTAAATTAGGTTAATTTTAATAATAATTTTATTTATTAAATATGATTAAAAATATTTAAATATATTTTTTAATTACTCTATATTTTATTTATTTATTAATTAGTTGATAATTATGGATGGATAGTTTTAAATTAAAAATCTTGAAAGGAAAAATTATTTGAAAAAGAATACGAACGCTAATAATTATATTGTAAGGTAAAAATAATATATTGTATTGTTTACATAATTTTACATCTAACAACTACTTCAACATCTAATTGTTATTACCAAACACTCATGTCAAATCGCTATTTCAATATCTAATTTAACAGCTAACAGTTAATCGCTGATTCAACATGTAACTCAACATCTAATATAACATTTAGTGTGAAACATACTCTTAATTTTCCAGCATTTCCTATTAGTATGTGGTAATTTGAAATGGAGATGTATAAGTGAAAATACAAGGAATTATGAAATAAATTGTGAAAATAAATAAATAATATTTGAGATGTATTTAATGTTATTTTGGTCAGTTGATAAGTTAAATAGGGTGTGATTAGGTATGATTCTGAAAAATTTATTTTGAGACAAATTTAATATAATAAGATTTTCTATAATAAGTGAAGGTGACTTACACAATAATCATTTATATACATGCTTTCAAGTGTTCTTAATTGAGAATGATTCACCATGTAAAAGAATTCGAAAATCTAACTGTAACATTAGATTAGCAATTTGACTCCTTAAAATAGATTTTAATTAGAAATATTTATTTAATAATTTATATTTGGTTGGTTAAATTTGAGAGTAAATCAACTCAAATCATTTTGAAATAGGGAGACTGTTATTCTAATAATAAATTATGAATATGTAAAAATATAGTGAATGAATATATTTTTTCTCCTGGTACAAGTAATATTATATTTTCTACAAAATAAAAAATAGTATAATATAAAAAATTAAGGGGAAAAAAATAATCTGCATCAATAATAAATAGCTATTAAAATTTCCCTATTTTCAAATTTTAAAAAGAAACTAGTCATTAAAAAATATATATATATAATAATAATTAAGAACATGCCATCAAATAATGTCAAAGTTCTGATAAAAACATAATACAAAAATAATCATTCACCAAATGGTACCAAACATAAGCAATAAACAATATTTTTCTACATGACGAAGGTAATAATTTGTACAAAGCTGTACTCTCAACTTTGTAATTAAAAGTTAGGTCAAATTATCACATATACTTAATTGTGGATGTTAACTCTCAAATTGACCAAACTAAGCAAATAAGGATGCAATCATCTTCCCTAATATAATTTAATTATATTATCATTTTGTTTTAAGATTACTGATAATGAATGCTTGACCTATTGGGTGGTTAATTGGAAAAACAGCACCATATGAAAGCAACCACCAATTAAAAAATTTCTACATGGTATTATTTTATTATATCATCCATTTGAATAACCAAGTTATAAGAAAATGGTTATGATAGAAATTGCTCAACTGATGGACCAATTTGTATATAAAGAATTGTCAGAACACCAAAACAGAACAGAGAAAAAAGAAATAGAAACAAGTGGAAACAAACTCATAACCATGAAAAATCTATACAATCTTTGGTGTATTTTTCTAACACATCCAAGTAGGTACTGCTTCATTTTATTACACGAAAAAGCTAATAAAAAATTTCCTACCAAACAAACATCTGTGTCCTGAAGTGGTAGTAGATAGTAATAGCCTGATCTGATAAAACTGAGAGAAGAACATATGAAGGTTTTAACTTCTTTATGTTTAACCTGAGATTATGTCCTAACGTTTCGACGTCTCACCAAACACCTCCGTGTAACAAATAGGGCAAGCCTAATATAATAATAGATGAAAGTTGGATCAGCAGCTGGCTGTTTGAAAAGGACTAGTCTAATGTGTTTGACTGAGAAATTAATAATGTTTTTTGCAGGGAAAATTGACTAAGTTGCGTACCTTGTTGATGCTGAGCCATCTGGCTCCACAGCTAGCATGATAGGCGTGTTTGCAAGGTAGAGTGATGCGCCGGTCACCTCGTTTGTATTCCATCTGGCATATGACACATCTGTTTGCAACATGAAAGAGCAAGTTAGACATGGTGGGAGAGAATGAAGAGAGAAGACATACAACTGGAGTGTGATATGCATGCATCAGAAGGTAAGGGAAATGAGTGAGAGACTTCAATGTACTACAAGTTCCGAACAGGTTATATCAGCGACTAGCTTGAAGCAGCCAATAGAAAGTTCTTCAATTAATAACAATTTATTGATTAATATTGTACAAATGCATGACACTGCACGTTTTCTAAAAGTTTAACCCAACTGTTAAGCAGCACATCCCATTAAGCTTCAGTGTAAGATTCATTTCCCATGTTATTTCTCATTCCCAAGTTAGGGCATTTTCATTAGTTATGTTATCTCTAACAGATGACCATAAAACTACATAAATGGTTTAATTTCAAATGATTAGATCTAACCTTCTACGCAGCAGAATGTTTACTTCTATGTAGTCTAGACAAATAAAAGTGAAAAACTCAGTCCTATTGCTTTATGGGGGATCAGGATGAAGGTTGCTGCCTCTTTACAGTGAAGGCGAAAGCCCATCTAAGGATATGTTCAGCAAGTTGCCTCTCCTTCACAGAACATTTATTGATGTCTTTCCCTCCACAGGGAGAAGGACACACATGCCCAAGCCTTAAATGAGAGGCCAACAAGCATCTCCTAGCTCCAATTCTCTCACTGCCTTTTTTGATTTCTTGTTTATTGAACATTTCATTCAGATATTTAAGTGTTAAATTGGGGTCCGGTTATAGTTATTGATGGAGTTTGATCTTTCTAGGGTTGGATCTAGGATCTCATGTGCAGAGGTGGTTTAAGTGGATTGTTGGACCAGCTGGTCGGTGGTGGCCAATTGGTCCTCCACTGAAAATGTGGTTCTCATCAGCTTAAGCTTCAGGTGCAAATAGTGTACTTAGGACTGCTGTCATTGGTGTCTCTGACAGCAAGCAATTTCATGAACTTTTTTAATAGACATAAATAGGAATTTAATTATCTATCAAATTCTTTAAAACAAATGTTGAAATTTTATGAGATACATTAATTTCTTTTACTTTTACTTAGGCAGAATTTTGTCAGGTGTTATGTAGGGCAAAATTTAGTTGCGCCTTATGTTACAAATAGTTTATTTGGGTGGTTCAGTCACTCTAAGTGGTGTATATATATATATATATATATATATATATATATATATATATATATATATATATATATATAACACACATACACGCGAAAGATAAGAATGCTATCACAGTGTCACACAAAAGCCAGCATAGAATGAACTTCAATCAAGACAACACACAAGCCTAGTCCTTAAACCAGCCACACAAGTATCTCCTAGCTCCAATTCTCTCACTGCCTTTTTTTGATTTCTTGTTTATTGAACATTTCATTCAGAGGTGATTCAAGAATTAAATTGGGGGCTGGTTAAAGTTATTGATGGAGTTTGCTCTTTCTAGGGCTGGATCTAGGATCTCATGGGGGGTAGTGAAGAGGTTGTTTTTGGATGGTTGGACCAGCTGGTCGGTGGTTTTGGTGACCAATTGGTCCTCAGCTGAAAATGGGGTCCTTGTCAGCTTAAGCTTCAGGTGCAAAAAGTGAACTTAGGACTGCTGTCACTCGTTTCACTGACAAAGTAATTTCAAGTACTTTTTTGTGGATAATAATAGGAATCTAATTAAATATCAAAATCTAAAAAAATGAGGAATTTTATGAGATGGATTGATTTCTTTTACTAAGGCAGGATCAGCAAGTGTGTTATGTGAGAAAAAGTTCAGTTGCATCTTTCAGGGTAGTTTATTTCAGTAGTTTAGTCACTGCAGGAGAAATTAGTGTCCTTACTCTAAGAGAGATAATCGTCATGGAAGATAAGAATGCCATCACAGTTTAACAAAAATCACATCAAGTAAACTTCAACTATACCTCTCATGTCTTGATCTTTTTCTTCCAAAGAAGCCGCACTTGAACTTCGAAACTGGAAGAGATGCTATAAGCTCTTGGGAGAGACCTCGACTTTGAGTACCAACTGTCTCACCTAACTCCAGTAATTCCTAAACACGATAAATTAGGTCCAAAATTATCATCCAAAACACACTATGCCATTATATAATCAAAACAAACAACAGATTGAAAAACCAAAATTACATAACAAAAGAGTTGCCTGGCGCCATTATTTAAAAAGAACCAGATCAACTCTTATTCCAAACCAATTCAAGATCTCACTTAGACAACCAAAGTTCTGACTGACAACCTCTCAGTACAAAATGAGGTCACTGTTTGATGTGACAGTCCACTCACTAACTGATGGCAAACTAATTGACACAGCAAGGTGGCCCCACTAGGCATAATACAGCTAAGTTTACTGCCTAGACATTTGATAAAGTATTTACAGCAACAATGCACTGCGATTATATATATACTGATTTCTACAGATCTGCTACGCACAAGGAAGTAAAATCTTCTGAGCAGAACAAGTGGATAGCAATAGTGAATGAAAGAACTGTAAACATGTTGGTGAATAAAAATTATGAACTACTCATCAAAAGAAGAGAAAGAAAAGGAAAAATTGAGAATTCAGAAATGGATGAACAAGAGCTACATAAATATTAAGACTAACCTCATAAGTCATGTTGTCAGGATCAACGTTGTCTTGCCAAACAACCTGCATTGTTCAAAGAATTTCAAGGTTATAATTTACAAAATAGAAGCTTATTGCTAAGGATCAGTAAGGTGTTTGTAGTAAATTGCATATTCTCACAAAACAGAGGGAAAAAATTTAAATGATACAGGTAAAGTCTAATCGACAAAATATGAAAATACAGACTGAAAATTCTAGAGTCAATCCATCCCCAAATATTTAACTCAAAAATATAAAACCATAATATAAAAATTCAAGGATCCACATACACTACAACAAGTAATGTACCTGATAATCATGGGCATTGTGGTGTCTCCGTGGACCTGGAAAAGTGAATAGAGTAGAAGATGGTCAGACTAAACTGTTAAGGATCTTTACAGTCTAATTTAGGATTGAAAATAAATGACAACCAAGACACTGCTAAATCAAATCAAACCAGTACGATCTTAACGGACAAACCAAGTAGTTATAACATAGATGATTGTCAATGGGTAAAGAATATGACAGACAAGCTCAGGACAAAATAGTTTACAATTTCTTCCACGAGAATTTCACTCTTCTGTAAGATTAGTAACAGAAAACAGATATTAAGAGCAAAAGGTGGAAATGCGATGTTGAGAAACAAGTTTCTAAACAAAGACACTGCCAGAAAATAACTAGACAAACTTAATCTAAATTTTCCATTTCTGAACCTGGGATGACACCTGCATATTTTCAACCACAACTAGCCATAAACAGCATAAGTTTATTCATTTTTCTCCTTTTAGAAAGGAGATTTTGATATTTTCCAGAGACATCAAAACGCAATTTATGCATGAGATTATAAATTAGTAAATTCACTGCTGAAAGCATTGCAGCCAACAAATTTATCAGTACAGTCAGCAATCTGCAATTTGATTGCATGCCTGCTATGTTATTTGTCAGTAAGCATATCACACAACTCTTCTCATGAAGATAACCCCTTCTTTATCAAGGTTCCATTCTTTCCATATACTACCACAATGCAAATGGTTAAAAGCATAGAACTCTGCTGGCAAGGAGCTCCTGGCCTTAACAGGCCAATTCATGCTTCTATGATGACACATGAAAGGAAAGGTATTGGAGAGCTCAAAGCAAGTCTATCCTTTGGATACATTCAACATGGGAATCACACAATAGGATAGTATTCACATTCAACAAGGAACCAACACAGGAAATGATAATACTATCATTTAATTATATACATCCACGGTTAGTAGTAAACATACAAAGAAAGAAGCAAGGAATTTATGCTATCCACATTTCAAGCTTATCACCCAATTGACACAACTTACATTCAACAGGTGTTTCACGTGTAGTAGTATTCGTATTCCTTTCTCGCACTCTATTTACAGATGCCACAGGCTGCACATTGCCCGTCATCAACAAGTCATTAGACGGCCTTCTTTCCTCTTCAATTTGTGGTGGTTCATGGTAATTTATTTCATAAGGATGACCATAATCATAATAGGAAGCAATCCCTGATTCAGGCAATCCATACTTATAAAAATTAGTATTCATAGTCGGGTACACACTTTCCTACACAAAAGAACAAACAAAACAATCAACAAATTCTCACCAATCAAACAATCAATACAGTATCTAAACAAATGAAAACCAAATGCAATGTACCTGAACGTGTGAAGCTCCATCAAAAATGAAATTAACATGCTCATAGGTCAGACCTTCGAAATATTCCATAAAACTACCCGCACTATTGTACGGATAACTGGTTGTGTTATAGTAATGAACGTCAACATTATGTGGATTCCAATTCATCTCCAATCTACATCAACGAGCCATTTCACAAACAAGAAGAAAAAAATTTAAAAAAAACATAATAAAATAATAAAAAGACAAACTAACCTGATCTTTCCCAATCTTACAAACAATCGATAAACAAATTAATTGATTCAACACGAAGATGAAACTGTCTGCAAAACGAAAGCAAACAGAGCAAGATCAATTGAAATCACAGCATCACAAGAGAAAAAAACTAAAAACCAGTTGAGGAATTATAACGGAATTAATTTCTAATTGTGGAGGAGAAAATGTAGGGAGAGAAGATAGGAGATCGAAAGAACAGCAAAAACAAACGGCAATGTGATTGTGCGTGCGTGTGTGTGATTGTGAAGATAGAATCAATTAGCGATTGACACAGAGAAACTACTGACATTAATGACTATTGAAATGGCCGGTTGTGATCTCTTCAACTCATTAAAACTGCTTTGCTTGCTAGAGACTGTGGAGAAGAGAGGAGAAGGGAGAGAGAGAGAGGCTTTATGCACAGTGTGGTATGGTTTCAGTTGAGAGACACGCCAACTCCGTTACCTGAGAATTTATCCGTGTTTCTCGCTGTAACATTACTTTTTTATTTTATTTTTATTTAATCAGTTTGTAGATTTCCATGCAATTTTTTTCGGTTATTTTTTACTTGCAATCTCACAATTATAGAGAAATCTTGGGTTTTTTTATAAATATTTTATTTAGTTTATTTATTACAGAGGTGACATGGCAGGGGAAGAATCACGCGCAAAAGCATGTGAAGAGCGGGTGAGGTAACAGCAGGTCACCCAATCAAAACCTCTTCCTTTTTGTAGGGCCCACCTACATGGACTTCGTGCTTCTTTCTAGAGGAGAACTCATGTCTTTGTTTTGCATCTCCATTTTCATTTTTTTTTTTCTTATTATAAAATGAGTCCATTTTTATTTAAAAATTAAGCTAGTTAATAAAATAAATAAATTGATTAAAAAATAATCATGAAATATACCATTACCGTAAATTCAGTCAGTTATAAATTATATATGTATATATATTAAAATTTTAAAAATAGTTTTAAGTATTTTTATTGTTTTTAAAAAAATAATAATAATAAATTTATTATTATAAAAAATATTTTTCTAATATTTTAAATTATTGTTAAAAAATATTTTATTAATATATATATAATATTATCATTATAAATAAATATTATTTTTAAAATGTAGAATAATTTTTTTTTAAAAAAAATTGTATTTAAATATTAAATGTGTAAAGTGAATTGAATGTGTTTATCAGCTTCATTAGATAATGTTTATGTAGTTGGAGTTGGAATTAGTGGTTGGCTTGTGATGAGAAATAAAAAGGAAAAATGTTGCATGTGATATTAGTTGAAAAGAGGTGACCAAAGGACACAAATTTCTCATCTCAATCTAAACTAAAGGAAGTTGGGGTCAGTTGAGGTTGGTTGGATCAGAATCAACCTCTAAAATTTTTATATACACATTTAATTTGAAATTAAATTCAAGGCTGCTTAGCTAGGTTGTAATGGAATCAATTGAATAGAATATTTATACAGATAAGGTTGGGCCAACTTAATAGTGAACAAAACAAAAAGATACAATAGTTCATGTAAAGGTTTTTGGATTGTTTGCTTTTGAAGTAATATCCTTGGTTCAACCTCACAAGCAAACTCTTTTAAATAGTAGATAATGTCCTGTTGTAGTAGAACAAATAGTAGACATAACATGTATAACATATTAATGAAATCATTTAACATATATGGTTCAAACTAAAGTGCTGGTTCTGGTAAATAAAATAAAGTTAAAACAGTCAAAAAAATTTAAAGATAAAGTTGCATTACTTCTTCCAAACATATAGCCAGAGCTATATATAACAGCCCTTCTCTATAATGATCCATGAACATGAAAAAGATTTGAGTGTATAAAACTGATTGCATATAAATTATGGGACTCACCCAATATTTCAAAAGCTTTGAGGCAAAATGATAATATCTCCTTAATTGTACCTTTAAGTTAAGATAATCATGGGTCCAACATGGACAATAATAAGATTTATGAAATGCATAACATTAAGGTACAAGACCAGCAAAACAATAAAATTTTCATCTTAGCAATAATTAGATCAATAGACAATAAGGAATGTCACATGTTTCTATCATATACAAACACAGTTTTCTGAAATGAAACAGAGAAAAAGATCATAAGATAGCAAAAGAAGCAGACAATTCCCAGCAACAACCAAATAAAAAAGAAAAAATATATATTATAAATCGGCAAAAAGAAAGAGACCCACATAAAAAGGTATGTTTGGCATCCCTACAATAATTTTGTTTTTGTCCAATGATTTGAAGGTCTTATGTTATGTCTGTCTATGCAAATGCAATGCAATCACTGCTTTGTGCAAAGGCTGTCAGGCATGTGGAGGATGAGAATTGAGAGAGAGATGAACACAGAACATGAACATGGTAGATGATTGAAACTCACAAGTCATAAAACCAAAAAACATAAAGGGAAAAAAAATTAAAGAATCAATTGAAACAAAACCTAGCGTGCAAGCAAGAACCAATCATGAGTAATGAATCATTCTCTCACATTCTTTTTCTTTTTCTTCTTTTGTCTAGTTCTACAACATTGTTTCTTTCTTATACAGTCTTAAGAGTAAAAGACAATGCTTTCTTCTAAATGAGATTGGAGAATATTTTGTCTAGTCAGCATAGCAAGCTAAACCTTTGTATTTCTCCTATTGAATTGTATCCAAAACAATAAAAGATCTTGACTTGACCTTGAATGTTATTGGTAATGTTCTACAACTAGTTGGTCAATACTTAACCTATGATCTATAGTAAGACACGATGATTATACAATGATTATTCAATTTGATTATTAGTCAACAGTCAAATCAATTCAATGTTAGATTTCTAGACTCAGCACCTCCTTTTAATTAGCAAGAACTCGATGCTCAAAACAATGGTATGAGTACATTAACATATTCAAATGCATAAGACTAGATCTTGAGTAACTAGACATAAATTCAGGTACAGGTTAACTCTGTTATTATTCATTAGAGCAGCAATAGAGCTAGTGTCTTTAAACAATAATTACCTTTTTCAGCAAGGAATTTTCACTCACTGGATTTGATCATGGCAATGGCTTTGTGTTTCTATATTATTTGAAACATATGCTGCCTCATAGTTGCCCTGCCACCACTGCAATACAGTAAATCAATGTCAGTTAGCTTAATATCGAAGTATACCTCGAGCAGCTTTATTAGCATGCTTTGTAAGAAACTCATGTTTGTGTAGAAGTATGTGGATGCCCAAGTAAAACAAAACATCAAAGCAATTGAAATGTCTAACCAGCAAGTAAGCTATCTGGATCATTTATTTGAATAGATGTATCCTCCAACATTATATTGAACAGATTCGCCATAAATGTTGTAGACCCTAAAAAAGACAGAAAGAATGAAGCGAACAGAACAAAAACATCAATAGTGAATTCCTAGGGAAATAGGCAGGAAGGATTTTAATTCTCTTTCCACCATTGAAATATGGTTTTCATGTGATCTGATTCATCAAACTCTTAAGATTACAAGATAGACGACCAGATTGATGGAAATGCACCGGTCTGATGAAGTGCCAGGATACAATTAAAGCAGTTTCAACCATATTTTGATTTGTAAGGTTTGTAAAATAATCTTCACATGTAAATGTTACAACTTACAAGGCCTGGAAACTGCAGCTGATGTGCATATGAATTGAATAAAGAGAATTAATGTAAATAGTTTAGTAAATGAACCTGGTGTGAAAATGACAACTTTCGGAACTGTCTTCACTCATCAAGTCCTTCATGTTTACTCTATCAAATGATCACCAATTTGCTTGTAGAATATTTTCCAGGTTTTGGATTGATTTTTCTAAGCCTCAAGTAATTAAAGACTACAATTTATGCCAAAACTGGACAATGTTCGCAACTTCTGTAGAGATTTGAAGCAAGAACAGGCCTGCCAATTACAGTGACGGAGAGCCATGCCTGCATCTGATGATGCTGGTAAGCTAAAGCAGTTGCACTGATTTATAATAGACAACATTTCAAAATGCCTGCATTGACGGATGTGGCAGTGAGCAGTGAAATGCAGGCAATTAGTCTGCTAGCTCAAGGTCTACGAGAAGGAAGTTTGCTGCAAAATCAGTCACGCGCTCTGATTGTATAGTTAGCTGAACTAAACAATCATAAATTTGTTTCGATTGAGGGTGGGATTTATCTCTGACAACAAACTCATACACAAGACCATTCACCTCAATTGAACTACAACCAGGAGTTTTTTCTACACCTCTCTCTTTCATCATCTTCCTTACCTTTCTGGCTTCCTCCCACATATTTGCATCACCGTACATATTGGCAAGCAATACATAAATTCCACTATCATGAGGATCCAACTCAAGAAGCTTTGAAGCAGCTCTTTGCCCCATCGAAATATTTCCATGCATTCTACATGCAAAAAACAATGCACCCCACACCACAGCATCCGCTTCCATTGGCATGCTTCTGATAAGTAGTTCCGCCTCATCTAACAGACCAGCCCTGCCTAGAAGGTCCACCATGCACGAGTAGTGTTTGACCTGTGGTGACAGGTTGAACTTGGACTTCATTTGACTGAAATACGTCCGCCCCTCATCAACCAAACCTCCATGACAACAAGCTGATAAGACTCCTAGAAAGGTGATTTCATCTGGTTTCAACCCAACATCAGTCATTTCAATAAAATAAGATATTGCATCACGTGCATTTCCATGCAGCGCTAAACCTCCAATGATGGCTGTGTAAGTCAAAGAATTCCGTCCTGGCATTTCCTGGAAAACCTGAAGTGCCTTTGTAATATTCCCACATTTGGCATACATATCAACTAATGCAGTCCCCAACGCAACATTCACATAAAGATTGTGTTTTTCAATAAAATAGTGAATCCACATCCCAACTTCAAGAACTCCAAGTTGTGAGCAAGCAGATAGACAATGAACCATGGTTACTTCATCAGGCTTCACATTGCTAGCTTGCATTTCATGAAACAAAGCCAAAGCCTCCTTGCTTCGCTTGGCTTGGACATAACCTCCTATTATAGCATTCCATGGAAACACATCCTTCTCTGGCATCTCACTAAATATCCTCCTAGCAGTATCCAAAAACCCAAATTTTGCATACCCAACAATCATTGTAGTAAAAGAAACAACACTTTTCTTCGATATACTATCAAATATCACTTTTGCAGCCTCAAGATCCCCACACTTTATATACATATCCATAAGTGCATTCGCAAGTGGAACTGTCAAATCCATCCTCCTTCCCTCAACTACCTGATGAAACTCCTTACCAAGGCTCAAGTCCTCAAGTTGGGCACAAGCCGAAACCACTCCAATCATTGTCACCTCATCAGCCTGAACATCCTCCAGCTCCATCTCCCTATAAAGCCTAACTGCCTCTCTCGGAAATCCACTCCTAACATACCCATTAATCAACGAATTCCACGAAACCAAGTCCCTCACACAACTTTCATCGAACACCTTATGTGCCATCCCCAATTCTCCACACGACACCAACATATGTATCATAGCATTGTGCACATATATATCCAAATCGAACCCCAACTTCACCACATGCCCAAGTATCTCAAAACCATTGAATTTCAACCCTAAGCTAGCACAGACCTTAAACAACAAAGGATAAGTATAATTATCAGGTCTAGTAAACCCACCATTTCCCAACATTAACTTATACAAAACCAGAGCTTCTCTCATCGAATCACTCTCCGTAAACCCTCTAATGGCAGCATTCCATGAATAAATATTAGGGCTTTGCGTATTGAATAGAATCTTGGTACAGTAATGGAGGTCTTTGGAGTCTGATATGGCGCAGAAGGTTATAAGTCGACTAAGCGCAAACCCATCTGAGATCAAGCCAGTGACAGTGGTTTGAGCTTGGATTTGCTTAAGTTGAGCAAGCGATTTGCAGTTTTCGAGAAGAGAAAGAAGCGGGTTTTGATGGACAAAAGTGTGAGACGTTTTCCAATTTGTGGGCTTGTGTTTGTGTTTCGAGAAGTTGAATCGTATTGATTTCAGATTGATCGCATTTGCTTGTAAATGATGCTTCATCAGTTTCGTCTTCTTCTCTGCTGATTGTGAGGCGCGAAACAGAGTTCTTTTCAATTTATATATTTATTTATTTATATTTTATTTTCTCAATTAATTCAAACCAGAAAAAAAAAAAAAAAAAAAAAAAAAAAAAAAAAAAAAAACATTATAGTCATATTATAATTCAAAAGTAGATATTACAACCACTTGGAAACCAATCCACATTATGAAAAAAAAAAAAAAAAAACATAAACAAAATTTGCTATCAAAAACACAACCTTTCAAGAGAGACAACACTCTACTCTTTGATAAGGAATTAGCCTCAAAAATATATTAAAAGTGAAGTTTTTCATCACCATCTATAGCTACTAATGTGAACTTAAAAACACTCATTTAAGCACCACCAGAACCATACTTCTTTCCAAAGAGAAGCATCTGAAGCTTATCATAACCTGAAAGCACACCAGCACCGGCAATTGCGCGAAGAATGTTAGCACCAGCACCTTTAAAGAGAGATTTCGCGCCCTCATTCTTAAGAATCTGCGAAAACGCATCCATTGAACTCTTATACTTGACAGCTTCACCTGAAGTCATCATCATTCTTCTCCTAACTGTGTCAATAGGGTAGGAAGCAAGTCCTGCGCCGTTTGTAATAACCCAACCTAGCGCGAAACTAGCCAAGAAGCTATCCTGCAATCATATATCAATCCCCAAAACAGAACATATTAATGTGAAAACTTATGAAACTTGACCAACAAGTAAGCTTTGATTAGTGTTTCGATTCTAACCTGTAAGGAGCCTGTGAGAACAACAGGCTTGAGAGAATCATACATGCCAAAGTAGAGGCCACGGTAGACAATAATACCAACACAAGAGATGTTGAATCCACGGTACAGTCCAGCAATACCGTCAGATTTGAGTGTTTTTCTATAGACATCAACCAGTCCATTGAATTGCCTGTCTCCACCTCCCTTGGCAGCTTTAGCATCATTTGCCAAACGGGTTCGTGCATAATCTAGAGAGTAGACGAAAAAGAGAGATGAGGCACCAGCAGCACCACCTGATGCTAAGTTACCAGCGAACCATTTCCAGTAACCATCGCGGTCCTTCCTGAAGTTAAACAGTCTCTTGAAGTAATCCTTGAAAGCAAAGTTCAATGCCTGAAGAAACATTAACATTAACATCAAATGCGAAAAGGGTAATCATAAAAACGAGTTTTTGTGATGAGAGACCTGAGTTGGGAAATAACGGATGACATTAGCAGTGTTGCCTCTCCACAACGAGCCAATGCCTTCCTCTCTAATAGTTCTCCCAAAGCAATCACCAATACCTTTGTAAGGCTCAGAGAGCCTACCGGCCTTAAGCATCTCATCCTGGTTTTGAATCAAGAGCTTGACACGTTCAATAGGAGCAGCAGCGGTTTTAGAAACTGCTGCAGAAACTCCTCCCATGAGAAAATCAGCAGCAAAGCTTGAAAGACCTTTCTCGGATGGAGATTGTATAAGTAGAGGTGATGAGACAGTTGAAGAAACCAATGTTGTTACTGGAGTCTGGAGACCTGCATTGCAATAGTTTCCATATGCAAACCTTGATTGCACAGGCTTTTGATATCTGGTTTGAACATCATTGAAAACCATTGAGTTCAGATAGATCTGTCCGAACCCCTTTTGCATTATTGTTGGATGTTGCTGCCTGTCTGCCATTCTATACACGAAAATAGAAAACAATCCTGAAACACACATGATATTTACAAATTCACATCAGAATCAATCAAACAAACATCAACAGAGTCTAATAAAACAGTTGATAATAATACTAAATGTAACATGACAGAAACACTTGTGATGAGAAACACTGACCCGGAAAGGGGAATGTGAGTATGGTGGAGGAAAGAAACAAGATCTGGAAAGAGGGAGGAAAAGGGATTAATATAAAAGGAGAGCAACAAGAAGAAGCGAAATACAAGGGAAACACAAATCACAAATGGACCGAACGATGCGGTCTTTGAAATGGACTAAATTATGATTAACCTTTAAGCTACGGAATCCAAGGGATGATTCAGATTTTGATGTATATTCATATGAATGTGAATAATCAGAGGAAGAGAGAGACAGAGTCAGTTGTGTAGGTTGAGTTGAGTTTCATATACGCAAATTATTTTTTTATTTTATTTTTTTAAGAATCAGAATAAACACTCGTGCTATGGTTGGATATTCCAATTTGATTTCTTTGTAATTTTATTTTTTTTAATTAAAATTTAATTGGATTTAAAATATTATTAAATTATTAAGTTTAATTTATGCTGAATTTTAATTTAACTTTAAAATGGAATAAATTTAAATAATCGTATTTGATATTTTTAGAGAGTGAGTTAATGATGGTAGTAAAAATAAATAATTAAAAAAAAGACCTTTAATATAATAATAAAAAATAAAATTCAATTAATTTTATTTTTAAAATTAAAATTTTAATTTTGTTAATAATAAATTAAAAAGAGTTTGATCTATAAAAATATTTACAAATATATTTTTTTTTTAATTAATATATAAATTTTAAAAAAAAATTAACCAAATCCAAATGATTTTATTTACTAAAAATAATTATAAATTAAATTTTAATTAAAATTTTATATTATTTATAAATTAATTTTAAACCGTTATTTTTTTTGTCATATAAAAATGAAATAAAAGATAACATTGAATAATATATATATATATATATATATATATGATTAAAAGCAATGCAAATGGAAAATAGAAATATACCAGAATGGAGTAGATGGAAATTTTGAAAGACGATTTTGTTGAAAATTACGTAATTGTTAAAGACTCTCCTCATGAGAATATTGAAACTATGAATCCCTTGACAAAAGAAAAGTATGAGGTTTGGTGGGAGGCTTCTAAATTTGACTCATGATTTCCCTTATTCATGGAATGCAAGTTTAACTATTAAGGTTGGTGGTGGTAAGTCAAGAAAGTACAATTTTGATATTTATAATATATAAATAATTATAAGTTTTTCTTGCATCAATGAAAAAAAAAAAAAGGGAGATTCGGTGGAGTCAAGAAAGTTATACAGGTAAAGTACCACATGCAATTTCAATGAAATGGAAATCTTTTTTCTGTCAGGGGTTTGTTATTTCCCACGCCCTAATTACTCATATAACATTTTTTTTCAAATATAATTTTATAGTGTTTTTTTTAATATATAATTAAATTTAATTCTATAAAATAAATTATTTTATTTTATAATTTTTTATACCATTTGTATTCTTGAAAATATCATTTTATTTATAAAGTTTTATAGTTTGATGGGATTGATATTTGTTCAGGATGACATTCTAAATCTTAAACCTTAATAAAATAAAATATCATAATTCTACTAGACATAAATATATGGTCCGATACGGAGAACATCATATAAGTCATCATCTTTAATATTCTCTATAAACTTAACAAGATCTTAGTTTTCATTAAAATCATATTAACGAGGAAGAATATGAGACTCATGATCATTCACTCCCACATCTGTACTAAAACAGCATAAAATAATTAGTAAACTAACTATATATTAATCTTGTATTTTTTAATTACATAAACTGCTTTTGATTCGTAATGTATTTACAGTAGTTTTAGTAAAAATTAAATATGAATCAATTGAGGAGTTTTAATTTGTAATGTATTTACAGTAGTTCAGTAAGATCAAATATGAATCAAGGGAAGAGTTTTAAGTTAACTAAACAATTTTATAAAAAAATAATTTATATTAATTATTAAATTAAGGGTAATTAAGTAATTTTAATATTATTTAAATAATTTATAATTTTATTATATTAAAAAAATGAAAGGATATTTAAAGTAATTATGTAAATATGTCATGGATATTTTAGTAATGTTGATATTAGATTTAGTAATTTGATGGTGGGAAATAACAACCATGTTCTGTTATGATTGATGACGACTATTTTGCTCCTCTCCTAACCATATGAAAAATGGGGTGGATGAATTGTCCTAGTATAAAACATTCTAGTGGAATATTAAAAAATTAAAAAATATACTTCAATATATACATATTCTAATATCTTTTATTAATAAAAAAATTTTAAAAAATTAAAAATATATATATATAATATATAAAAAAAATCTAATGTGAAAAAATAAATATTTTGAAAAATTAAATTTAATGTAAAAATGAATTTAATTGTGAGTTAAATTAAAATCAAATCTGCGGAAATAAAAATAGCTATTAAATACATATTAGCTGATTTATTTAAAATTTACCAATTTTTTATTTATTTATATATTAATATAATATAATTTAATTTAATTTGTTAAGTTAATTGTAATTTTTTTTTTATAATTGATTAAATAATTATGTTAAAAAAATTCAATTTTTAAATTCAATTTTTTACATTCCATAGCATGTATTAATAATTTTAAATTTATAATAAATAATTTTATATTCCTATATATGTTGGAGCCGAATTCCGATGGGACTTCGAACCTCTTCAAGATGAGAGCTCTGATCTCTAACTTTCGTCTCCGGTTCTTTTGTGATTTCTTATGTGTTTTATTTTGGGTGTCTTGCCTTGTTTTATATAGGATTCCTATGCGCTCCAAGAAATCCTAACCGACTCTTAGTTGGAACCCCGAGATTTGTGGAAGCTAAACCTCTGCTCCAGTTCATCCTTCCAGAAGATTGTTCTTGAGCGGCCGAATCTAGAGAATATATTTCGGCCGCTTCAATTTATGAATTAAGAAACGGTTCCCCCAAGTCCAATTGATCTAGGATTCTATCTGTTTCCCCAAGTCCAGCTGATCTAGGATTCTATATGTTTTTACTTCGGCCGAAAATATGTGAGGCCTCGTGGATCCGAACTTTCAAACCCATTAAATAGAAAGGCTTCAGCCGAAACGATGGAGGAATTTTTGGGATATCCTTTTAGTTGAGCGGATGAAAGCCTTAGGATCTTCTGGGCCCCATCAATATACATCTGAATTAAAAATAAAAAAAAATATTTAAAATTTGGAAAATAAAACGTTCTAACCTGTCCCTACTTCCACAGGGATCAATAAGGATAGAATATTCCGTCATGAAACGACTTTCAACGGATATTTCGTACGATCATACCGACATGGGCTGGACTGGACAGCCCATTTAACAGTACTAAGAAGAATATAGAGATGCCACCATAATCATTTTAAAAAAAAATAAAAAAATAAAAAAATAAGTGTTTTATTATATGAACTCTCTTTAACTTGGGAAATTTTACTAACTCACCATTAAGTAAGAGAATCTAACTCTGCGTTTCTATGATTAAAGCTCTAAACTCATCAACTACATAGAATATATGTATTGAAATACAGACATATGACAAATCAGAACAACTAGTTCTTTTGATAGGCCTTCAACTTCATATGAAGATTCAAATGTCATCCAGCATTTGTTAATGTGCTCAAGTAGACATAAATTTACCATAAGATTGTTCAATATCGCTTGAGCCATGTATAATTAACGCCTGCCAATGTCGCTAAGATTTCCACCTTCTGTTCTTTTTCCATGGGAGACTGTCCTAAAATCCATCTGCTGTTGTCTCAGCTTGAGTTGCAAAATCATCTGATCAGTATCTAACCTCATTTTCTCATTCTCTAGTCTCAATCTCTCTAGCTCCCTGTCCTTTTTGCTGCGGTATCTCATCCACTTCAACCGCTGTTTCTCTAGCTCAAATGCTTGAGCTTGGATGGAGACCTTTTCTTCCTGGAGTTGCAGCTTCTGTTTCTGAATCCACTCTCGTCTGTCTGATAATGACTTAGAGGGATCTTGAAACATCTTTGATAATTCCACCTGAAAGCGACTCATCCCAGCAGACTGTGACAAGAAATGACCATCTTCTTTCCTTTGGATTTTCCTTTGACCATGTTCATCTATTCTTTCTTCATCAACCTCGTCATTATGATTGTCTTCGTTATCGGTATCATCATCCTCAGTGTGATTGTTCCTCTCAACTTCTTCTTCATCTGATATACTATTATCCTTCGAGCATCTTTCAAGCGGGCCTGAACAACCTTGTAAATCAAGGTCATGGCAGTTTGGTATCCTTTGACCATTATGGTAAGCACACATTTCAGTATAGAACAGGTGTTTTGAGCTTAGGATCTTTCGCACATCATCTTTCGCTTTATCTGAGAGATGTGGCATAGAATCCATGAGACTGGGATTCTCCACAACCCGACAACTAATCCCTCTGCCGAGAATATCATTCAACTTCTTGTACCTCTTGTTCAGGTCATTGAACTTATCTTCACACTGCTGAGGTGAAACTTGCCAACCCTTACTGATCATCATCTTCGAGATCGTTTTCCACTTTCCCTTCTTCTGTAAAATCCCTGATTTTCTCTTATGTCCCTCCCCAGCATCACAAGTACTATCATCTCCAACATAAGCAACCGCAGAAATAAGAAGCCTAATCACATTATCGGTCCATTTCATTCGATGCCACATAGAACCTTTTCTACACTTACCCTCATCAGAATTCTCACCATTCCCATCTTCTGTCACACTTGGCTCATCATCTTCACTCATATTATCATTACTCATTCCATTCCCATGACAAACCATCTTCCCTCTACCTAAACTCATCGAAAATCCTCTCATGTCCGAGCCTTTTGCTTCCATCAACCCTAAGTGGCGCGGATCACTTTCACGGGCACTAATCATACTCATATTCTGGTGATGAGGAAATGGTAGATGGTGAACCATCTGGTTTTGCTGGTGTCTAGACATGGGAGTCTCAAGGTCTATCAAACCCCCATTTGAACCTGACAACAACCCTCCTCCAATACCCATATTATCCATTCCAAACACAACAAATCCTCAAATTTCCAAACCCTAAAAACCTCTAATCTATATAATCATCCCAATACCTTAAAAAGAAACCCAATTGCCTAAAAAGCTAAATCAAACACAATCAGAAAAACAAGAGCACAAAATCCCCAAAACTCAAAAACAAGCTTCAGGCCTCAACTTTTTCCATACCAAGAAACCCAAAAGACAAAATCCCAAACCCACCTTTCTTCAATTTCCAAGCATCTAAACAAAAAGGCATCAAACCAACAATCCCCAAAACAGAGATTAACTCAATTTATCAACACCCATCTATCGAAATCTCAGACTCTGACGATCCTAAAACTACTCAAATAAACGCAAAACAGATAACTTCACCAAAGGTCGACTCGCAGAAAATAGAACTGAAGAAGAGTTAAATAGATAGATTTACCTCGTTATTGCTGTTGGGGAGACAAAAGGTAAGAGAAGGGAGAGTGAAAGAGAAGAAAACGTACGCAGACGATGTTGGTGAGTGATTGTGTATTGAGAAATGAGCTTGGAAATGTATTTATGTAATGTGGTTCTGAAGAATAAGATCACTAAGTTGCAGTTTCACGTGTACCAGTCATCTCTTCTCTTTCTCCCATACAGAGTTCTTGAAGTTTTATTTATGAGGTCATATATATTATTCTTTTACGGTTAATTACAACAAAACCCACATCAGTTTTTCAAATTCTTCAGTTTCCCTTGTATCTATCCTAAATTTCAATTCTCCTCCTACTTGTTGAACGAAAAATATTACTCCCATCCTATTGATGGTGATGGTGGTAATTGGTGACGAAAAATCATTCTCATTTTTCAAATTTCACCCATCCTACCACAACCACAGTACAACTATATTACTCTATTATTAAATTTTTTAAAATATATTCATAAATTTTTAATATAATATATTTATAATTTTTTAACTTTTTTAATCATGGTTTCAATTATATATAAAATAAAATAAAATTATATATAGAAAGTGAAATATCATATTTGATCTAATCCATAAAACTCAAATATGTATGTGAAATGATTATTTGAATGGAGCTCTAATTGTTATATAAAAATAAAGTGAAAAAGTTAAACAATATTATTTCTTTAATACATACAGCTTTCATATTTTATCATTTTCCAATCTCATGAAATTCGCATGATTGCAATGCCATATAAATGTGCACAATGTAATATTGAAAATGAAATGGTTAAATATATGCCATATTATGAAATGGTAGAGATACATCTGATCTCGATGCTATGAGAATGTTTTTAACTTGTGAAATTATATGTCATATCATGATACCATGTTAAACTGATAAATGTGCAGTAGTATTAAGAAGTGAATCTGACATACAATGGGAACAAAATAGATATAAACTTGTATTAAGTGAGGATTATGATAATTAATCATTAAATGAAATAATCATGACCGGTGAGAATGACATGTAATAAACAAATGTACTTCAACATATGATAAAAGGAAAATGCACACAAGTACTCTGCTAAATACTTCACTGTATATCTCTACCATTCGTGATCAACCATTAAAAGTTAACGACTCATAAAGTTTTACTGTTAACAACATCCAATAAGCAGTATTTCAATATGAAACCAACCCCTTTAGAGGGTGGATTAATTAGCATGCCAGATCTTAATCTGCACATCAATTGGATACAATAAGACATTATTCCAACACTAATCAATCTTTATATTCTCCCAACACCGCCGCTATTCTACGCTGGTGCTTGAGAGTCTTTAATATGCAGAGGTTTCTTATAAGACTGCAATAATAGAGAAGAACATACCACGCTAAGAGATGACGCAGCCATGCAAGCACCAGCGAGCCAAGGCGGTAACCGAATTCCAGTAAAGGGGTAGAGAATTCCAGCAGCTATTGGCATGCCAAGGATGTTATAGCCGAGTGCCCAGACATAGTTAAGTCGAATTCTGAAAATGGTCTTTCTAGAGAGATCTATGGCTGTAACTACATCTTCCAAGCTGCTTCTGATTAGAACTATGTCAGCTGCTTCAATAGCTACATCTGTGCCAGCTCCAATAGCCATCCCAACATCAGCTGCAACTAAGGCTGGTGAGTCGTTTATTCCGTCTCCAACCATTGCAATAGTCATTCCTTTTAACTGCATTCAGTTTCAAATTAAGTATATAATCAAGATAGGGTCAAAGATAGAAATATAATGAGCGCAAAGGTTTCATTAAGACTACTTCTAGTGAATTCTTCAAAGCAGTCTAAACTACAAAGGAAACCTTAGAATCTTATACTTGCAATTTTACATGGGTTGACGCAAGGGAGAGGTTTGTAAATAAAGTAATTCTATTGTAGTTATGACTGACCTTCAGAGTTTTATCAGTAATTACAATTAGCCCATGTTGTGAATGTAATATGTCCCTCTCCGATCTCTTCTTTGATATATGAATTGATCCTCTAGTTTTGACAGATTTTAAAATTGTTCTCAGTAATTTGACCATTGGTGAGTTTGGGATTGGTTTTGTGATAATTAGATAATCATCCTAAACTTAACATCATGTTAAGAATAATACAAACAAATGTAAATTTAGGATGAAAGGTGTAATTACATCCCACATTATTTTATATTCAATAGCAAACCCAAACATAACTAACACTGTCTATGTATTTTTCTGATCTCACACTCTGACATGCATAACATTTCCTAACCTCACTTAACAACTACCTAGGCAACTTGAGTTTGTAATAGGGAAAACAATTTCACAAAAAATAACCATGTTTAAGGAGCTTACCTGTAATTCTTTTATCTTATCAGCTTTTCCCGATGGAGTTGTCTCAGCGAACACTTTCTCTATTCCAACTTCCTTAGCAATAGCAGTTGCAGTTGCCCAGTTATCACCAGTCACCATGATGCTAGAAATTCCCATTGAACGGAGAAAAGATACAACAATCTGAGCCTCCGGTTTAACTGGATCACTTACTGCGAATGCTCCAGCAACCTCTCCATCAATGGCAATTAAAACACAAGTGCGAGCCTGTTGTTCATTTTTAGAAATAAATTTCTCAGCCTCGTGGCCAATAGGAACGTTATAAGCCAGCATGAGTCTTTTGTTCCCAACCAGAACTATTTTATCTCCAACTTTTCCACTGACCCCAGTACCAGTATGCACCTCAAAATCTTTGATCTCAGCAACACGTTCCGCTGGAGAGTCAAACTTATGGCGCAACTTCTTACAGTGATCTACCACAGCTTTGGCTATTGGATGTTCACTGTTTGCCTGAGTAATTTGCAGAACAGAATCAATTATCAGAGTTTTCATCTTTAATATTCATATATTGCTGTCGAACATGCTAACGCTTGTAACAACTATGTAAACCCTTGACCACCACCCAAGCAAATAAGTAAAATGCATCACCAGGTCTATATACTTCTACTACTACATGGTTCTTATCATTTTTATAAAGTAACATTTACTAAGGTGCCAGCTTGCAACACTTAGCTAGAGTTGCAGTCAAACAATCGGTACATACCTCTGCAGCAATAGCCAAATCACAGAACTCCTCCATTGAAAAATGTGAGAAGAGTTGCACAATAACTACCTTAGGCTTCCCAGCTGTCAGTGTCCCTGTTTTATCAAAGACAACAGCCTTCACCTGCAGAAAAAAAGAAAATACATAGTTGTATCAGAGAGACAGTTACTGAAAGGCAAGAATCAGATTTAACTCTAATGAGAAAAAAATCTTCACCTTAATTGAAAAGACCTAAGGCAAAAAGATAAACCCGTAGTTTCTGTTTTGAAGAGGAGATAAAAAAAATATATAAAAAAAAATGTAGATCCAGAAGAAGCAACATATATCACTTCAATAAAGTGTGTATTCATATAATCATGAACCTCAGCTGTATATATGATAATGAAACTTGAATTTCCAGCCAGAACACTTCCAGGAAACAGTTGTAAAAAGATAATGAAACATAAACTTCCGAACCAAACTATCTGAATAAACTTTAACACACATTAACATTCCCAGTGCATTAAATGTCATGGTCACAAGATATAATAGGCTAATTGTCAGTTGCTATAGGCAGCAGCAGAACTTTTTTGAGAAAATCATGTGCTATGAAAACAGCTTGTACATCAAACCAAAAAACAGGAATATATCAACTTTATTAGCTCACCTTGTGAGCTTTCTGAAGAGCGTTTCCACCCTTAATAAGCACGCCTTGAGAAGCACCTTTACCCGTAGCAACCATGACAGCTGTAGGAGTTGCCAGTCCAAGAGCACATGGACAAGCAACCACCAAAACTGAAATGCCAAACTGGAGTGCAAGCTCAAATTCATCCATTACGTTAGGGATCCAATGTTTGGGGTAAAGCCCAGCAATTCCAGGAATAAACCACCCCAACCATGTCAGAAATGCTGCAACAACAACCTGATACGTGGTCAACATAGAAAAAGGTTGATTAAATAAACAAAACTAAAAAGATAAAACTTACAATCATGTTACAACTCAAAATAGACAATAAAACATTTTCAGTCTCGTAGTTATTGGAAGTTTGCTTATTATATACTGTGAAACATTATTCCTGTCAACAATTATTTTTCTTTCATCTCTCTCTAACTTTAAATAGGACGAGATTGTATTTTTTCTTTCATCTCTCTCTAAATTTAAATAGGACGAGATTGAGTTTTAATGAAGAAAATTGAACTCACTGTAGGAACAAAGAACTTAGAAATTTGATCAGCCAACTTCTGTACAGGGGCTCTTGCAAGCTGTGCAGCTTCCACGAGTTGGACGATTTGGGAAAGTGCAGTTTCCGACCCAACATGAGTGGCCTTAACCAGTATGCATCCATTCTCATTCATGGTCCCACAGATAACCTGTTGAGTACATTAAAGCAATTATATCTTCAATTCAACATCAGCACATTAAATACCAATGAATGTTAAGAGCCGAACTATATATACCTTGTCCCCAGGCCTTTTAGAAATGGGAATTGCCTCTCCTGTGATCATACTTTCGTTCACATGGCTTTGGCCATCAATAACAATCCCATCAACTGGAACTTTTTCACCAGGAACAATCTTAATGATGTCATTCCTCTGAATTAGTTGAGTGCTAATATCCCTCTCCGAAATAACATTTCCTTCAGCATCTAATGTTAATAGATGAGCTATATCAGGAGCAAGTTCTGTCAACTTTGCCAAAGCATCAGATGTCTTCCCTTTAGCTACAACCTCCAAATATTTCCCTAGGAGAATAAAGGATATTAACATCGCACTTGTCTCAAAGAAATCCTGGCCTTCGAATGTGTCTGATGTCAATGCTTTTAGTGCTATATACACTGAATAAAAATATGCAGCATTAGTGCCTAGAGCTACCAACACATCCATGTTAGCAGTTTTCAGTCTCAATGCATGATAAGCTCCCAAATAGAACCTGATAAACATACACAACAATGATTAGTCTTATAAAACATCTCATGCTACTATTTCCCAGATACAAATATCTCAGCTCAGGACCTAGCATTCCAAAAAAAAATACAACAAGAGCAGGCAGCAGCCAAGCAATAAATACCTTCGTCCTACAATGAACTGCACAGGTGAACAGAGAATCCATCTTAAAAGCATTCCAATAGTTAACATATTGTAAATTTTGTAGTCCAACCATTTACCAATGGTAGGTAGCATTGGAAGTACCATCGAACATAAGAAAACAGGAACCGAGAATAAGCAACTGAGTAAGAACTGGTTCCTATACATCCGAATTTCATGCTGTCTTTCTGTTTCTCTTCCTTTTGGAGGAGCATATAAGCTAGCATGGTAAATAATGGGACCATTAGAAGCTGCATTGAGGAACTCTATAAGAGACCGTGGACCAGTAAGATCCTGATCATAGGTTACTGTTAACTTTTTTTCTGCCAAGTCCACTTCAACATGATCTACTCCTTGTTTTGACTCCAGAAAGGTTTGAACAAAGGAAGCATCTTCCACTGAATTCATTGCTTCAACTTTTAGATGGATTTTGTTCACATCATTCCCTGAGCTAATGAGATCTGCTCCAAAGCCAGCATCTTCTATTGCTTCAACAATACGATTAGTGTCGGTTAGGCTAGGATCGAAGTGGACTTTTGCCTCTTCAAGTGCAAGACCAACCACAGCTTTCTTCACCCCATTGACAATTTGAAGTGCACGTTCAACAGACTCAGAGCAGCTTGTACATGCCATCCCTTTAATCCGAAGGCGGCACACTGAAATATCTTGTTCTGGAAAATCATCTACTGGGAATCCTGCATCTTCTATGGTTTCCTTAATCTGTTTTGCCTGACACATAGGAGAGAAATTATTCTAATAATTGTAGAAAGAGATGGAATGATCTAAATTTTACCAACCAGAATAAGTGAAACAAGAAGCATATGCCAAAATATATATATACATATATACACAGTAAAGGTGAAAGAAAATAAGGGCAGTATCACAAAAGGTACTGAGTTAACAAAATGTACATTATCATGCTGGTTCTGGTTCTCAGACAAGGAAAACAAGTTTCTTTGATCATTTCTGAACATTGGAAGATAACAGAAACATGTGAATATTACTGATAAAGATTTTCTATATGAAAAAAGTAATGTCTAATAACTTTTGATGATGTAGATTTGAAAAATAAAATAAAATGAACTAAGAGACAAACTTATATTTGGATCAGCATAGCTTTCTTTCAATAGATAAAAATCTTGTAGATGTTTCATTTTATTAGTCAGGAATAGAAAACAAATTAATAGATAAATTACTTGTGGTCCATTCCATAATGGTCGAGGTGAAGGAAAGAAATGAAGCAATAATAAGATATGCTCATAGATGATCAATATCCAATAAAGAATAGAAGAAGCATACCAACATTAAGTAGAAACCATGAAACCCACATTTTGACCAATACAGAAACTAGTAAAATGAAAAATATGAAAAAATGTGTAAATTGCTTACTGTTACAAGATCAGGTACATATTCAACTGCAGCCTGGCCTTCAATGGGTGATACTGTAGCACTCTTGACACCATTAAGATTCACCAGCACTGACTCAATTGTCACTGCACATGATGCGCATTTGACTTCCCTAATTGTAAACTTGAGTTTCCTACGTTTCTTACTTTTGTCATCTAGCTCTGGTGGGATATCAATTGCAACTCCATTCAGTGGTTGCAATAAAGGTGCCTTAAGATCTTCTATCCCATTAATTTCTGCAGTTGCATTCTCAGAGTCCAAGTTCATTGCTCCAAGACTACAAAGAAGGCAGAAATGATGTTAGCAAATTACCAGGCTATGCTACATTTTTTAATAAGAAATATACCAATTAACAGTATAGTACATCTATATTTGTGAACAGCACTACACCCAAAATAACAATATGTCCCAAAACATACCAAACTACTAGAATACAAAACAGAACAGTATATAAAATAAAATGCTTTTTTTTTTCAAAAAGAACTGTATATTGAAAATGCATAAGAAATTCACTCATAAGCATTAAGGACAACATATATTATGGTAATAAATCAAATAGGCATAAACATACACTGCTATCAATGCTTCAAATTTATCAGCATCTCCCTCGATGCTATTGAAGCACATGTGAAGCAACTTCACTCAGAAGAGTTTTTATACATTGAGAAACAATTACTATGAAATGCCTATAAACAAGATTTGATAAAGACAAGGATAAAACACCTTGACAGAAGATAAGAAAATTATTGATAGCGTTATATCAAGAAGACAATATAGAGAGGGACAGAAATGATGCTCCTCTTAAAGGTTGTATCCATGAGACCAGGAAGCAAATATGTTCAAATGCTCCAAACACTTGAAATGGAGACAGATATCAAATACTGGACACATATTATAAATTTATAAGCTAATATTCCATCTCAACAGATTTGCTCCAGCGAAGTCTAAATTCGTACTTGGAGAATAGCTAATTTCCTACCATAATGACCAGAAATAGTAAGTTTTTTCTTTTCAGTAACGGATTAAGAAATATGGTTCTCAACCTTAACGACTCAAGTAATTTACCTGGAGTAGTTATCCAACAACCAAGCATACTAGCAATTTCAAGTGGTTATTGAAAAATTCTGAACTGACATTCTTATCAAAACCAGGAAAATACCTAAACTGTAAGAAGTATCAATTCTCACAGTTGCCTTAACTCTACTCTCACAAAAAACAATATGCAACAACACCAGACCAGTCATGAGAAAATTAAGCTATATTAAACAGACAGAAATTGAGAGAGAACAATTCACAAATCAAAGTACAAGAACAAAACATAATTCAACTTTAATCACAAAACATAAGAATAAACAACAAAACAAAAACAATCGTAAAATCACTTCAAAACATACTCAACAGCATCGCCTACAACAACAACAATCGAAACTCGTCACACAAACCTAAATCCCGGCAAGTCAAACCATAATTTTAAAATAAAAGTTTTAAAAAATTAAAAATTTAAAAGAAAAATAATCAAAAAATCAGAGGAGTACCTTCACAGAAAGACAACTTCGTCGATGATGATAACGTGAAAACGAAATCCTAGGGTTTTTCGCAAAAGAGTTTAGGTTTTTATTTTTTATTTAAATAATTTGGTTTGATAGAGAGGTCGGCTCGAGAGATGAGTATGAAGAGAGAGCGAGAAAGAGAGAATCCGCGAGGACGTTGTTGTGGTGTGTATATATAGTCAAGTTCTTCAACTAGTTTTTAATTAATTTCTATTTGAATTTTTGAATCTTAACGTCTTGTTATGCATTTCCCACTCGCTTTTGATCAGAAGATCAGAGCCGTACATTGATTCCTTGATCCGATTTTCTGATGGATTCCGGAGAACGTTGACCGCTCGTTTAACTTATTCGAAGGATTTGTGCCCACACGTCGACGTGAACATCTATGCTTTTTGTTGCCTTTTATTTATCTTTTTTTCCTTTTTATCATATGATTTTGATTTTCATAAAAGATTTGCTTTGCATTTATATTTTTTTGAGCTTCTAAGAAACTAAAATAGGTAGAAAGAATAAACTGAAATATAAAGAGAATCAATATTTATATTTGAGAGTTTTTCAAATCAAATAATATTTTCAATTAAAAAATTTAAACAAAAAATATAGTCAATACTTATATTATATTTAATTCACTTTTAAAGTTTTCTTTCATTATAATTTGATAATAATGTTAAAATTTATAATAAAAAAGTCATTAAGATATCACAAATTAAAAATATAAAATTAAATATATTATTAAAAAAAAATTATAGGAGAGATAGATTATGCATCTCACTGTAAATTGTAGTAACAATAAGTTGACGGTGCTAAAAGATGGCAATAACAATAAAGACTTTTATTTTATTATTTTTATGTTTATATATTTAATATTTAAATGAGTTATTTCCAACAAGATCTATGGGAGATATGCCATCATCGTAAACATTTTTATTTTTTTTTTCAAAAATTTACTTTTGGATTGTTTTTATTTATTTTAGTGATGATGAATAGTAATCAAAAATATTTTAGTAAATTTATTTTTAAAATAATAATAATAAATAATTATAAAATTTTTAAAAAATTACTTTTTAAAAAATGAAATTTATAAAAATATTTCTGGTTATATATTGACGGATAAACAATAAAATTGAATGGAAATCTTTAAAATAAAAAAATAAAAAATAAAAAAAGATTTTTGACGAAAGATGAAAAAGGTACAGATTTTTGGCAAATATATCAAACTTGTGGCAGGTTTTAAGAAATAACCCTATTTAAAATGTAAAATTGTAGTGGACTAAAATTCTAAACCCGATTCGAAATTAAGGGTTAAAGCCTAAAACAACCAGCAAGCCTAAGTCCAAGGTCCATGCCCGTATCATTCATTCGACTAATAATGCTCAAAGACCTACACACAATCTCTCAACTGACAGATATACAATTGATAGGATCCCGGATCCTACGGAAATCCTTTTGCAAGGATCTCGGCATGATCGACCAATGGATATATCGGGTTCCTATAAATAGGAACTTGAACCTCATCAAATGGACGACACTTTGGCTTACCAAAATACTGCCAAAATCATATCTTGTAACATTCATTTCTCCGATTACATTCAAGTGTTAAGTCTCCAACTGTAGTCACCCTATTAATCATAATCGCTAAAACTCATTGCTCCAGGTGTCTTACAGCCTACTCGCCACTTCATTTTGACAAGAATCATATAGAATGGAAAGTCATTGTTTACCTTATCTTTTACTTTAAATTCATTACTAAAGCTAAAATTGACTTGAGTGTTAGAATGTCTACGGCGGACACCACACTGGTGTCCCCAAGGTCCTCTCGAATGTTCCGTATTTTTTTACAGGATCATTTTGCACTATGAATCGGACTCTTATCGTTTTACTGAATCCAGTTCTATCAGACCGGATTTGAATGTAGTATCCGAACCATTACAATTTGGAGTCCACCTTCGGGCCGACGATAAGCTTCCTGCATAATTGAATTCTTTCACTCCTTCATCTCTAGAACTTAAACATTATTTTCCATGGCTAACGACTTATCAATGGAGCAGAAATTATAGACTATGATGGAGCGCATGCACCAACTCAAGGAAGAAAATTAAAAAACTAGGGTCGCAAACGAATAGCTCACCCAATGCGTGAATATCATATTTGTCAATGATGGTCTTCTTAGGGAAATACTAGTGATTATGTTACTGCCAAGATTAATAGGTTGCTATTATTTGAGATTCAGGAAATCAAACGGGGGATAGCAAAGGAAGCTGAAAATTTCAAGACTGTCATCAGGACGATTACTGACATCCCAGCACCTATGGATGAGCAAAATTATTCCGAAAAAACAAGTTATTCGGTTCAGTCAAAAATATTAACCGGGTAATTTAGATAAACTAGGGTAAGATGAATTTTGACTGCATTAGCCTCATTACTTGAAATATAAAACATTGTCATTTTATATTTCTATTTATTTCTTTTATTTTTATATTTTATTAAAATAAATTCTAAACGTAATATATTATCTTATCTTCTTTTCTTTATTCTCTCTTAACCTCCAACCATTGTTCCTTACTATCTAACCATTACCCATTATATAATTCGGTTAAATTCGGCCAAAAATTTTACAAATTGGATAACTCGGTTAATTTAAAAACCATTATATAATTCGGCTAAATCGGTTAATTGGGTAAAGATAAAATTCGGATAATTCGGGTAAAGTTTTTTTTTTCTTCCAATTTTTGTAATTCGATTAAGATTCCGCCCAAATTTATCTGAATTACCCGAATGCTCACCCCTACTGTTACCCTCTAAACGGTCCACTACAGATACCCATGTCCTCTCACCATTTTTCGATAGGATCGCCATGACAGAAATGCCGAAAATGAACATCTTTCCTCTTTTCTACAAGTTTCGAAGAGATTCGGACCCAGTAGAGTACGCAACTAAATGTCGCCAAGAAATATTCCTGGTCAATTTTCCGAGCGAGACCCCAAAGCTATCACATGCAAAAAATTTGGTAGTAATAGGGATGGGCCAACCCTGACATGGTTCCTCAATCTCCTAAATAACTCAATAAACTTGTTTTCTCAATTGATTGACGATTTTGTTGTTAAGTTTTCCAGTCCTACACATTTTGGGCTAACCACTAACCATCTATTTTTCGTGGCGAAAAAAAAGAGTGAAAATCCTCCAATAGCACGTCCCTCATTTCACCAACAAGTATATCAAGATTCCAAACATCGTGGAGTCACCCCGCAGCAGCTGCATTTCGCAATAGCTTATCCACGTTCTTTCACTTGTATGCAATTTAGAAGGTGAGTCTCGGACATTAGAGTAATACCTAACAATAGTCACTCGGCAAATCAAGTTGGAAGACAATTTTGTAAGGATTGTCATATAGTGGTGTCAAACAGGCATGATAGCACTTGTCCGCCCGTGCCGGCAAAAAGCCCGCAATTTCATGGTTCCAAATATATTGACCGTGCCCACACGATCATAGGTCGCCCGCAGACTTTTACTCTATTTTGGCTCGTGTCCGCCCGTATCCGCCCGTGTCCTCAATAACCCATAATTTTAAGGTCATCAATATAGTGACCGTACTCGCACGGTCACATGCTTATTTTTGACATCACTACTGCCATGGCTAGAAATTCAGACAAATCAGGTGGTAAGCCTGAGCAGTATAGCAACAAGAACTGTAAGGAAAGATTTGAACCATACAAAATGTATGACCTTCACCCTAATTTTAACTCGTTCGAATCTTTCAGTAGGAACGGTGAAAATAAGTAAAAACGACAGGTTCCGATTTATGACCTGACCATACAACCAAAAGCCTTAGCCACTGCATTGAAAGACATGAGATTCGCTTTTAAATGGTCTAAGCAAATGCGAAATCCCATACACCAAAAGGATAAAAATAAAATTTGCCAATTTCACAGTGATCACGATCCTAAAACAAAAGATTGTGTGACATTATGGTTTGACATAACCTCACTGCTGAGAAAATGATGACTCTGCGAGTTTTTGACTAAAAAGGGGAAGCAAACTCTCGAAAAGTCTGAGGAAAATCAACAAGAAGCAAAAACAGTTGAAATGCCTACAAAAACCTCACAAGTCAAACGGATAATTGGAGTTATTTATTGTGGCTTAACGGTGAGCGAAATAACCTAAAGTTCCACAAAAGACATGCTCAAGAGTTGGTAGTATCAATGAAGCTTTCGCTCATCTAGATAGAACCCCGGCTTATGAATTGTCTTTTTTCACTTTTTTTTTCCTTCTACTTCTTCCTGTCGACCAAACCATCTCTCCACCTATTTTCTCTTTTTTTTTTTCTTCATAATTTTTTTTTTCTCTTTATCCCAATTCTTTCCCATTCACTCACATTCACCTCCCCTCTATGCTAAAGAAGATTAGGAATTTGAAATTGATTTAACATTGGAGGGAGAGAGATATTCGACAGAGGAGTTAAAGATGAGAAAATGAATAGGTTAGAGATGGGAGGAAGAAAATGTGATTCGGTGAGTTACTGCTTTTAGTGGGACAATGAGAAAAATTTTAGTAGAGAGATGGGAGAGAGTCTGATGGAGGGCGAGAAAAAAAATATAGAGAGAAATAAAAATAAATAAATAAAAGGAGATTTTTTTTTTTAATAAAAGTTAAATTTGTTTGAAAATGATCCATAGTTATTATTGATTCACCACCGCATAAATATTAAACTTCGCATAAACCGTTCAAAAATGATTTTTGAAAAAAAATATATTAATAGATGAAACCTATATTATTATATTTATAATAATATTATATTTTTACCTTTATTTTTATTTATAATAAAATTTTAATATTTAATTTAAAATTTAAAATTAATATTAAACTATTCAATTTAAAAATTAACCTACCAACTAATCTAATGAAAATCATCAACTATTAAAAATGCTAATTTAACTTTGTCAATATGATGTAAAAATACTCCATATCATTAGTAAAACCATTTTCATGAAAAAACAATCCAAATAGAGATCAAATGAACATCCTATTAATCTCTCCCACATCTATATATTTATATAAAAGAATTACAAAGTACGCTATGTGTCATGTCTAGAATTCCACTATCCATTTTTATAAAAAGGGTACAATTTATGAATTATTTACTTATATGCTATTAGTAATTACTAATACACACTGTCTTCTAATAAATGAGTTCAATTTAAAAATTATTTATTTATATACCATTGATAATTAATAATAATTTTTAATGTATCTCTTCAATTATTTCATAATTTAATATTAGTAATTACTAATATACTCTCTCTTTTATTAAATGGGTTTAATTTAAAAATTATTTACTTATATATCATTGATAATTAATAATAATTTTTAATGTATCTCTTCAATTATCTCATAATTTAATAAATTAAAAAAGATAAATATCATACACTCCTATTTATATGAAATATTATATAATAAAATATAAATAATATTAAATTTTTTTCATAATGTTTTTTTTTTTTATCAATCTATAAATTTGAATCAAATAAAAGTGAGTAAATGTGTTATTACTATGAAATATACTCCTATTTATATTATAAATATTTTTACATTTTTCATAAATTATTTATTATTATTTTTATTAAATTATTTTTTTAATTAATACTATAATATTATTTTTATAAAAAGTAATAAAATAAAATATTTAAAAATCGCGCGAGTATATCTTCAGTGTAAAACATATTTTGAAATCGAAAATAAAACGAAGAGGTCTCTGTCTTTTCCAGCTTTGATTGGAGCCATTATTGATTCTTTATGCTTTTATATCCAACTTTCTTATCCAGCCCTCTGTCAAAAAGAAAAGAAAATAAAGCACATATTCTCTTTTCATGTCACATGCTACGACCAATACTAGGATGTGCTTCATATCCACCTTGATTTTCTTACATTATGATCTCATTTTAGAGTTTTTAAAATGATTTTATGGTTTTAAAAAAATAAAATAAAATAATAAAGTATTAAAATTTATTGATGTTATATATATAATAATAATAAATATATTTAAATGCAGTTTATTAATATATACATTTGGAGGTCGTAAATCACAGATATTATATTTTAAAAATTTAAATAAAAATTATAAAAAATAATATTAAAATAAAAAAATATAAAAAATAATGTTAACTAGTATATAATTATTTTAATTAGTTAATAAAATTATAAATTTGCCACCAAAATTACTAATGATTTAAAATTTGCGATTTTCAATTTTAGCATACATTAACATTTTATTTGCATCCTCGGATCATGCTCTCGTCCAAATCAATGTCACTCACCCCAAACAGCATTTAACATTGAACATGCCGAATTTTTTATACGGCCCAAGCCCGTTCAAACCAAAAGCCCATAGGCCCATTATCAATTTAATTATTTTTTTTTAAAAAAGTTGAGATTCTTCTTCCCAGCATACACACAGGGTTTATCACCTTCCTCTTCCTAGTAAAAGCCCTAGATAAAATAAATAAAACAGAAAAGATAAGTAACCAAAATGAATTAGTTTTTGTTTTGAATTTTTAGAATTTCCACAATTGTTACATTACACTCAGCTTCTACAATGTCTGGAAATGATGACGTACGCTTCGTTTCTTCTTCTCTCAAAATCCCTCTCGCTCCTCCTCCGCCATCCAAGAACTCACTCTTGCGACTCATCGACTCACTCCGAACTCGCTCCGGTTCACTTTCCAGGACGTTTAACTCCGCCGCCGCACATTTCCTCCGTAATTCCTCGCCTCTTATTTGTTCAGCATCTTTGTCGCTGACTTCACCTCACTCATCGATTCTATGCTCGGCATCGCTGTCGCTTACGACACAGTCCGGGAGCAGCGATTCGGCGGCTCAGCAGCAGAAAGGACAGATGGCAGGACGATACGATGAGGAGCGTGTACTGATAAGCGAAGTGCTGGTGAGGAACAAAGACGGCGAGGAGCTCGAGAGGAAGGACCTCGAAACGGAAGCCTTGGCAGCGTTGAAAGCTTGCAGGGCAAATTCAGCTTTGACGGTTCGTGAGGTACAGGAGGACGTCCACAGAATAATTAACAGTGGCTACTTCTCCACCTGTATGCCTGTTGCAATTGATACTCGTGATGGGATTAGGTTGGTTTTTCAGGTATTGATTGACTGTCTTTGACTTTAAATTTGTTGCTGGAGGAAATTGTGGTTAATGTAATTGCTCAGTTAATGGAATTATGCTGTGATCAAGTTTATGAAATCTTATGTTATGAATGAAGGTTAGATTTGGTTAATTTTGTGATAACTCTTGATTTGTTATGGCATAAGGTAGAACCAAATCAGGAGTTCCAAGGGCTGGTGTGTGAAGGAGCCAATGTTCTTCCATTGAAGTTTGTGGAAGATGCCTTCCGTGATGGTTATGGTAGATTTTCTTTTGTATTCTGATATGTGTTTTGGTGCATGTGTAATTAGATTGATTGTGTATTATCTACTGTGACACATAAAAATACATGCGTGGACTTATTCCATGCCTCTGACTTTTAAGTTTTTAGGGCACACCATGGTTGTGTTCCTAATGCTAGTGTGTATACAAAGTATTTTGCCAACTTACCTTAACTGCATTATTTATTCCCAGCAATTGGATTTGTTTTAGAAAGTAGTTATTGAAGAATCATTCACACGACCAACACATTGTGCTTGATGATATATATACATACATATAGATGTATACACACACAGATATTATGTATCCTAGGGTGCAATGGCTAAATTCTGCTTGCTTTAGTCAGTGGAGCTTCTGTGATTTTGATTTTGGTGTCAAGCTGTGCAGGAAAAGTTGTCAATATAAGGCGTTTGGATGAAGTAATATCTTCCATAAATGGCTGGTATATGGAGCGTGGACTGTTTGGGGTGGTAAGTATTTTAACTACATCTAGAAGTTTCATTCGGCAATGTTCAAGGAAGACATAGTGTTTCCTTTGCTTATAATATAATTTATATTATATTGAAGATTTTTTCCTTCTTTTTTTTGGTAGGTTTGATTAAATATGAAAATTTCTGATTTCTTTCATAGGTTTCAGATGTTGAAATTCTATCCGGAGGTATATTAAGATTACAAGTTTCAGAAGCTGAGGTCAATAATATTTCTATCCGCTTCCTTGACAGAAAGACGTAAGAACGACTCTTTAAGTTTTCCTTACAATAACCTATCATTTAAGCCAGTCCATATATGAATACCTACAAATTGTTGTCCTCAGTGGTGAGCCAACAAAAGGGAAGACAAGGCCTGAAACTATTCTTAGACAACTTACAACCAAGAAGGGGCAGGTATACTCTTTGTGACTTATTGTTTCTTCTTTAATTTACATTTTTACTGCTTGCACTTGTTAGCTTTCAATATTTTAATCAATAATGAATTTTTAGTTTTAGTTCTATCAGTTACTTCGATTTACCTTATTCCCTTTTAAAGTATGAATCCAGTGGTCCACTTCCATGGTAGTTTACAATGTTGTTTGTATGAAAAAAAATAAAAAAATTCCTTGCTGCCTGTGTGGAAAACTGAACCTTTGCTGGTTTACATTTGCCTTATTTCTTAGTCAATACCTGGCCTTTTTCTTAATGTCCTAGTTTTGTCTGATATCCGACGTCCTTAACTTCTCAATTAATTTCTGTGTTATGTATAGGTGTATAGCATGCTTCAAGGGAAGAGAGATGTTGAAACAGTGTTAACCATGGGTATAATGGAAGATGTCAGCATCATTCCCCAACCTGCAGGAGGTAATCTATGATACAGTTTCTTCATCAACTCATGACTTGATCAAGCATGCTTAGGTTTTCATAAATGATCTCATTTTTATTCCTGAAATAGTCATGTATTGAAACCCTTGTTGTCTGCTGCACAGTCTTGTACTCTCAACATTGTTATGTAGGTTATGGCTGCACTGAAACATCAAATACATGATGATGTGATAGGCTTATGCCATCTAGAATGACATTAAATATTTGTAAATAATCTAGAACATAATGATTGACCTGAAGCTTCTATACTTGGCATGTCGTTTTGAGGAGTTAAAATTATTATTAATTATTTGGGATAGGAAGTAATCCAAATGAAAAGCTAAGTGTAATGAAATGCTAAGGGTAATGCAAATGATTTTTTTTTTTTTCAAATAAAATTTTTAAATGATAAACTTCTCAGATATATATATATATATATATATCTTACCGTAATTAGTTTTTGGATAGTGTTTAATTTTAAGCTACAAAGTTTAAAATTTCTTACTTTCATAGTTTTGAAGTGCCTAATTCTTACTGATGTGTTGTTCCTAGATATGGTTTAAAATCGACCTATTTTGATTTATTCAGCATCTTTCTGATCGTGCTTACTTACTCCTCTTTCCCTCTCTTTGTACTTATAAATTTTTATGTATTTATTTATTTGACTTAGTATGATCTAAAATTTCTCATGTCAAATAATTTGGTTTTTCTCTATCATAGAATCAATATGCTATGTGCACTCCTTTTTTCCATTCTCATAAAGATACATATGTGTCCCCAATAGTGATCTATATTTTACGTAGGGTTATCTGTAGGCAGATGTGCTTGTTCAATGCTGTAATGAAATTGAAATGTGCTTTGTTTTAGCAATCTTGTAGATTCTGGGAAGGTTGATTTGATCATGAATGTAGTAGAACGTCCAAGTGGAGGATTTTCTGCTGGGGGCGGTATATCTAGTGGGTAGGTGATGTTAATTTACTATAGTTTTCTTATTTTCTTCACCTTTAAGTAGCCTAACTGTAATGTTCTCTGTAGGATTACAAGTGGCCCATTATCTGGACTTATTGGAAGGTGAAGTTGCATTCTACATCTGGTTGGTCATTCCTGTTTTATTTGCTTCTCCTGTAACCTTTACATGTTGATGTGAAGCCCATGTTCTCTCTGTGTGTATTTTATTTTTAAATATAACGTCGTCCTTCTGAATTACTGCCGCAACAGGTTAAGTGTCTAGGTATCTATGACTGCTTTTTGGTTATTGACCTGTAAACCCAGAATTTATGGCATGGCTATAACAGTCAATGTTAGTATGACCATTGATCTTGTTGTTAGTAATGTTAAAAAATACCTCTTTTAAAGTCATATTGCTTCGGATTTGCATATATCATATTGCATAAATCCAGGGTTGCAATGACTCCTGTCCTAGTAACACTTGCTGGGGTGCTTGTTTCCCAAATTCCATTTATCTACACTTGGAACATATAATAATGCCTTCCATTTGGTTCTGTATATTCAAGTCCATAACAATTCTGATGGTTACTATTGCTATATATATATATGTGCTTTCATGAATTGTTTGCTTTGTTGGACTTGAATTGTTTGGTTCTTGTTTTATTCCACACCCAGCTACAAGGGGGATAAGACCATGTCCAAAGTCATCCTTATTCCTTACAATCCTAGAAAATCCTGCTAGTTGACAACTTGTGTCTAACAGATAAAGTTTTATTTGAACAACTGATTAAACTTTACATGTCTTCAGGTTATTTCCATTTGCTTCTATACATTGTAGTTGATTGAAATCTGTTCAGTAAGGTTAACATGATTCAGATTCCTCTGTGTATTTGCAATTGCTGACGTTAATATATGCATGGGATTTCACAATTTCACGTGCACCCACTTCAATCTTCTATCATTGCACCAGAATCATTCAGTGATGATAACTCTTTCTTTTCTCTTGAAATGAACAATTGTCTTTCTTTCAGCTTTGCATATTCTCATAGGAATGTCTTTGGAAGGAACCAAAAACTTAATATTTCATTAGAGAGGGGCCAAATTGATTCCATATTTCGTGTAAATTATACTGACCCATGGATTGAAGGTGATGATAAGCGTACATCTAGAACCATAATGATTCAAGTAAGTTGATGTTTTTCTTTTTTTTACTGGTAAAAGTTTCCCAATAATGGATATTTAATTCATGGTTAAATTGGATGTATGTTTGAAATAGAACTCAAGAACCCCTGGAACACTTGTTCATGGGAACCAACCTGACAATAGTAGTTTGACAATCGGCCGTGTGACAGCTGGCATAGAATTTAGTAGACCGATCAGGCCGAAATGGAGTGGAACTGCGGGTCTAATTTTTCAGGTATTGTGTTACTTTCATTTTCTTTGTTGAAGATATTAATTGCACTTTCCAGAATGAGTGTTGTATGGAATGGCGTTGGGTTTGACATTTAGTTAAGTAGTGAAAATGCAACTGTTAGGACTGCTTCGTATGAAATGATGCAGTATTTTTTTTTCCTTCTGTTGTTGCCTTTCTTAGTTCCTTGGTGGCTTATTTCTTACAATTTGGCGGGTTGTGTAGTCTTTATATGTTTTAATTGGTGCCATTTATGGTGTTGGAAAAATTTACTGTGTTTTGAGGTGTCCTTGAGAGAATATAGTTACCTGTTTGTTATGGGTAAAATATGACATAGTTATGTACTATTGGTTTATTTATTATGTATACCAGCATGCCGGTGCTCGAGATGAAAAAGGGAACCCTATTATCAAAGATTTCTATAGCAGTCCTCTTACTGCAAGGTTTGCTTCCTTGAAACTAAAACATGGTTAAGTTATCTGCTATCTATTATTTGTTGTAAAATTTGTGGTTATTTTTTCTTGACCTCCATTTTTGAAACTTTTGCTTGTGCAGTGGCAAGACTCATGATGAGATGTTGCTTGCTAAATTTGAGAGTGTCTATACTGGTTCCGGTGATCATGGGTCTTCTCTGGTTAGTGATCTGCAACCATTTTGTGCTTTTTTTAAGTACTGTGACGGTGGACCCTAATTTTTGTTTCTGTGCAGTTTGTATTCAACATGGAGCAAGGTCTTCCTGTTTTACCGGAATGGCTCTTTTTTAACAGAGTGAATGCTCGTGCCAGGAAGGGTGTAGAAATCGGTCCTGTTCGCCTTCTGTTGAGGTAATCTCTCCCCTTTCTTCATTGATAATTGAGATATTGAAGGATGTTTCTATCCCTGTAAGCCTTAACTTTTAATATTTTCCTTCTCTTTATTACATGTAAAGTTATCCTATGCTTGAGTTGTCATTACATTTAATGAAGAAAGAAATATTCTTCTGTTTGTTAATTTCATTGTTTTCCTTGCTAGTTTGTCTGGTGGACATGTTGTTGGGAATTTCTCTCCTCACGAGGCATTTGCCATTGGGGGAACAAACAGTGTGAGAGGTTACGAAGAAGGAGCTGTGGGTTCTGGCCGATCTTATGCAGTTGGTTCTGGAGAAATCTCCTTCCCCATGGTAAGTAGTTAACAAAATTGCCGGAGTCATGTGCTTCTGCTAATGAAAAAATTATCTTTTGATGCATCACATGTTCATGATACCTGATTACAGTTGTGACTTCTTGACTTAAGTTCAGCACTAGTATATAAGCTATTATTGCTTAATGAGGGCTCAATAAATGATCTTTCATAAATGTGATAAATGTGAAGCTGATTAAAGTCTTGCACATGATTATAGAATAAGAGTGCAAGTAACCAGATTTAAGTATCATAAACATGTTTATGATGTTATATGACATCCCATATAGTGTTTAAGCTGTTATATCATTATGACATAGTCAGATGGATTTATGGAGTCTATTTTTTATTTTTTATTTTTAAAATTTATTTTTCCGTGATAAGTTGAGGCTTTTGACTATGTGAGGATATTAAGAATTCAATGCTTGAGGATTACAGTTGTGGGTAGATGATTAGTTGGTGGTGGTTTATTAGAAAACAGTATAGATGGTAGGAAGGAGTTTATTTAAATGGGAAAGATCATTACCTAAAAAGTTATATACCTTTTTTTTTCCTTACTCTCTCTAACTTAATTTTGGGAGATTTGAGTAAATCAAAATTGGTGAATTCGGAATTGTCAAGGGAATGCTCTGTTCTTCATAGGAATTATAACTTTTTGTGAAGGAGTTTTCAAGAATAGTCACCGATCAGGTATGATTGCCTGGGAGTTTTAAACAGACGTAATTTCTTTCAGGTCAATCTGATGTTAGTTTTAGATGTAAAATAACACCCCTAAATGATGAGTTTGTTATCTACTTATCATGTCTCCCAATGAAAATTTTTAGCGTCGGCCAAGTAGGTTCCTGACTATTAAATTAATTTATGCAATTTGTAAGTTTTTAATAATTATCCAATCACCCCTATGTATTTAACAAGTATCTAATGAGTTCTCAAAATTCTGGAATCGATGAAATTGGTTCTCTCATGATCTCACCGTTAAATCTTAAATGTAACATAGGCATTATTCATGGAAATACTTTGCTGTTATTAATTTATGTCGACTAAAAATGATTTGCTTTAGTCATTTTCTCCTGAGCATTGGAAAATTCTGTTAAGATCTCTTTTACCTTATTTCTAAAATGTAATTGGAAAAAAAAAAAAAAAAAATTTATCTAAAACAAAAAACTGAAACACCTGTTATTGAAAAACCTTTAAAAGATTGTTTTGTTTGCCAAAGCTTGCTTATTTACCCTTGTTCTCACGAGATAACTGTTTTGTTTTATGCATTGAGAGGATAGTAGAGGTAGTATTTTAAAAAAAAAAAGAGTAGAGTTATTAGCTTCTGGCACCAAAAAGAAAAAGAAGTAATCACATTCAAATAGCTAAGCTGTTCTGGTACACGCTAATAGAATTACAGTCAAGAAATTATTACTTGATTTACTCTGCCTTGTATTACTTCTAGAGACTTAACAGCTGTAGTAAATAGTAAGAGAGTAACCTCAACTTATGAATAAATGCAATGTCAAATTTGAAAAGAGCAACCACTGCATAAGAAAATTAAGTAGGTCAAGCTGGTACTGTTATCAATTTAGGTCTATTTGTCACTTGCAGTGGGTCCAGGGTGATTTCATGGGTTGGATTTCTGGTCTCTACTCTGCAGCTTCTTCAAGTTTGTTGAGGCCATAGTTTAGGCAATTTTGGCTGTGGGTGTGTTATGTAGACTTATTTGAAGGCAGGTTTTTCGTCATTGAGGTTCTTTATTGTTACTAAATAAGAAAACCACTTATGTTGTTAGTTGTGACAATCATACATCTTTTAGTGGGGTTGCAATATTTATATAAGATGTTGAAATGTAGGATGGGGGATGCCTCTTTCTTATGGTTCTGAGTTGGTTTTCGAAAATGACACATACAAAACTTTGTCAAATTTCAAGGGGGACCATTCTGCTATTTATCTTCTCTTCTTAGGGCAAAATGTAGCTTTCATTGTAGGCAACAATAATTATTTCTGAGCTCCTTCTATTTAAAGCTACATATATTATCATTATATATATATATATATATATATATGCATTTTGGAGAATGTCTCGAATTGTGTGAGAGTTCAGGATTTATCATAGACTTAAATGAGAATTTAGAATCTAATTGATGACACTATTGATGTCTTTTTACTTTTGGAATCCTCGAAAAATTGTAGTGCAGAGTCTCTATCTATATTTCCTGTTTTGCAGTTTGGACCTGTTGAAGGTGTTATTTTCTCTGACTATGGAACTGACCTTGGATCAGGCCCCACTGTTCCTGGTAGGTTCCTCAATTGTTTTGGTTCCACTTCTTTTTATCAATAAACAGTGGGATGAGCAGGAGTTCTCAAGATACTTGATTAAATTGGGATTTTTGTGTCTTCTTTTCATCTACTTAACCCTTCTATCAGGTGATCCTGCTGGAGCAAGATTGAAGCCTGGAAGTGGATATGGATACGGGTTTGGTATTCGTGTGGATTCTCCTTTGGGACCACTGCGACTGGAATATGCATTTAACGATAAGCAGGCAAAGAGATTTCACTTTGGTGTTGGTCATCGGAACTAAGTTTTTTTATCTGGCTGTACTCATGGAAGGTTGATATCCTTGACTGCAGTAATAAAATTTTATTGTGCTGTCGAGCAGATGTACCATTACAGGTAAATTATTTTCTCTCAGTAACTTTTGTAATTACCCCTGTCCAATTGACATCATATGGTATTTTGATGATCTATTCATTACAATCCTAGTTAGTTGAAAACATCTGCTTTCAGCATTTATTTTTTACAACTATTTGGGTTGTCCATGCTATGGATTTATATTTGATACAGTGATTGCCTCCCACTGTTGTGACATCTATGGCAGTATTCTTCAATAGCATTTGCCCAGGTATTGTAATATTAGGTTTTTACCTGCCTGTGCCCCGGTCTGAGGTTCCCTTATATCCTTTTGATTGTAGAGTTACTCGTCTGTTTCCCTTGTCTCAAGGAAGTTCTGTATGGGTCTGTCGTGTGAATTTTGAGTAATATTTTGAATAGCTATTTTTAAAAAAAAAAAATAATAATAAAAATTATATTTCCGAAATGTTATCACTTTGTATAATTATATGTATATGGATGATTTTTTATTTTTTTAAATTATTACTCTTATTTTGTCTTTTGTCATTTTAGATATTTTAGTTTTAATGTTACATGTGCTTGTAGCATTTCCATAAAAGAAATGTGTATAGGTATGTGATATGGACCTGAGTATGCAAAGAATCTACCCTTGGCGATATGTTTTGTTGTTCAGTATTATGTATTTGGTAATGTGACTTGGATGTACATTTGTCTAGACCTGTCGTGTACTCCTTTTCTTAAAAGAATGATATGAATTCCTCAACACGTGTATTGTCTGTAAAAAGTTAATGGTAGTCTTTTTCTTTCTTTCTTTTTTTACAATTAATTTCACACTAAATCATTTTGACTTCAGGTCGATTTTTGCATTTATTTTTTTTCCCCTAGTCCAGACTGCTTTAGAGGTAAAAGTAGAGTTTGAATGATAGGGCACTTGAGTATGTAATTATTGAAGCTTGTTTGGTTTGGTTTGTTGGAGATATTCGTGAATCTGAATTATACTAGCAGTTTATGAGATTAGACTTGTACGGTCAAGGATGGTTGGGTTGATTAAAGCTTTGCCCCGACTACAACTAAGCTTGTCGCGGTTGCAATTACACAAGCCTGACATGTATAAACATAATACTACATAATTATTAATATATGACCATTTATATAGAGGACTAATTGAGAAAATGGTACAAATAGAGGGTGATTTATTATTTAACCTTAGTATTGTTTTGCACCAAGTCCTATGCTCATTTTTCTCCATTTGTCAAAACTTCAAATTTGATTTTTGGAATGATTTTATTTTTAAAAAATAATAATAAAATTGGAAACTCTTGTATACACTACACATTGCATAGTTATCATTATTTTATTGAAATTGATGAATTTTCGTATTAATTTTGATGTAGAATGTTTAGTTTCATATATTATTTTAGAAGTTATGAATAGTGAAAAAATGACGTAGAATTTGACACATAAATAATAGTCATGAAATACTGTACGAGTTCGGTAGATATTTCTTATAGATATTTTTGTTTGTCGGGAAAATCAGACGACAGGTGACACAACCTTACTCAAATTGTCTTTTATTTCTCTGCTTCAAATATTTAAAATTATAAATAAAATATATCCGAATATTTTCATGTATATATAATATATATTCAATAGTATCGAAAAATGATTTAAGGGATAAAGAAGTGAAAGTTGAGATGGGAAAATTTTGGATGAAAATCACTTTTCAATTCCATTTACACATGAACTTGCATCCATCAATTCAATTCCTATAGACCACATAAAATGATAACAACCAATATTCTTAATAGTTGCTTTTATTTTTTATTTTAAAAAAATATAGTTGCTTCATAAATTATATTTTGATTATTAATCCATATACTAATATTTGTTTTAAATATTAATATAATATATTGAATATCATATTTTTTTAATTACAAATTTAATCAAATAAGTAATAAATTAGAATATATATATATATATATATATAAAAGAATTTTCATATAACAAATTCAAAAATAATGTTAAAATGAATAAATTGATGTCCAATAATGTAAACTTATGTTAAATAATTGGCATAAGGGTCTTACAAGCCCCTGAATTTGATTATATTTTTCAAGTCAACCCTCAAACTTCACGAAAAGTCAATTTAGCCCTTTAACTTTTAAATTTAGTGTCAAATAAGCCCTTTTTGCTGATGTGGTGGGTTTAATTGACATTTCGAAGTTAACATTTTTTGCTGCCAGATCAGCATCCACATCAGCAAAAAGGCTTAATTGATCCACCATTTATAAGTTGAGGGGTTAAATTGACCCTCCTTAAAGTTTTGAGGGCTAACTTGAAAAATACAGTCAAGTTTAGGGGCTCCTGAGACCCTTATGCCTAAATAATTTTATAAATTTTATAGATAAAATTATAGTTTAAAAAAAATCAGAAAAAAATAAACGGAAAAAAATTCAAATGAATTGATAAAATAGGTAGGTGTATATAATTAAACGAAATTGTTAATATTTTTGTATTTAATTAAAAATGATTAAAATAATTCTTGCTTATTGTGTCAATATCTTATCATTTTATCTCAATTTAAAAAAAATATATATCAAATTTTGCCATTATATTATAATTAATCCACTACTTTTTTTTTTTGACATTTAAACATATAAAATCGTAATTTGATAATATATATATAATTAGAAATAAAAATAAATACGAATAATTATTAATTATATATAAAAAGTAAATATATAATTGATTTTAAAAAATAAATCTATTTTATTTTCAAAATTTCATGAACCTATATACTCTATAGTATATAAAATATAAATTAAATATTAAATTAAATTAAATAATCCAAGATTAATCTGAGATATAATTTTTTTTAATACATAAATTTTTATAATTTACAGTTTATTAATTATTAATTATTAATTGATTATAATATAATATATATAATTTAATTTAATTTAATTTTTTTTAATTTCATATTTATGATTTATCCATTATTATAACATCGTTTCTTAACTTAAAAATATTAGAAGAATTCCCCTCGTATATAAGTACTTCATAAACAGTATATAGTTTATTAAATAAATATAATATATATTTTTTATAATTTTATAATTAATACATCTTATTAACTTAGCAACTAACACGAGACTATACCTTAAAAATAGTACTTAGTCATACAAAAAATTAAAACCGACTAAATAATTCTGCACATCTTTTATCATTCGATTGAATAATGAAAAGACAGTCTCCCAATTCATTAAATATGTTAGTACAAATATAATTAATTACAACGATTTTATTAACAAGAAATTAATAGTCCAATTATATAGGCCTCTAATCTTAAACCACATTCAGACAATATTAAATGTTGTGAATAGGAGCAGGTGATAAAATTTACAAAGACTAATGATATGGGGCCATTTATTTCAAAAAGAATACCAATCCCCCCAATTTGTCTCCTGAAGTTAATAACCCTTCTCACATTGTCACTTTCTACAAGGACCCATTTTCATTTCATTCAAATTTAGGTACTAAATAGAGATAGTGATATTTCTTTTTCTTTTTTTTTTTTAAAAAAAATTATTTAATTTATTAGCTATGGAGGTCATCAGTTGTTGCAGACAATGTTTCTCCACATTAAGTTGCTTGCTTGTACTTGTCTTTGTAATAAATGTTTCACCTCCAAGTTGGCCTTCAATTCCATTCCATTCCATTTGTTTTATATAATTTGCAAGTTTTTTTATATCCTATCATTCCATAGATGGATTGACATGTAAATAAAAAAGAAAAATGAAATGAAGACATGTGAATAGATGACACAGAGTCAGAGAGTTGTGTTGTGTCTGGTTTTTGTGAGAGATTTTGATGTTGGTGGTCTGAACCGACCAGAGCTCTCCCACCAAAGCAACTGCTTCATTCACTTCTCAAATCTCAATCTCAACTCTTTGTTTTCTTACAAAAACCAACACAATCTTCTCTACCACTTCTGTCTCCAAACTACACATTTATACATATGTTTGTTTCCAGAACTATCATTGTTCATATACACACATTTATATGTTTGATGGTGTACAGATTGATATTTTAAAATTGAGAAAGACATACATTAATTAACAAAACTATACTGTATTATGTAATGTACTAGTAGTACATAATACTATTGAGTTTACAAGTCCCAAGATAATCAAAATCCTTTCCTTTTACTTAGAATAGTGTGTGACTATTGTTTAGTCACACCTCACAACACTCATATCTTGTCTCCACTTTTATTTTAATTAAAACCCTTTTTTTGCATATATCTATCTTAACCTACCTCTCTCTCTCTCTCTCAAACTCAATCATGGCTGATCCCTATTACAATCACTTCCATGGAGCCTTCAACTTCACACACCATCTTCCTCCTCCTCCTCTACCTCCACCTCCAAATCCTCCATCTCCTCCTCTCAAAGAAGCTCTACCTCTACTTACTTTAAGTCCTTCAAGACATGATCATCATCATAATCTAGATCATCATGTAGAGAATGAGAATGGAAGCAATAGTGTGACTGTTGCTCTTCATTTAGGTCTTCCTTATTCAGATTTCATGGCTTCTTCTTCCTCTTCAGCTGATATGATGATTATAGAACAAGAAGAAGAAGATGGTAACAATAATGATAATAATAATGAAGTTAATTGTAGACTCAACAAAGGTCAATATTGGATCCCTACTCCTTCTCAAATCCTTATTGGTCCTACTCAATTTTCTTGCCCTCTTTGCTTCAAGACCTTCAATAGATACAACAACATGCAGGTATGTCTCTATTTTTATTTTTTTATTTTTGATAAAATCATATAAACAAATTCTAAAGTTCCCTTTTTAATTTCTTGGATTATTTAAAAAAAATAAAAATGATGATTGTTGTGAAGGAAGAAGGAAGAGAGATGGGTCCTCATTAGGGTTTTCTTTTCCTTTATTCAACTTTAATTTCATGTCTTTTTCTTTATTTTTTATTTTTGTTTTCACTTTGTTGACTCTTTTAGGCAAATGTTTTCTTCTCTTGCAATTTCTATGTTCAAATCCATAAGAAAAAAAGTAGCAAAACAAATCTACCTGGTTCAAGTGAGAATAAGACATGAGTAGTTCTGTTGATGTGTTTATTGAACAAGACACATGAAGATCTATCATGTTGTTTTGTTCTTTTGAAGTTTGTGAACACTCTACTTCTCTTCCACATCAAGGACTCTGTCCATTTTGTCTTCTTCTTCTGTCAAACCATTGACTACAAGTTTTCAAACCTCTAATTTTAATTCTATTTTATTTATACACACATGCAAGTAGCCAAAACTCCAAAACCACCTTTGTTTTCATAATTTCAATTCCAATTTTTACCACAAAATGTGTTATTAATAATCAATAATCAATAAAGCAACTAAAGAAAAAGAACAAAACACAATATACTTGAGAATAATTCTCAAAGTATTTTAGAGATACAAATGTAGTCATTCTTGTGCAATTCAATGGATTAAAAATTTTTATTCTTTTCTTTTTCTCTCCTTGTGATATGCTTCCTTCTTTACATATCTCACTTTTTGTATAAATATCAATTAATTGAATATTATCAACACTTGTAATTGTTGTTAGATGCATATGTGGGGACATGGATCACAATATAGAAAAGGACCAGAATCACTAAGAGGAACACAACCAACAGCAATGCTAAGACTTCCATGCTACTGTTGTGCACCTGGATGTAGGAACCACATTGATCATCCAAGGTCAAGACCATTGAAAGACTTTAGAACACTTCAAACTCACTACAAGAGAAAACATGGAATAAAGCCATTCATGTGTAGGAAATGTGGCAAGGCATTTGCTGTGAGAGGTGATTGGAGAACACATGAGAAGAATTGTGGTAAGCTTTGGTATTGTACTTGTGGTTCTGATTTTAAACACAAAAGGTCACTTAAAGATCACATTAAGGCTTTTGGAAATGGGCATGCTTCTTGTGGGATTGATAGTTTTGATGATGATTATGATTTGGGTTCTGAGGAGCAGGATAATGAGTCTTCTAGAGATGTTGATTCTGTTTGATGTTTTGGTGGCTTTGAATGTAGCCATTTTTGTTTTTGTTTTGTTTTTTTTTTTTTTTTGGTTTTTTTTTTTTTGGTTGGTGTTGATGAACAAAGGAATGGTAGATATCTATATATATATATTGTTGATTTACTTGATTAACTAGTAATGTAAACTCTTTCATGATGGATAGATATTGTTTTCTTTGGTTGATTTGCTCTTGTTATTTATATACATATGCTAACACCATGGTAATGCATGCATGTGATGAAATAGATATAAGTTATGATATCATCTAGAGATACAATAGTATATATGTGAAGGTAGCTACAAGGTGGATCACATGGTTGGATATGTCATGCAATCTAAATTCTTATTAAAAAACCTAAATTAAATTCTTCTATTTTTATATTATTAAAATATAAAAAGTAAGTTCAAATTATTATTTAAAAATGCTTTTTTTTTTTTTTTTTAATTTTATTATTATTGCTTATCAGCCTTATAATAATATAATATATGTTTTAATAATAATACTGTATTAGAAAAGAAATAAGATTTATGATTCATGGGCACTACACTATGTAATACAGTATGTAATATGCATTAAAAATTGAAAAGCAGACACATAAAAATAAAATAAAATAAACCTTCATAAAATATCTTGATCAAATAATATTTTTATAATAAGTTTATAATTTTTTTATTTTTTAAAAAAAAAAAAAAGGAAAAGAAGAAGAAGAAGTTAAGATGCCATTTGCAGGTTACTTGATTGAAGATCATATAACATGAGTCCTTGACATGATTTTCAATGAAGAAGTCAATCATATTGTATATATTTATATTGCCTATTTTGTGGTGGACAAGTTGTTTTTGCTCTAAAATTGTAATGTAATTGAGAGACATGCATACTTGTACATTTGACTAGTCATAACTAAATCTCCTCCTCATCAAAGAACTTAACAATTGATTTGACAAGTTTCACTTTGTAGTGAATGGGATTGACATCCATGTGGGTGGTCTTGTCATTTATATTATATTATTACACCTGATAGTAGATAGATGTGTATAAATACTGATTAGTAGTAGTATCAGTGATGGAGGACAGAACATAAGTACTTGTATAAGTATACTGTAATAAATTAAAAATCAAATGATTAGCTTTGAAACAATACACAAGCTACAATACAAAGAGAAGGGAGAGTCAAAGTAAGTATCTGTGCTGAAATGTCAAATCACTGAGTATACTATATCAACTGTTTATTACTACAACACATAAACTTGACATAAACATCATCATTAACTCCATGAGAAGAGAGACTCATGATACCAATCAGAGATATAGATACAGTGAAGTGTCACTTGATTTATTTTATAGATACATCATTGTAGATCCCTTATACTAATACATTGAAACTATTTGTCAACTTTGTATTCCATAGACTCAGTTTGCTTGCAGTTAGGGTTAGACTTTTTACAAGTCTTTTTTGTTTCATTTTATTAGTTTTAAGAAAATCTCTTTAAATAATAAGTAGGGACATATTCCTGATAAAAAAGCATAGACCATATATGATATGAGTAAGGTAAGGGTGTTATTGTTGTGTATATGATGGTGGTGGTGGTGGTATATGAAAAGAGAAGAGACAAAATCTTGACACAGAAATCATCTTTTGAAATAAAATGCATTAAAAGAAGATATGACATTATATATTCCTTCTTCTGACACCCAACAAAACACACACAGACCATAAGCTTGTACAGGATTCAGATAAGAAGAGGAAGAATCACTGGATATATACATATATGCTTCTTGTTTCCTAATCTCATTTATAAGCCACCAGTTATATATAGCATGAGATTTTGCAATATCACATATACCTACTCGACTCATTTTAATTTTAGTCCATGCATTTCTTCATATCAATATTTTCTTTGCTTCTAATTATATATATATCGCGAAGCATAGGCTTTAATTATTATAATATTATCTAGATTTGATTCCTTATAATAAGAAAGCACATCATATTCCTATCAACCAAAAAGTAGAAGTCCATGTTTTTCAAGCTCTCGGTTTCAATTTTTTTCTATAGATTCCTTCAATCAGCAATCATGCAAAAGATTTCCCTAGTCAAAATACTTATCAAGATATTTATTCTTTTTTTTTTTTAAATTAAATTCATTCATTTGTTATTTCTAAATTATTTAAATATTTCAAGAGCAAAGCAATAGATAATCAAAATTCAAAAAATAAATAAAATCCAAGGATCTAATCATGGAGTTCCTCTTCCCAATAAAGGGTAATTGAAGTTGATTTATCTCCTTCCCTTTTGCTTTAATGGATATTGGGGACTCTTTATCTTCCACTCCATGCCATTAATTTACCTTTCTCATTTACTTTGACAAATCCAATCAAAAGCTCACTTTTCTATGTACCCAGAAAAGATAGGACCAGACCGGACCAGACAGTCTACCTTTAAATCCCATGAATCTCTTCATCAGATTTTTGTTAACAAACATTTAAGTTTCCCATAAAATTTATTTGTCTTCATTAAAGAAACCAAATGTTTTACCATAAAGCAACATTTTCATGGGATTGTTACCTACTTTCACTTTCCTAGGTTTTTAAATACCATTACCATTACTACTACTAATTCAATGACACATGGTTTACATTGTCCTTGTTGATAATGATCACATCATGTTTTTATATAAGATTCTTCAAAACTCAAATCAAATTTCCTGTAAACTTCCACCAATGTCAAACATCAAATAGCCCAGACACAAAAGTCATTGTCCATATTTTCTTTACTTTGTGTTGTGTCTTCTGCATGATTTCACTGTTTTTTCCGTGTCCTTGCAAAGCTGCTGCAGTGCAAGTGAAACCACATTTACTAGGCAAATTTGAGTTGCAAAGTTTACTCAACAAAAGCAAACAGGAAAATGACTCCAAACCATGTGAAGGGAATATCTGTACTTTGATCTGATTTTGTTCTCTATGAAAAGAACAAACCTTTTTTTCCACAACTGAAAAAAGTAATCAAATCTATAGTAACAGTGATTCTTCATCAAGATAGATATAAATTATAAACCATGAGAAAATGAATGGTTTTTGTTATGTCTTGTGTTGCATCTGATTGAACAGATATATGCTTTTCCTGCAAATAGGATTCATAACTTGAACAAAATTGGGAAAACAAAACAAGAAACATGATATGCTTGTTTTCTTCCCCAGCAATGGTGTAGCAAAGCTGGGGAAAAAGGGTTGGTTATAGATAGGATATTGGATACTTTAAAAAGGAATGGTATCTATACTTTTGAAAGAATTTGCCCAAATGATATCACATGTGTAGTCATAACATCATCATGCAAAGTTACATTATTCCCATCACTACATTTTGTGTTTGAAAGATTTGCTATACCTCCTTTGCAAAGACATGTACATAGGCCGATTTGCGAGAGATTTCGGTCGAACATATTTGAAAAGGCTGAGCATTTATATGTCGCATTGATGTTAGACATGGATGCAGCAGTTCTGGATTGTAACTTGTAAGACGTCAGGATTTGTAGAAGCTACAGACTCATATCAGCTGGTAAGCTGATCTCCAGAAAATATAAGCTGTGGAAAAAAAGATGCGATTCATCAATTAACAGTAAAAAAAAAAAAAAACATATACAGAAACTAGAATAATGAAATGAAACAAATCAATCTTCTTATCAAAGCATGAAGAGTTTGGAATGTCACTGGAAAGTAGAAAGCCTGTTGTATATTTGCGTAAATATATTTACCTAGCAGACATAAAAGCCATTCCAAGAAATACAGCTTTGACAGCTTGCTTCTGCCCAGCATAATCAAAGGCCAATGGCAACATTTCATGTAAGGTTAGGAAAGCCATCACTCCACCAACTGCAAACATTAAATTGATTTTACGTAGTGAGCTGCTATAATACAGTAATTTTCTATTTGCTATATGAAGATGACAGAATGGACGGAGAAAGAAACCTGATCCTAGTAGACCCTCAAGAATATCAGGATTCAAGCTGCTTGGAAATAGGTAGGCTGAAAAACAATGGAAATCGTATAGTTAATATTTTTTATGAAGACATATATCTCCAGGCAGGTACTCTGATCTCAAGTATGGAGAAATTTATTTGCAGTTATATGGGTTTATTGAAAAAATGACTCCACTCTTCAGTTAAGAGTAGGAGATTAGTTACTACTGCTTTACTTTACAAACATAAACTATTGAGGTAACAGTCCATCACTTTTTCTTTTTCTTTTTTTTCTTTTTTCTTTTTTGGTAAGATAATTACATAGTAGTTAATCTAGGAATGCCACTTATTTGATCTGATGTTACATATGAGATAGCTGCAATAAAAATAAGAAAAAGCAATCTAGTTATAATATCCTGGAAATCAATTTCCCATTGATTATATCAGAAATATATAACAACCTGTATATGGAGTAAGTGATGGTGGCATGCATAAAAAAAAATTCCAGAAACATCATGGCTGACATTTAAACCAATTATCCTATCCTAAAAAGTCCTAGCAGGTGTTAGCTGCCTCACAAATTTAACAGGCATATTTATACAATGCAAATAGTCACTGTGACTTCAGAAAGTGCTAGCAGTGTGATTAAGTCATTTAAACGTATCATAACTACCTAGTAACCAAACCTAGAATTTGACCACATATCAAACTTTTATAAATATTACGATCTCTTTGCAATGACATGTCTTCTTGGGATGCATAAGAAAATATAGCAATATGAAGCAACATACAATGAGTTCAGAGAATTAAAAGATGAAAAATGCACAGCAATAATGTCTAACATTACCAACAATTACAACCCCAAGAGGCTCTGCAAAACCAGAGAGCGTTGCCAATTTGAATGCCTGCCACTTGCTGAGACATGCAAGAGTTTAAACAGTTAAAAATGGATACTCAAAATTAATTTAACTTTGTCATGAAAGAATCAAGTTCCTATATACTTTGAGTCCCCATGGCACCAAAATTCAGGATATTTAAGATTTGATAGAAATATATGGCATACGGCCTGGTAAGCAAATCTTATATTGTTACATTCTATTTTATTGTCCATTATCATATAATTATACTAAATCTGATTTGGTAAGGAGTGCCTAGCGGAAAGGCTCACCTTTGTGTAGCAAAATAAACAGGAAGAGCAACAGCAACCCCCTGCATCAGAAAACATCAATAAGTCAGTGCAGTATAGGAAATTTGCAGTCAATCAAAGTCATTTTTCCAAACAGAAGATAGCCATAAATCCACAAATCAACCACAAATTCTAGGTGGGAGTGAGTCCTTGAAGAGAAGGCTAAGCTGGCCATATTTTTCCATAGGAAATCATAGAAATCGAGTATTAAGTATTAACTGGTAAAGGATTCAACCAACAGGAAGTAACAAATTTTATTTTATTTTATCTTTTTCAAAAACAATCAAACAGTTTTATTACAAATAAGGAAAAAATGGCAGGAAAAAAAAACATGATTAAGAAAACTATACACACACATACTTATAAGAGCAGCATATATATATATATATTTTAATCCCAACAAAAAAATGCAGCAGCGAGCCACACAATAGGAAGTAACAAAGTTGTGAGATATTATTTAAAAAATATATTAGAGTAACATCTCAAAGTTCCACAACCACAGAGTAAACAGCTAGATTAACAGATCTGAGAATAGATACCTCAGGGATGTTGTGCAATGCGATGGCCAAGGCTAGATTAAGACCTACACGAAGGCCCTGTAATAAAGCATGATGTTAAAAGGAGATAAATGAGCAGCATAACTCTTCATAGTACAGATTACCTAAATCAAAACCTCATCACTTTACAAGTATTCAAGCCTAACTATCTATGCATAACAACGTTTCAGATCCTAACCTGAAATCTGAGAACTTATCAATAATGTAAGCATAAATTGAATCTAACTAATATATGAAGCCATATTAAATGCCTACAAAAATGATACCATTTCACAAACGGCCTTCACCAATATACTGCATTTAGTGAAGAATGTAACAGCAGAAGAGGGAGAATAGATGAGACAAACACAGGCAACGCTCATAAAATTAATATTTCCAGCAACAAATGACACAATACCCTGTTCTCAACCATCATTCTGCAGGCTTTGGCAGTGATTTCTAATAGTGAAAACTTTTCACGAGTGATTTTAAATTCTTTGTTCTTTTTTCATTTATTTATTATTATTATTATTTTTTTTTTATACATACCGAGAAAATTGGAACACTATTTTTTCCTAAAACTAATGTGGGTAAAGTATAGTTTGTCTGTCCAATATACCTAACAGAGCCTCCTAATGACAACAGGCATATAGATGAAATATCTCGCAAAAGTTATCTGATTTTCAGAATTTAAATACAAAATGAGTAAGAAAACTTCACAGTTCAAATGATCTACCTTTATTGATCCAAGAAACACTGCCATTCCCTCTGGAAAATTGTGCAAGCTTATGCCTACAGATCATAGAGAAATTTTTCATTAATTGAAATCACATAAAACTATTTATATTTCACCTAGTGGAAAAAGTTCAACAAAAGGGCATCATTTTAATCATGACTTCTTTATCCTAAAAAAGAGTTTAGGAGCCCATTCAATAAAGCAAAAAGTTTAGTTCAGATTATTAATATTTGGGCAAGCCTTGATAGTGCTGACATGAATACAAAGATTTATCTGAGAGTGCAATGAATCTATTTTTTTCACAAACACAAGACATAGGCTATGGTCCCCTTCATTGAACTATAGTGCTGAAGTTGCACTGTATAGAAAACAAAAACATGTATTACGATAACTATGTTTTAGTAACTGTGACAGCAAAAAAAAGAGCCACACGCAGTCTTAAGTATAATTCCACTAAACAACCTTACATGTATTGCCATGAATTATAAGTGACAACCTTAAAAATTGCATTGAAAGAATTTGGAAAAAATAAAATCTTATATCTTACGTATTCAATGCGTAGAAGATGTAATCATACCTATAGCTGTAATAATTCCACTAAACAAGACTTGGCGACGATGCTTTTTCATAACATCTTTACCCCCCTCGTCTCCATTTTTCTGTTGGCAAACAGAAAGTTCAACGGTCAATATACTGGTAATAAATATCAGAATATAGAAGAATGCAATATATATTGACAAATGGAAGCATAAAGTGAGTGCAAGACCTTTTTGTTTTTCACATCTGGAACCTGAGCAAGTGATGGTTCGGGGATAAAATTGGCAATAATACCAAAGAAAATGACACCAGCAAAGAACTACATAGTTAAGAAAAGAGAGATTAATCATCAGAACCAACTTGAATGAACAGATTTAACCGAAATTATAAACCCAATTATAAGTAGATTGAAAAATGCAGCTGACCCAGAGATTGCCTTTCAAGAAACCAATGGAGTTTATGGCATTATGTGCCAAATCTAGAAATGATATGCTCAACATTAGACCAGCAGCAAAACCCTGAAATCAAAGATATATATGGCCAAAAGCAAAAAGTGTAGTATACATCAGCGAAGAACCAACAACTGTTCAACATGATAAAAATGGTCTGAAATCCAATCTAAAATCGTTACCTGTAGAAGTCCAAGCATCTTCAAACTTGGTGCCTTACTAAGGACAACAAAAAGTGCACCTACAACATCAATAATAACTCCTGTTAAATTACTTAAAGGAGTAGATACCATTTGATCACCTTGTCGCCCACTTCCAGCAGAAAAACAAAAGATGGCTATCATAGCAACCACACCAATTGATTCTCAGCACAGCAACATAAAATTACAGTAAAAATTTCATAATACAGCTAAAGAACTAACATAACAAAACCACCAATAAAACTAACACAAGAATCTCTATTCTCTATAGTATATGATGATCTATCAACACCATAACTGGAAGAAAGCAAGCGAGAACTATTAACTATACACACCCATTGATATCACAAACCAACAAATTCTGTATCACAAACATCTACCTTACCAAAATCTAAACAACTTAGGAACACCCATTTACTCTGATTATTTAAACAAATTTAAAAAAACCAATCATGACCTATAAAATTGATTGATTTATAATACATAACAAACATAAACATTTCTACAACTTGAATAGCACACCTCTCCAGAACTCAAACACAATTGGAGTTAATTCAATAACCACTCATTTGAATTGAATTGCTCATATTATGCAACTAAACATCAAGTCTGAAAATACCACAGACAAAGCCATCTTTACCTATAGAAGTACTCAATCCACCAACAAGTGAGAGACCAAGCGCCACCAAGACCTGCGAGTCCATTTTCTCCGTCGTAGTTGTCTCAGAAACCAATAAACTTATGTGGGTATCTCTTTTTTCTAAAGATTGACAAAATATTTATAAAGGGGTTTGATGAGCTCAGTTGAAAATGTGTATAAAATAAAAACCAAAAAAGGAGAATCTGGTGGAGTCAATTGAAGAGAGTATATGTACAGATGAAGAAAGAGATGGTTTAGTGGAGTTATACAAGTAAGCAACTGTACTATACGACAACATCTACCATTTCTTCGTCTCCAATCGCCATTTTTGTTTGTTTGTTTTTCTTTTGCTCAGGGTCAGCGGATTCGAATATAGCGCAGTTTTGATATTCTAAATTTCGCAAACAACACGACGTCGTGTGAGCAAATGAAAATGAATTAACCAAACTATAAGGCTTAAATATTAAAAAGAAAATATTTTTTAAAATAATATTATTAATTTAATTTGTATTAATTAACCTCATTTTATACGTACAATGGATAAGTAAGATAAACGTTTTTTATTTTCTGGAAATGCTTTACATATATTGTTTTTTATTCAAAGCACGCATGAGGGAAAGCATATATCCCACTAAAACAAATCATATTGTTTTTTATTCAAAGCATGCATGAGTGAGAGCATATCCCATTAAAACAAATCCGATGGTATGGAAGTGCATGCTTTGCTTTGCCGCATTGGAATATTCAGGCATGCTTGACTGAAGTCATATTGCACTGCATTCCATTCCACAATATTAACATCAAAAGCCACATAAAAGACTTCCAAATTGAAACGTAAATAAGATTTGTTCCAGCCGAATTCCTGGGCGCTTCTCTAATTTCTTCGATATCAGAACCATCTTTTAGAGGTGATGGGTGGATCTTTTTTCTTTCCCCACAACACTATACATAGTGCATGTTATAATTTTTAAAAAAATAAAAAATAAATAGAAAACCCATATTACTAAGAGGACTCACATCCCTAAATACAATTTTTCCGAAAGAAAAGTCGAGTTAAAGAGAGCATCCACGGGAAGTGCTAAGGGATAAAAATGAAAACATATAAATCTCCTCTCTCGCACCATACCATAAGAGCAACACTAAACACAGAGGAGACAACTCCTTACTAAAAATCAAGATTGATTTGATATTATATATTTAAAAATAGAAACAAATGTATTGATTTGTATCTTATTAAAATGATATTATTTTTGTTTATTAGCATGTTGATGTTGATGTGAGTTGAGTGATAAGTTTTATTTTTTAAAGTTATTATTATTTTATTATAGTCATTAATATTAGTAATTAAATATTGTTTACTGGTGTCAAAAATAAACACAATAAATACGTGACCTGGGTGGCCACTGTGCGGGCACGGTCATCATATTGATGACTGTAAAACCACAAACTTTTATGGACACAAGCAGGTACGGACAAAAATACCGTAAAAATTCACGGGCAGTCTATAACCGTGCAGGCACCATCACTATATTTGAGACCGTGAAAACGCAGGTTTTTCGCGAGCATAGGCGGGCATGGTCATGCCCGTTTGACACCACTACTGATGTTGTAGCATGCATTGTGTTGGGTTTGTTTTTGTCTTTGTTGTGACCCAATTCACGATTATCTCTTTTTATTTCTTAAGGGTAAAAATGTTGGTACTCTTTTCTGCTTGTGGGGAAAAAAAATGAACGGTGATACTCTTTTGTATTGAAGAAGAGCAGAAAACAGTATAAATGAGTGATACATCAATAAAATTCACTATATTTGAGATTGTGAAAATGCGGGCTTTTGGCAGACATGAGCGGACGGGCATGGTCATGCCCTTTTGACACCACTATTGATGTTGTAGTGTGCATTGTGTAGGGTTTGTTTTTGTCTATGTTGTGGCTCATTTCACAATTATCTATTTTCATTTCTTAATAGTAAAAATATTGGTACTCATTTGTTTTTGTGGGGACAGAAAAATGAACAGTGATACTCTTTTATATGGAAGAAGAGAAGAAAAAACTATAAATAAGTGATACATTAAGAAAATTCAATGCACAGCGCAAGTAAACTCAATCTATGTTTTGAATTTCTTTTATTTTTTATTTTTATTTTTTGTCTTATTAATGATTCACTTTTATAATTTATTTGAAAAGCTGGAATTTGATTTTTCGGTACGGTAAAAATAGAAAAGTTCATTATTATTATTATTTTTTTAATAGTTCTATTAAAATTTTATTATTATTATTATTTTTTTATATATACAAGCATGTGTGCCTCTACTTCTTATAATTGGATTTTTGTTAAGTAAATTGAGAAATAATCCACTTTTTTTAAAAAATGAATTTTAACTTTCCTATATGGTACAACTAATACAATTTTTAAAACTTATGATAAATTAAATAAAATTTTAAAAATTGGGCAAAAATTATGAAAATAATATATCACTACGTCATTAATCCTAATTGTCATTATTAGGCCATATTAATATAAAGTTTCATTACATTCGAGGTATAATTTGAAATTATTGTCCTTCAAATACATTTAACAACTATAAGTATATTACCACTCAAAAATAGAGGAAAAAGTCAATGGCCATTCAATTATTTTTAATGAATAGTGAATTTTTCTTGATTATTCATGATATTTAGAGTAAGAAATGACACAAATCATATTAAAAAACAATCCCAATTAATTGAAATTGAAGCACAAATCATTTCAAAATAGAAATATAACAAAAAATTATCAAATAAAGGACACAGTAAAATTGTAAGTTGAAACTCAGCTTCCAGTCATGCCACTCACAGCAGAGACAACATGGAGGACAACATAGATGCCTCCGATGACACTCATGTTGAATGTGTTGGTTAGTGGATGTGGAAAATGTAGACTAATCTCTTTTGTTGATAAAAAATCAATGTATATATTTATTTTAAAAAGTAATATTGTAGATTGGAATTAAATCTTATTAGTGTACATCCTATTAACTTGCCCTCGAGTATTCATATAGATTTAATATCACACTTTCCTATATGATACATCTAATGAAATATCAGAAACTTATGATAGGTTGAATAAAATTTTAAAAAGTGGGTGTCAAATGAATATAATATATCACTACATCATGAATTCTAATTGTCATTATTAAGTCACATTAATTAATATACAGTTCCATTATATTCGATGTATAATTTGAAATTATTGTCCTTTAAATACATTTAGCAACTATAAACATGATACCACTCAAAAATAGAGGAAAATGTCAACCGTCATTCAATTATTTATCAATTTTTCTTAAATTTATTTATTATTTGAAAGAAAGGAAAGATACTTTCCTAATTTGAGAAGAACGTATACAAATCATAATTTTCTAAAATGTTTAAACATAATTATTGATTATCAAATTTAAATTTGAAAAGATATTACATTTTTAAAAACAAAAACAAATATATTAATTTGTAACTTATCAAAAATGATATTATTATTGTTTATTAATATGTTGGCGTTGACGTGAGTTGAGTGAAAAGTTTTATTTTTTTAAATTATTATAATTTTATTTATAGTTATTAACAGTAGTAATTAAATGTTGTTTAGTGATATCTAAAATAAACCCGTGATCGCGGACGGCCCATGCAGGCACGGAGAACACGGTCATTGATGACGACTGTGAAACCACGAACTTTACGGGCACGAGCGGATACGGTAGTGAAAACCCACGGACAGTCCGTATCCGCACAGTCTCTCTATATTTGAGACTTAAAAACGCAGGTTTTCGCGGGCACGGGCGGGCGGCCATGGTCATGCCCGTTTGACCCAACTACTGATGTTGTGTGCATTGTGTAGGGTTGTTTTTGTCTCTGTTGTGGCCCACTTCACGTTCATCTCTTTTTATTTCTTAATAGTAAAAATGTTGGTACTATTTTGTTCTTGTGAACTGTGATACTTTTTTTTTTAATGGAAAAAGAGAAGAAAACACTATAAATAAGCGATAGATCGAGAAAATTCAATGCTTAACGTAAGTAAACTTAATTTATGTTTTTAAAATTCTTTTAATTTTTTTATCTTATTAATGGTTCACTTTTATAATTTATTTGAAAAACTGGAATTGATTTTTCACTACGGTAAAAATGGAAAAGTTCATCATTTATTTCTTTTAATTTTTTTGTATAGTTTTATTAAAGATTTATTATTATTTTTTTAATATAAGCATGTCTGGGTCTACTTCTTATAATTGGATTTTTGTTAAGTAAATTGAAAAATAATCCACTTTTTTTTTTTTTTTTTAAAATGAATTTTAACTTACATATATAGTACATCTAATAAAATTTTAAAAACTTATGATAAATTAAATAAAATTTTAAAAAGTGGTTGTCAGACAAAAATTATAAAAATAAAATATTACTACGTCATGAATCCTAATTGTTACTACTAGGTCACATTAATATAAAGTTCCATTAAATTCGATGTATAATTTAAAATTATTGTTTTTCAAATACATTTAGCAACTATAAGTATATTACCACTCAAAAATAGAGGAAAAAGTCAACACTCATTTTAATTATCTATCAAGTTTTCTTAAATTTATTTATTATTTAAAAAAAAAAGAAAGATACTTTTCTAGTTTGAGAAAAACATATACAAATCATATGAGTTTTGAAAAGATAATTTTTCAAAATGTTTAAACATACAAATCAATTATTGATTATCAAATTAAAATTTGAAAAGACGTTACATCTTTAAAAACAAAAACAAATATATTGATCGGTATCTTATAAAAAATAATATTATTTTTGTTTATTAGCATGTTGATGTTGACGACAAAAACAAATATATTGATCTGTATCTTATAAAAAATGATATTATTTTTGTTTATTAGCATGTTGATGTTGACGTGAGTCGAGTGATAAGTTATTTTTTTTAAAAATTATTATTATTTTATTTATAGTTGTTAATAGTAGTAAATAAATGTTGTTTAGTAGTGTCAAAAACAAACTCGTGACCGTGGGCGCCCACCGTGTGGACACGAGGTACGGTGATGACCGTGAAACCACGAACTTTTACGGGCACGAGCGGATACGGACCAACATACCGTAAAAATTCATGGGCAGTCCATGATCGTGCGAGCACAGTCACTATATTTGAAATCGTGAAAATGCGGACTTTTCGCGGGCATGGACGGGAGGCCATGGTCATGCCCGTTTGACACCAGTATTGATGTTGTGTTGTGCATTGTGTACGATTTGTTTTTGTTTCTATTGTTGTCCACTTCACGATTATCTCTTTTTATCTATTAATGGTAAAAATGTTGGTACTCTTTTTGTTCTAGTGACACAGAAAAATGAACGGTGATACTCTTTTGTATGGTAGAAGAGAAGAAAACACTATAAATAAGTTATAGATCAAGAAAATTCAATGCACAGCGGGAGTAAATTCAATCTACGTTTTCAAAATTCTTTTAATTATTTTAACAGCTGCGATTGTATTTATTAAAGTGTTATATGTAATGTGGCACAGAGCTGTAATGTTGCACATCTCATAAAAAAAACCTAAATCTAATGTCTTATTTTCTTTTCTCTTCTTTATTCTCTCTCAACCTCCAACTGTTTTTCTTACTGTCTAACCATTACCCATTATAAAATTCAGTTAAATTCAGTCAAAAATTAAAAGATTGGGTAATTCGGTTAATTCGAAAACCATTATATAATTAAGTTAAATTGGTTAATTGAGTAAAAATAAAATTTGGATAATACGAGTAGGGAAAAAAAATCTTAAATTTTATAATTCAGTTAAATTTATAATTCAGTTAAATTTATAATTCAGTTAAATTTCTGATCAGATTTATCTAAATCACCCAACGGATGGATGGGTAATTCGGGTAATAGAGGACTTCATCTTTCAGTTTTTAGGATTCTCTTCTTTATAAAGCTTGAAAAGACATTATTTTTAAACCAACAAGGAATGAAGATCATTAACCAAATTTATAAACCCATATGGATGATTGGGAAATGCAGAAATGTTGTGTATGGCATTTTATGTACAAAATCTAGAAATGATACACTCAACATATGCAATCAGAGATACTTACGGCCAAATATACATTAGCAAATCCTACTTGTCTTGTACTAGAATATGAAAGATGAAAACCATTAGAAGTCATCTTTACATTCATCATAAATGTCATGATTGAACCAAACCTGAATTTTCAACAAGCTTATACTTTGAGGGGCACATTCTGAGAAGGTATAGGAGTGAGATTTGATATGCTTAGCCTTTGAACTGCCATTCTCTGCGACACATTGGACAATGTGCCTGAGGAGTTTGTGAATTCACCCATTTCAAGATGCAATGGAGATGAAATGCATGGTTGCAGGCACCCCAAACTGCAGTCAACACACACGGATGAGTAAAAACACAAAACAAAGCATGAACACACATTGTAAAGCAACTAAGATAGTTACATACTCAGGGGGCAATCATCACCAGGGAGTTTACAATCAGGACAACAGCCATCAAAGGCCATTCTACATATACCACATGTTTCGTCTTGTGCATCCCATGTCCATGAAGCAACTCCATGCCACCTACTTTTCAATAAGGGACAAAAATCATTGATCTCCATTACCATTAAGTGAAAACACTAGTTATGATATAGATCAGCATAACTAACCAAGAGAAAATTAGCTGAGACAATAAGGTTATAGAAAGTTTTGCAAATTTGTGACATCCAGACCAAATGGATATCACATTGGAAGTTACAATTTCATTTAAGATAAACTGAGGTAGATAGCAGTAGATGAATAGAACTTACTCTGTTTAATTTTTCCAGGAGACGTCCACAAGGAAACTGGGTCAAGGAAAAAACTTCTAACAAGACAAAATCTCACATACTGGCAGTATAGTTTCAAGAGGTAATGGTAATGGATGAGTATAACATTATGATAAAAGCCTACTAAAACTAAATACGAAATACCACAGAGCAAAGTACAATTATTTAAATAAGTATACAAATGATCACAATCAAACCCTTGAGATTAATGCCTTCAAAGATTTCAACAATCCAAGTGAAAAACTTAGCTCTACAGTATTTCTGTAGATCACTTCTCTAGACAACCCTAACAACTAAGTTGTATCTTCCTTTCACAATAAAACATTGAGGATTATCTCAACCTGACCAAATAGAAGACAACAAAATAAACATCACAGAAAAGGATACGCAAAATTTTCACCTTCATCGCCTCCTCTTCTGCAAGAAAACCAATAACCCAACCATCAAATCGCATGATTCAAACTTTCAAGATCCACTTCAGCATCATTTGAACAACAAAGAAAACAATGTATCAAAGAAGCTTTATTTAACCAAACTAAGAAGTCTACTACAAGTTCCTCAAGTGGGTCTACAAGATCAATTCAAAATTAGGGTTTGGATGGAGTTGTCGCTCAGGGATAAAACTACATATAGTCAAAAGAGATAAACAGAGAGTTATAGGGTGAGACTAGACCTGATAAGCGATGGAACCTGGGATCGACCACTGAGAGGAAATTGAAATGTGAAGAAGAAGAACGACAGAGTACTTGAAGCGGGAAAACAAAACTTCACAAAATTGCTTCTTTACCTTTCAATAAGGAATTCGTGGATAATTTTTTATTAGCCCCTCAAATATATATATATATCTCTATCCATTAGAAATCCCACTAAATAGAATAATTACCAAAACCCCAAATTTTCTAAGAACTTTTAAAAACTTTACAATTACACCCCTAATCTACACTATTCAGAAAAAAGCGTGGCCACAGCAACCTCCTTAAGGATACGAGGTTCTGTATTTAATTTATTTTTTTAATAAATTAAAAATCTGGGAATTTAAGTTGTATGTCGAAAATTTTGAAGGTTTATTATTATTATTATTATTATTATTATTTATTTTTAAAATATTTTTTTCCAATTATCCATACATATATAATGAAATAAAGTATGATAATTAAAATTTTGCATATTGAAACTAAAGAAGATAACTTTTATAATGTTACAAATTACACAGACAGTACTACTAATGACTTTACACCATAGTTATACTAAACACTTCAAAGTCATTATTACATCTACTCAAACTCTACATAAACTTCAAACATCACTGTCTCTACTCACAAAATGAAGGGTTCTTGCTGCTGCAACTCTACATTATGCTGCTGTTGGTCTCCATCAAAGTAAACAAAAGGCACATTGATGTCACAAATTGTATCACAAAACAACCCACCAAACTCATCATCACTACCAACACCATTCTGATATTGCTTACTCACTTCCCCATGATCACCACCAATTTGATCCTCATCATCTGAGTTATTACTACTAGCATTCTTTTCCATCAGCTCTCTGAATACAGAAGAACGAAACAACAAGCCTAAAGCAGTAGGTGAGGATGAGGGTGATGGCCTGCTGACTGAACCAAAGTTGCTCCCGATCAGCTGATCTTGCTTAGGCCTTAATGGAGAACATTGCAAGTTCTCTGCAGTGTATGAATATGATGGGAAAAGTGAATACTTATAATCCTCTCTAGGACTATATTCTGTAGGTGAAGGCAATGATAATTGAGTAGGTTCGAGCAAAGAATGTGATCCGCGGCCAGGAATCATGTTGTTTGTTTCTGGCTTCAACCATCTGATGTAAGTACTTAGATCAAAGTTTGTCACAGCATTGATGCCTCTATATTCTATTGCTGCAATGTCATATGCTCGCGCAGCTTCTTCTTGTGTACCTAAAAAGGCCAGTTGTTAATGAGCTATCAATTAGTCCCTTAGTTATGTTTGTTGATTATGTTGTGTTACTTACTGTATGTGCCTAGGTAGAGGTATTTGTTTCCAAAAACCCTGCCAATTCTAGCTTCCCATCTTCCATTATGATGGTGCCTGCAACATTAACCGAAATAATCTTCAGTGCAAACAGTTCTGGTGATTGAAATTGAAGTTATCAAAATATGTTAATATGATAATTATTACCTTGCAACTCCTCTGTACTTGGAGACGCCTCTAGAGAATCCACTGCTCTTTCTGTGATGATATATGTAATTAGCCTTTGATGATGTGATATGTGAGTTTTTATGGGTATATGAAGTCTAATTTACCTTCTTAAAGAAGCTAAATACTCTTCTTTTGTCACCGTTTGCATTATCTCAATTTCCTTCTCATAATCTGATATCTGTTACCATGTTTAATCATGTGGTAGATTAGATTAAGTCATTAACATTTATGGAATATGTTTTGTATATGAACATTTCTCCATATTCTTATTTACCGGAAAATTAGTGAAAGTTGAATTGCCCCAGTACTTGAGAGCAGCTAAGTCATAAGCTCTTGCAGCAGCTTCTTCTTCATCATAAGCTCCTGATAAACACAAATACACAAACATGTCATCTTCTGATCACCGCATAACATGAAAGATTGAAATAATATATCAAGAATAGATCACTCACCAAGGTAAACTGTTCATCCCCATGTAATGGAATCAATAGAGAAACAGCACAAAACAGAAAAAATTCAACTGTAAGTATCACTTGATTTATGTATAAGCACCAAAACTGAAACCAAATAGAGTGAAAATGAAATACTATTTCTACCTTGTTTGCCTTTCTTCTTCTGTGTGACGTTCCATGAAAGTTTATCCCACAAATGTGCTTCATACCGCCCAGTCCATCTATGCCTATATATTGACAGATAAATACATTTTAGTAATGAAACTTGAACTCCAAGTTATTTATCTGTAATGATAACGTTTGGTTAATGTTTACCTACTAACTCCGCGAAACCTTGAGCTTCTTTTGACAGTGGTAGCAGCACATGCAGGTTGTTGATTTTGATTTTGTTGGTCTAAGCAGGACAAGGCAGGTTCTCTGCGCCTTCTCTTGCCACACCGAGGGGATTGAGCCTCATTATCAGGCATGAATGCTCTTCGCCTTGGTTGAGTTTCTTCACTCTTCACCATTTGAGCAGCCATTGTGTGTTGTATGAGTTGTTATTAGCCTGTATAATTTTTGCAGCTTTGTTTATGATTTATTGTTCTCTGGCTGAGAAGAGTTATGCATGTGTGTATTTATACATGTGTTTTGAGTTGACAAGGTCTTTTGGATTTGGAGTTATTATGTTTTGTTTGTCATTACAACTGTTTTTTAATGTGAAGACGAAGAATTTGATGTTTACAAGGAAGCTGCATCACAAGTTACAATGTCATTACAATTGTATAATGTCTTTATTATGTTTTCCTGGTAAGTACTTAACATTCTCAAATGTCTTCATTATGTGCAATACTTATTTGAGCTTTCTTAGATATCAAGTTCAGCTAGAACCAATATCAAGTTCAATTGATGATTGTGTAGAGAATTTGAGATAGCGTTTTGCTTATATTTATCAAAACTATAGTGAAGCTCTTGGCTTCAGACAGTCAAAACTCTACTGCGAAGTTACTAACAACCATGAAACTGAACCTGGATAAGAGGACAAAACAAACATGAAACAAAAAGGCCGTACTAAGAAAAGACACAAAAATTCCAAATACCAACATCAAAACATCAAACATCAAACATCATGTACATCCATGTTCAGACTACATAACATATGCCAATTTCGGACAAGTTTCCAAACAACAAACAAAGCCAACAATCATCACACACTGTACATATATTCCTCAACATAGAATTGATCGTTGTACAGTACTTGTACATTACATGACATGATCATAAACACTCAACTAAACTCTCGAATTCTCCGCATCCATTAGTCTAATTGGTTAAGTACTTGATTTGAGCTTCTTTACCAACGATGTTTACTATGGAATCTGTGAATATAATATTCTGCACATCATTTTCAATATTAATAAAAATGTCAAAAATGTGGGTAGTTGGTGGAAAATACAATGGACTTCATTTGAATTGTTGTGAAGAAGACTGTGTGCTGTTCAGTGTGTGCATATTGTCTACAATGTCTGTTGTTTTTATACAAGTTACAGAGTATCTTTCCAGAATTCTCCATGTTTTGACAAATATAAAATATTAATTATTGGAAACGAAAGCTTGTAAATATGAGAATATCAGAATTTTGGTTATATTTGTTTTCAAACTTCACAACTGTACTATGAAATAGAAAAATCAGCTTAAAATATGCATCTAATTAAATTCGGATAGAACTAGTGGAATTAATTAAAAATGCCACCTCAGCATATTTAGGACCGTTCATTAATATTTAAAAATAAATAAATAAATAAAAACCTCATTGCTATATGGTGAACCAGCAGCACACCAGAATATAGCCAACCGTTTGGCGCCACTTAAGCATGTGCGCACTGCGCACCTCTCTCTTTTCTATATAAACACCTTCTCTGCTTTCAATCTTTCCCTTTTCGGTCTTCGGGTATCGGAGTCTCTATTTTGTTGCGAAATGACGGGACGACATGGCAGCGGCGGCACTGTAAGTCTCTTGTTCTCTTACTATCATTTTCATGAGCATAAGATAAGAGAGACCACGTCGATTTGTTAGTTAAGGTTTCGCAAGTTCTGTTATTTGTGGTGATTCGAGTAGAAAAGATTTTGTTATTTGTGTGTGTTTGCGGTGAAGTCGGTTTTTTAGGACTGAGTGGTTGAAGAAGGATTGTGTAAATGATTTGAATTTGGGCTGATTCAGATTCCAGTTTTAGAAATGAATAAATAAAAAGAACCTTTTCAATTCTTGAAACTAATTCTAGTACTACATTATTAGAGGGCATTGGCAGTCCTCACCAACAATATTGGGTATCAAGATGTGAGAATAGTTGCATGCTTGAAGGATTGAGTGGTGCAAAGTTACCAAAGCAGAAAAAATTGGGTAGAGCTCAAGATGCTTATGGTATGAATTCTATATCATTGAAAAGGCTGAAGATGCTGTCTCGCTTATCATCTAGAGAAGAGATTCTGTTTTGTCCAAACCTCGTACCTTTATTAATACTTGTAACTGATCTTGAGCCTGGTTTCTTCCAATGAAGTATAACTTTTTCCTTTTGATTTTGAGATGCTTACCTATGGAAGATTCAAACATTTGTTTAGAAATATTTAGAGGAATGAGTATCATTATCTTTTTGACTTCATCTGGTGACCATGGATCCGTTTATCCCAAACCTTCACTTATTCATTTTATTTATTTGTTTTTAGTGGGAAGGGCTAGAAAATCATAGGTAAAAAATTGGCATGATCAGTAGTCACTACTGCTGTCGTTCTTCAGTATAATGAAGATGTTGTTGATCGAGTGGAGAATGAAGCTGGGAAACTGATGAAGAGTTGAACTGTCTCCCCTTTGGAGATAATGGAAGACGCAAGGTTTGAACTTCCCAATTCAAGAGTTTTTTAAAGTTGAATTTGTATAAATAATTAAAATTTATAAAAATCCAAGACTGAAATTTTAAAATTCCATACAATTGGGTTCTTCTATAGGTTCACAATTTCGATTGAATCAATATGAAGACTACGAGAGATTGATTGTGGCAAAATGAGGATGAATTATGATTTGAACTTAATTGTCTTGGATCCGGTCCAAAACCTCAGAATAAATAACAAAGCCCATAGCTCTCTACAGACAAAGCCTTATGAATCCATAACATTAAACAAATTCTTAGTTATTTAAATAATCATATTTATACCATTTTTATGTTCTAATGTCTACTAAAATTAGTGATACTGAGAGCCAATAAGTAGATGAATAAATCAATCTCTTAGCAATAATAATAACAATAATCAATTAATAAAAATCCCTAACCAAAAATTAGGGAACCAAACAAACTCCATCACTCACTCACTCTCCAAATCACGAAACAATAAATAAAATAAATAGTGACAATAATAGTGGAAATACAGCAGCAAGAGTCACTCAGTGTATGAACAGAAGAGCAACAACAGAGAACAACACTGAGCAAACAAATCCACCAGAAGCCGCCATCACCGAGTACGCAGCTCCAGCATCCATCGACGGCGACGGAGCCAACTCGCTATCCTGCGCCGTCGTCGCCGCGAATGTGTATACAACGAAGACGATGAAGAAGAACACTGCTCTGTAGATGCTGCTAACTGCCATTTCGAGAGAGAGTGAATGAACTGAATTCTACAGTCTGATTTGTTTTTGAATTTTGTTTTTTCTTGCTCGATTTGCTAAGTGAGAGGGAAATTGGTGTGTATTTATAGTGGTGATCTGGGTCCCAGTAGGAGACAGCTGTCTTGCGTGTGTGGTCCCTAGCAGCAGTGTTGTGTTAAGTTTTGTCTGTTGTTTAAAGTGGAGCGTTGGATTTTTTTTCGAATAGGATGATCTGACGGTTCACGTTTGTTTAAATGTGGTTCAGTGGGGTCCATGGTGGGAGAAGTGACTTAACGGCAAAGAGAGAAGGTGTTGTGTCTGGTTGGTTGTCTTGTCTTTTTGTTTGCTTTGCTTTAATGGGAAACTAGCCGTTGCGCTTCAACGGTCACCTCCTCCTACTTTTTTCTTTTTTTTCACTTTTATTATTATTTAAAAAAAAAAAAAAAACTCTAATATCTAATTGACTAATTCAATTTATATAAAAATAAATAGAACATTTTTATCCATGAACGTAGCAACCAAAAATACCCTAAAAATCCTCGTAAACAATAACAAACACATTCTAAAATTAACCAACCCCATAATCTATAAATTTAAGTTCATTTGTACACAAATCTTCGTCAGAAATACAATCTCTGAACACTACTTGACAAGGCAAGTACATATATCAAAATTGACTTGCCACCATGGACATGAAGAAGGTTTCTTGCACCGTTCTCATCGTTGCTGCCACCATGACCACCGTGGCGGTAGCATCAGCTCCTGCTCCGGCACCAGCTGAAGCCAACTCCGGTGTCTCCACCGCCGTTGGATCCTTGATTGGAGCCTCTGTCATGTCTCTTGTTGCCTTGCTATTCAACTAAATAGAACTATGTTTATGGATCATATTAATGGGTATCAAAATTTCACTATTTTCTTTATGTTTGATACTAGTGGACGTTTAGTTTCGTGGTCATAGTGTTCGCTTTGTATTCTCTGATCAATTGAATAAGAGATTCGGTAACGGATTCAAATATTGTGTTTTCTGTTTTTATTTTTATTTTTATTTTCATATATTATTAACTGTTCATCATTCGTTTATAAAATTATTACATATAAAAACATCATAGCAATTAAGAAAAGAAAATCAATTTAATGACTCTTCAATTTTAATCTTTCTTCTCACAATCCGAGTACACGCTGAAATATGTGTTTTTGTCCTATATTATCGAATCAAATGCATATGATATGAATTTCTTTTGCATTTTATTGGAATGTTGAAACACATGTAACAAAGAACTTGGTGATGGAATCTTATGATGGACAATTCATGTCATATATTGTGACAATTTTATGGCCTGAATTTTTGCCAGAGATACAGCATAAAATATTTAAAATTTCAGCTTCATATACCGTTATTAATTTAATAACCTGTAAAAAAAAAAAGTAAATAAACTTTGATATTTATCTCCAAGTATGTAATTCCCAATTTGGACCAAAATATTATAAGAGAGAATCTTTGCATTGCCACCAATTTTTAATAAATTTAAACTAAGCAAGCAAATTTGTTATGGGCCTTCGTAAAATCCTTGGCTCAAGGATTTCTTATTTATTCAAGGATTTCTTATTTATGGATGGAAGAAAGGTTCTCACTTAGACTTAAATTTAGAGTCGCATTTTTTAAACTAGACGTGGAATGTCTAAATTGGCTTTAGGACTCCCGTGCTTAATTCTCATTTATTCGACGACATATATTTAGAACCTTCAAGATCTTTTTGGGTTGTTGCCTTGATGACCCTAAGAGATCCAATTTCCCATACAAATGGATCTGGTCTGAATAAATACCAAAATCGTTGCTCCAACGAATTCTCTGATTATTCTACGAACATTTTCTATGAATAGAGTTCCCTCTCAACAAATGAGACTCTAGACACTCCCTCAAAATACACACAATATTCTCAAAAACCCTTACCTAGAAAATCCTAATCCTTCGTCTTCAACGTTTAAAAGAAACCAATAAACCTTGGGAGGAGAAAGTGCTCTATCTGTAAAGGGGTTGAAGCCTGCAACCAGATTTAACCCAACAAAATTTCAAAGTTAAAAAAATATTTCATACTAACCTTAGTCTATTGCATGGACACTTTAGATATATGGATGTGTCAAGACATGTATTAAATACGACAATTGCCCGACATTTATCTGATACTGTTAGGAGGCTTAACTCACCCTAAAAGAGTTCTTTTGGGGTAAGTTAGGCCTCCTAACATGATATCAAAGCTTGCATGTGCGTGTGTAAATGGATTAACCTTATTATGGGCCGGCCTGAGAGTAACCCGCTGACTTCACACTTGTATATTCGGCGTGAGGAGACATGTCAAATTCTAGGTATAGGGCTATAATTTCTATATAATAATTGAGGTAATCGTCACTCTTTTAGAGCTCTTTTAGGGTGAGTTAGACCTCTTAACAGACACCATGTTCAAACTGTATTCACTAATTAAATAAATAAATAAAATATTTAAACACGTATATCTGAAAATATTTAAACACGTATATCCGACACGCCACTTCATACTGTGTCTTGTATGTGTATATCGTCAATTTTTAATTATTATTAATCAATTACTTTATTTATATATATTTTTAAAAAATTCAAATTTTTACTTGGCGATTTGTTTGTTCTAACTAATTACAATAAAATTAAAATTTTAATAATTCCCTATACTAAATCGTGAATATTAACGATTTAATACTATTTATAAATCTATACACTAAATTTTATATTTCAAAATAAAATTACAAATACATATATTATATAAAAACTAATTATTAATTTTGAAATATAAATATTTATATGTATTTTATAATATAAAAATATTATATATAATTTTAATAACTTCACTTTAATTTTATAAAAATTAAATTATTACATATTCCAACATCTCAATAGCGGTGGAAATGTTCATTGAAATGGGTAGTTAATAATAAATAAGTAAAATACAGTCAAATAATTTATAATTAAATTTTTGTTGGAATATAATATACTTAAATCAAAATCATGAAGCTAACAAAACAAATTGTCAGAGAATAGATATTAACAATCCACTTCTAAGTTTTAATTTTTAAATTTAATATTAAAGTTTTAATAGATATTTGAGTAATAATCCATAGTCATCTCCAAACATAGACTCACTGTGAAATCTAAACTCAATTTTGTGACAACAAATTTATTTTAAATTTACAAATTTATGACTGTTTTTAGTCTCCCAATTCTGAAACCGGGAATAATATAAAAATAATTAGACCATTCAAATAACTTAAACTGAATTTATTTTTCGTTATTATTTAAATTTGAAAATAGTAAGTATTAGTCAAGCATGATCTATTAAAATCAAATGTAAGCTGTTTGACAACTACAAAATACTAACAATCTGTTTCCCTTAAAATAAGAAAAATTTGGCAGCATAAAAAGGAGTAGAGGGCTAGTTTGTCATTCCATCATAATCATCAAAAATAAATATTCAGAGTTTAGACACACGAAAATGGATCGAGGGATTATCATTGTATTGTTGTATTTATCAGTCGCTGTAATAGAAGCAGCAAGGCTTGACGTAAAGCAACCTGATATAACGCAACCGCCTGTACAACAACATGATATCAGTAAAGCTGATGTTAAGGATGTTGGCGATGATAAAGATGATGAACAACCCAGCATAAATAGCCACAATCACCATCATCGTGAACATGAGCATGAACAAGAGCACGAGCACGAGCACCATGAGCATGAAAATGGAGCTAATGTGAATTTTTGGCATAATGACGTTTTTGATAGTGTATTTCGTGGAAGAGGACATGGAAGCCGCCGCCTCTGAATGCAAACTAATTAGGATTCGAGGCAGATCAACAATTAATCAACATTTATATTTAGAACCTTCTAGATTTTTTATCATCATATCATCAGAACTGCCCAACTGACTTAATGACCCTAAGAGACGTACTTTCTCTTGCAAATGGGATCCAGCCGGATCAATACCTGAATCGTAGCTCCAATGAATTCTTTAATTATTCTATGAACACTATAAATAAAATCTCCTGTCAACAAATGAGCCCTCTAGACGCTCCATCAAACTATACGCATAAATAACCCTCATTCCTAAAAACCTTTACCGAGAAAATCTCAATCCTTAGTCTTCAAAATTTAAAAGAAACCAATGAACCTGGGAGGAGGAAGTGATCTATATGTAAAGGGATCGGAGCTTGCAATAGGATTGAACCCAAGAATTTCAAAGTTAAAAAGTTATTTCATAAAATTTTAAAATTGGGACAATTTTTAATTTATTCTAAAAAAGTTATATAATACTGACCTTAATCCGTTCCATGGACACTTTTAGATATGTGGATATTCAGTGTCAAAACACATATTAACACGTCAATTGTTCGACATTTGTCTAACACCGTTAGGAGGCCTAATTCACCCTAAAAGAGCTATTTTTGGGTGAGTTAAGCATCCTAACATGGTATCAGAGCTGGCATGGGCTTATGTGGATGGATGAGTCTTATTATGGACCGTCCTGCAAGTAACACGTTGTTTTCACGCTCGTATATTTGATGTAAGGGGCATGTGAAATCCCATATTACTTAGCTAAAAGGCTAATAACTTCTATGTAATGATTGAGACAATCCTCATCCCTTGAGAGCTCTTTTGGGGTGAGTTAAGTCTCCTAATTGACACCATGTTCAAACCGTGTTTATTAAATAAATAAATAAACAAATATTTAGACACACATATCCGACACGTCACTTCATAGTGTGTCGTGCATGTGTTTTACTTTTAACTATTATCAATCAATGACTTTATTTGTACATTTTCTTTTAAAAAAAATCAAATTTTTACTTACTGATTTATTTGTTCTAAATAGTCATATGATAAAATTAAAAATCTAATAATTTTCAATACTAAATATTATTGAATGTTAACGATGTAACACTATTTATAAATTTATACACTAAATTATATATTTCAAAATAAAAATATAAATACATATATTATATAACTAATTATTTATTTTAAAATATAAATATTTATATGTATGTTATAATATAAAAATTATTATATGTTATTTTAATAATTTTACTTTAATTTTATTAGATTACCGTGAGCCTGTTTGGATAGACTGACTTTTGACTTCCAGCTTCTAAAAGCTGTTTCAGATGGTGTTTGGGTAACTGGCAGAAGTACTTCTGCCCTCCCACAAACTCTTATTAATCAAGTAAAAAATACTAACTTTCTGAAAATGGCTTCCACTTCTCTTTTTCCACAGACAAAAACCAAAAGTAAAAGCAATTCCAACCTCTCGATACTCGTGGAATATAGTTTGAAATAGATAGTTAATAATAAATAAGTAAAATACAATCAAATAATTTATAATTAAATTTGTAAGGAATATAATATACTTCACCATTTTACAATTTGCAATCGAAATCATGAAGCCAACAAAAACAAATTGTCGGACAATAGATATTAAGAATCCAACAATGAAGACATATTCAAACAAGAATAATATAAGTCCATAAAATATTTTGGTAAGCGGTGAACAAGAGGAAGAAATCTATTTACTTATAAATTTTAATTTTTAAAATTAATGTTAAAGTTCCTATAGATATTTTAGTTATAATGCATAGTCATCTCTAAACATGAACTCACACACAAAAATGTAAACTTAATTTTGTTACAACAAATTTATTTGAAATTTATAAATTTATTATTATTTTTAATCTCCCAATTTCGAAATAAAAATTAATATAACAATAATTATAACAATTCAAATAATTTAGATTGAATTTATTTTTCGTTATTATTTAAATTTGAAAATAGCAAATATTAGTCAAGTACAATCTATTAAAATCAAATGTAAGCTGTTTTACAACTACAAAATATATATATATATTTACAGCCTTAAAATAAGAAAAAATTGGGAGCATAAAAAGGAGTAGATGGCTAGTTTACTATTCCATCATAATCATCAAAAATAAATATTGAAAGCAGTAGAAGTTTAGACACACGAAAATGGGTCGAGGGATTATTATTGTATTGTTCTATTTATCAGTCGTTGTAATGGAAGCAGCAAGGCTTGACGTAAAGCAACCTGATATAACGGAACCGCCTGTACAACAACATGAAGTTGATGTTAAGGATGTTGGCGATGATAAAGATGATCAACCCAGCATAAATAGCCACAGTCACCATCATCACGAACACGAGCACGATGAGCACGAGCACGAGCACGATGAGCATGAAGATAAAGCCAATGTGAATTTTTGGCGTGAGGACGTTTTTGATAGTGTATTTCGTGGAAGAGGACATTGATGACGCCGGCTCTGAATAGAAAAACTTTGTTTTGCGAACCAATTAGAATTTGAGTCCGAATAATTTAATAGAAAAATACACGTAATCTTTTTTTCTTTATTTTTTATTATAAAATTATTGCTTCTTTTTGTCAATGATTATTATAATATTTTTGTATTGTATAATAATAATTAAATGACGTTTTCCACCACAGTGAATGATTATTTACAAATTGTACCCTTATAGATTTATATTATTTAATGTTGGAGTAAATGTCAACTAAGTATATAAACATTGAAAACCACCGCACAAATCAAGAACCAATTATAACCACCTGCCTATTTTAATACAACGAAATTGTCAAACTCAACAGAACACCACACGATTCTGAAAAGCGTAACAAATCTCTACCTACAATGAACACTATATAAACTCCATACCAGTCTCTCAATTCAAGGCAAGTTACATTTGGTGACAAATATTCTCATCGTCAAAGCGAATAATAAAGTTTGAGTTTTATTTCTCACCACCATTTCAAATACTTGCCATCATGGAAATGAAGAAGATCTTTGCTACCGTCCTTGTTGCCGCTGCTTGCATGGCCAATATTGCTCTTGCAGCTGATGCTCCTGCTCCGGCAGATGCTCCTGGAGCATCTGGATCATCTGGATCTTCCGGATCACCTGCCGCCGCCACCAGCGATGCTTCCGCCGCCGTTGCTTCCTTCGTTGGTGCCTCTGTTATGTCACTGGTCGCCCTCTGCTTCCAGTAATTTATTTATTCATATTTATCGTTCATTTTTATAATGTTTCTGGAGAAACAATGCTTATAAGTATATTTATTTATGTCCTTTAAATTTTATGTATTCATGAAGAAAATTTCAATATAAAAAGTATTATTATTATTTTTATTTATATTTGGATTCTTTTATGTGTTTGTTCTTTAGATATATGAAATAAACTAAATTTATATTAATTTAATTTACAAAAGAAGATCAAATGATCAAAACTCAACCAAACATAAGTAGAAAGAACATGTTTCACATTGAATGTGGTTTATAAGTTAATCTGTTTGACTCTTTCTGTGAATGTTCATCAAGCTTTTAGTCAACCAGATTGCTGTTTCTCTAGATGAAACAACTTCTTCACCAAATGGTCTCAAAACACCAGCTAGATCTTCATACCTTTCCTGTCTGAGCAAATTCGCGCAAATCTCAAGTAAAGATTCAAGTGCTTCTGCTCTTTGTTGGCTTTTTGGATCCCATTGCATAATCTTTGTTTCTTCATTATGAAGTAATGTTAGCGTGCTCATCAAGGAATCACTAGAGGCTCCTATTATCTCATGAATGTCTTCAATGCTTGCTTCCTTGATGACGCTGAGGTTATTTTCATAATCTCCGCGCAGAAGGGTTGTCTTGTTATGTGATTCTTTGTTGTTCTTCTTCACCGTTGGTGGCTTTTGTGTTCCCTTCCTTTGTGGAGCTGATTCTTCTTTGTTTACTTCTGCTATAACTTTCACTTTTTCTTGAGTTATGGGGTGTTGTTCAACGGCAAAGTCTAGTTTCTTATTGGTATGTAGAGGTCTTGATGTGGGAATACCTGAATATTGACCTTCAGGAATGCAGAACTTGCTTGGTGTTGTTTTATCGCATTTGGGATTGCTATTGACTCCAATCTTGTTGAATGCTGCTCGTGTGCCTTTTGGCGTGTCCTTTATGGTTTCGGATTTCACTGGAAGGAAGACCGGTGATATCTTGTGGCATTGTGCAAGATAAGGCTGTAAATGTGGATGCCTAAGTAGCTCTGCAGCCTACAAGTTTCAACAATGCAGATCGAATTAGGACTTCTGAAAAGAAATATGTATGTATATGTATATTTGCCACTTACTGTTGGTCTGTGTTCAGGATTCTTTCTTAGCATACTCTTAATCAACCGTTTCCTGCAATATTTATGTCTCAGTTAATTTTTTTTTTCTTTTTCTAGTGAATGTATTTGGTAAGAAAGAATCGGGACATTAACATTTACTTACAATGCAGAAGAATATGAAGTTGGAAGAGGAGATATGAAAGACCGGTTTATTTTGTTAATAAGTCCAGCCATGTCCTGTTTCATTCAATTTTGGATTAATAAATAATATGAAGGTACCTATCAATGAGTTTATATTCAATCAAAAACTTACAGGAGCACGAAATGCAGGTTGATGTGCCGCGATTTCAAACATACAACATCCTGTCAGATCATTGTAAGTCATTAAAACCCGTTCAGTTATGTACAATAATACAGCTTAGCTTTGTTACCTAGTGACCATATATCAGACTTGTAACCATAAGGTATATCAGCTAGAAGCTCAGGACACATATAATTCGGGGTTCCTACAACCTGCAGAGAAATCAACACAGTAATACTGGTGCAAAAATGGGGGAAATTGTACATATTCTGCTAAAGTAAAGCTAACATTACCGATGAGGCAAGTTCATCTTGGTTAAGCAGTTTAGCGAGTCCAAAGTCGCCTATGCGTATACCATTATCTTTCGTGAGAAATATGTTTGAACACTGTATCAAGCATACCAAAATATTGGTTTAACATTACATTTAAAGCTAATACTCTATTCTAAACTGTGGAAAACCATACACATACTTTGAGGTCGCGGTGAAGAATTCGGTTGGAATGAAGGTAATCAATAGCTAGTAACAGCTGAGTTAACCATTTGCAGAGTTTCTGCATAGAAGATAACTGAATGATAAATCATATTGTTTATAAAGCACATCTAGTGTCTTAATTGAACTTGAACAAGTTATGTTACCTCTTCAGGAACAAAATTCCCTCTAGATTTCTTTATCATATTGGTCCTGTTGATGAAACAACAAGAAGTGACTAATCTATTCATTGAGTAGTAAGTAGAACATTAACAGGAACAGAAACAGAACTTACATGTCTCCTCCCTCACAGTAACTTGTCACAATGCAGACAAAACTATCCTGCAAAATACAACAAATATATTTGTCCTCAACAGCAGATAAACCAACACAGAAACATTACCAAAATCAAATAACAAGCACATTACCTTTTCGACCCATGAATCTTTGTACTCAACTATGTAAGAGTTTCTCAATTTCGCTATCAAGTTCATCTACAGAAGAGATCAATATCTCAATTCAACTACACAATTTACACAAAATACTAAAATGGGTAATAACCTCTTGAATCGCAATTTGCTTGAACTTCTGAGTCTGCTTAGCCAAACGAATCTTCTTCAACACATACCTGTTACATGTCTAATAAAGTCAATATCAAATCTCTTAAAAGACTTGAAAAATCTGGAAATGAAAACTTTTGCTTACTTCTTTTTCTCAGCTTTATGAAGAATGAGAAATGTAGCACCAAAAGCTCCTCTTCCAATCTGTTCAATCTCTTCATAATCATCCATTTTTGACACCATTGTTAGATGTAGTAGCAGAGACACCTCCTCCTCCTCAGAGACTTAATACTACTACTACATGCACCACCACCACCATAAGCATTAAATGCAATTTAAAACTGATTCAGAGACCCTTAACTGTTTGCAGGAGACAATAGGTGACACATTAAAACCATGTGTCATAAACAATAGATCATGAAAATAGCATGACCACCAACACCAATAGCTTTAAATTCAACAAGGACAATATTAGAGATGTTGAGTAAAGATTTTGAAAATAATGAAGAGGGAAGATTTTGAAGCAAAAGAAAGGTTTGTCCTGTGACATGTGTGACCAATTAGATTTTAAAAAAAAAAATTAAAAAAAAAAAAAAAAAGCAAAGGCAAAAGCTTTACTTGTGTTTTCAGATTCCTAAGAAATCATTGCCCCCACATGTAGTTGTTATGTCACTTTCTTCTTCCTTAACTGAAAATATAATCTCTTCTGGTTTAACTGCTAAGCAGTGTATTGGTTGATAATAATTAATGATGCATTGAGTAGAGAGATTGATGTACAAAGGTTGTGGTGGGGCGGGTTTTGGAAGCCTTATTCACACTATCTACCTACCTACATCTCCTTTTTATGTTGTGTGTAATTGAGAAACCAAAAAGACAAGACAAGTAAACAATTCTAGAAGAGCATGCAACTATGGCTTTTTAAAGAGTTTCTTTTTTCTTCTTGTTTTGTCCCTTGATTTGGAGGTAGGGTGTGGTGGTTAGGTCTAGTTCACCAAATCTTTAGATCTATTAACTAACATTGCTGTGGTCAAGGTTTTAATGCACCATAAACCATTTCTTTCTCCAAAGTGTAGACTAGAGGGTCCTTTGGATTTAATAGGGGGTTTGAATTATCCAACCTAATACAGAAGGGTTTCTAATTTCATTTAAAATCATATCCAGTAGAGGTGTGACTTTCAGAAATGGTCCAGAAAGGAAGAATTGGATAACAGAACACATCACTTTAGCTAAGTACACTGTTCATCACCAAATTGAGATTTATTTCCCTCTTCCAGAATTTAAAACCAACCATAGTTGAACTCAACAAATTCTTGTAATATGCAAATGAAGTGTTTTTAATTTTTTCAGGTGAAGTTAATAGAGAGACATAAAGTCCATAAACAATATACTATTACTTTCTTTATGAAGGAAATTTTCCATTTAGTCCATTTTTTTTTACTATTATTATTTATGGTTGTTTCTATTAATTTATCTCAAAATATAGTTTATAATTACTTTTTATACATCAATTTAATGAAAAAAATTTAACCTAAAGTAATTTAGTTATTTTTATCTTTTTCGGATATCATCCACGGTTAAAATTTATTTATTTTAATTATTTTTAAAATAAAATTATTTATATTTGTCGTAAAGTTTTTTAATTCAAATTTTCTTTAGCTATATATTATAAATGAAATAAAATATGGATATCAATTCTTCAATCAAAATAGGTGGAAGTACATACTTTATTAAAATAATTGAATAAAACCTATAGAACAATTCACTAAAATACTCAAAAATAATCCATTTTTAAAATATAGACTAAATAATTAAGGTTTTTTTAATTAAAATAAATAAATAAATAAAATTTCATACAGTGCTGTAATTTTATAAGATAAAAATATTAAAATATTTCTAATAATATGGCAGAGGTGTTTAAGATTACTTTTTATGGCAAAATAATTACTTATTTATCAATTTTTTGCCATAAAAATTCCAACTACACCCTTAACCATAGTGACCATCATTTAACCTGTTACCATAAATATTTAATATTCATATTCGAGTCCAACAAGTGATATCAGAATCTTAATTCATAGGTAGAGCATGTTTGAAGTCTAGCAAGTGATGGTTTAAATTTTGGGGTCCAACAAGGTATATCAATCTTGACTCGTAGGTGGAGCCGGTCACATAACAACAGTGCAAGATGATTTAACGCATGCGATTATTTCGAGATTTTTAAATTTGATTGTTAAGATGTCAAACTCAATAGAATACCTTATATATATATAATATCCACATCATTATATTAATATAAGATATACTTGAGGGATAATATTTTAAATATATAGTATTCATATAATTTTATCAGTATGAGGTCGGGCTAAGAACAAATCTGTATGGATTTTATTCTAACTAAACAAGACAATATCATACTAATATGGGCATGAGACAGTATCATACTAATATGGGTGTTCAGGGTCGAACAAAACACAACCCACACCTGACTATTCTCGTTCGTCCCCTTATTTTCTTTTACTATACTCATCTTTCTTTGGTTCGAAATTTCATTTTTTCTTGACATTTAGTGGTGTGTTATGGGAAACAAAGACCGTCCTTTCTGGAATGCTTTCAATAATAGAATAATAGAGAAATTTAAATATAATAACAACACAAAAACTTAACATGGAAAACTCCCTAATTGACGAAAAATTACTGACTATTCAGAAAAATAATCACTATATGGAAATTATTACAATCTATATATATTATAAAGCGGAACTCTCTCGCGGGCCCACAAATTGACGTGGCATGAGAGTTCTTGGGTTGAAAAACATAAAAAACAACCTATTTTGAAAATCAAACCTATTTTGTCATTGGTAAAATGACACGTATCTTTGTTTTTCACCTTTTTCCATTAATTTTTTCCTTTTCTTTTTTAATATTTTCTTGATTCATTTATTTTCATTATACTAAATATATTAAATATCATATTCAAAGACAATAAAAGTATATTAAAATCATACGTTTGGAATTCCAATAATATCAATCGATTTGACTTTTTCATTTATTCTTTATAGTACATTAAAATAATACGTTTTGAATTTCAATGATCTCAACCGATTTGTCTTTTTCATTTTTGTTTTTACTATATAAAGCATTTCATATCATTTTTCCATGTACATTTCATTTTTTTTTTTTGAATTTGGAAATGTGTCTCAAATCAAAACTAGAAATGTGTCTCAAATCAAAATCAAAAGGTAATCCCAAATCAAAACTAGAAATGTGTCTCAAATCAAAATCAAAAGGTAATCCCTATTATTGTTCTCTCTTTCTATTTTTTTTATTAATAGTTGGTTTAGCTTACTTTTGTTAATATTTCGTGTTGCTTATAGTTTATTATTATTTTTCTTTAATATATATTTTTATTAGTGTGTTTTGCTAATCTTCCTTTAATATATATTTTTTATCTTTTAGTAATAGTTTATTTTGCTTATAGTTTTTTCTCTTTAATATATATTTTTATTTTTATTTTTATTATTTGGTTGTGGTTTTCTATTTTTTTTTACTAATTGAAAGTCATATATTAGTTTATTTTGAAATTGTAAAAATAGTATTTTTCTATTTTAATAATTTTCACTTTAATTAGATTTAATCATATGTTATTTATTGTATTATCTTTCTTTTTGTAATATTTGTATAACTTAATTCAAATTTAATTATTTTTTGTTTCATAATAATTTTTTTTATTCATCTATCAAAATTTAAATCAATATAAATTTATAAATAATTGGATTCTAAAATTTAATTAAAATTATTCTAATATTTTTTTAAAAAATTTTGTTGAGAGTCCAATGTAGTTAACAATTTTTATTTATTTTTTTTTTAATTTGTGAAAACACTATTTGATAAACATTTGATACTAATGACCATTAATTATTAGTAAAAATATTATGATGTTAAAAATCAAAATATAATTATAATTTTATTGTTTAAATGATCTATTATTATTATTAAAAAAAACGGAAAAACATCTTTATAGAATGGAAATTGACTTTATCTGCTCTAAAGTTTTATATTTAAAATAATATAAAAAAGTAGTTATCTTTGTTTATAATTATTATATTTCTCAAATTGAGACCAATTTCCATTCATAAAAATATTTATGTAGACAATAATTAAAAAATTTATTAAAATTATTTTTCTCTTTGTTATGTTCATATATTTGTGTGGTTATAATATAACATTGAAAATGATTCTTATAACTTTTTTTTTTTTAATTAGTTGATTTGGTTATCATTGCTATTCAATTATAGTAATCTAATCAATCCAAATTCTCAATATTTCATATTTTTGTATCACTTATTTATTAGTGTTCATTTTTTGTACAACAATTAAAAATAATTAAAATAATTAATAATATTTAATTTGGAAAGTTAAAGTGATAAATAAATCTTCATAAATTTATCATTATTATTATAGATGTTATATTAAAATAATTAATAATATATATCTTATCAATATTTTTTAAATGTTAAAAATAATTGAGTTTATTACTATTTAATTTATGAGTTTAAATTATATGGGATGACTCTCCATTTCACCATACGAGAGCATTTCACCATATAATGTCATTCTCATTTCATCACTTAAATAAATATTAAAAATAAAAATTTAATTTTAATTATGTATAAAAGTTATTAAATATTTATTAGTAAGTCATTTTATTTATTTTTTAATATTTACTTCAACGTCATCCCATATAATTTAAACTCTAAATATATATGATAGATTAAATGTAATTAAGCCACTGATCAAATTTTCATAAATAAGAATTAAAATATATATATATATATGACTTCCATTATTCTAAAAATTAATAAATAAATGTAAATGTGGTTACGGTTTTATTTAATGTTTATATTTTTTATTCATCTTATTTATTTATATATAATAATTAATGTTATTAAATTAAATTTCATGAATATCAAAGTTCACCCCTTCTATTCCCCATTAAATTTTATTAGTTTTTTTTTTAAAAAAATAAAATAAAATTAGATATTCAATAATATTTGTCATTTGTTATTAAAATTTTACATTATTTTCCTTTCATACCCTCTATTTATTTATCATCACTAAGTTTTATAATATCATAATTAATTAATAATGTGTATGCCATTAAGAAGGATAAGGATAGAAAAAAATAAATTAAATTTTTAATATTTTCCTAAATGGGAGTGCAAATAAATTATAATAGGAGGGGTAAAATAGATGATGTAAATAACATGTTGATTTAATATTAAATGTCATGGAATGAAAAAAGTTAAAATTAATTTTATAAAAATAATTTTTTAATTATGATATAGTAATTAAAATAAATATTAAGCAATATTTGAATTACATTTAAAAAAATTAATAGTGAAAAATATATATTAAAAATAATCATTATTAAAACAAGTTGAAGTTTGAAAAATTAAATATATATATATATATATATGCATTAATTGATGTGATTTTTAAAAATATAAATAAATACAATGATTGCATTTTTAATATGATAAAAGCCTATTGTATGAACAATTAATTTTAATTTGAAAGCTTAAAAAATATAAATATATTTTGACGATACACTTAAATATCGATAATAATTGTACTAAAATAAAAATATTAAATTATATTAAAAATTGCTATACAGTCTATTAATCAATCCTAATAATAATATTAATATTAATATTACTAATAATATTATTATTATTATATTATTTATCAGTTGAGCATTTTTTTAAACTAAAAATTTATTTAATTATCATTAATTAGAAAAAAAATAGAACTTTAAAATTGGATAAATTAAATTTTAATATATTAATAAATATAATTAAAATAGATAAAATTATATAAAATAGCTCAAATAAAGTTTAAAATTTCAAAATTAATCCAAAAAAGTTTTGTTTATATTTATGATCCATTAAACTTTAATTTTCAAAAATAGTCCTTCATTTTTTTGTGATTTTTTAAATTGAATTACATCATAAATAAAAATTATAAAAAGATAAAAATAAAAATTTTCCATAAAACTAACCTAACAATAATAAATCTATAATATAAATATTATATTATATAAATATATTTTACCGCGCAAAGCGCGGGATAATTAACTAGTTATATAATATACGAAATATTTCTCTGGCATACCCGAATTCCTAAAATATTATTCTTAAAGAGATCTTCAAGGGAACTATTCTTAAATATCTAAAATAGTATACAAAGAAATTAAATTTGTGATGAATATAAACCAAAGAAACTAACAATCCTTATATAAGGAAAAAAAAAAAAAAAAAAAAGAAGCAAAACTCCCAACTTCAGTTTTCGTTGTGGGATTGCATTGCTTTAACCTTTTATTTTCTTCAAAATCAACTTCAACAAATCTCCACATTTTAAAAACCAACTTCAACAAATCTCCAGAAAATGCAATATGTTGGGCTCTTACAGTTGTCCAACTACACGTAACAATATTATTTTTTTACTTGGCTCTAAACTTGGCCAACTATGCGCCGTTGCAACTATCATATTTTCTGCTACCGACAACTGTAATTCTATATGTTGAGAATGATCAAACCCTATTTGAAGAGTATCTCCACTTAGATTGAAACACCAATATAAGAATTTCACTTGAAATTACTTCACTCTTTAATTTTCAGTTAACTTACTAATATTTTATGGTGCAACTTTCTTGTTGATTTCTTGAGAGTTTATTAGTCATCGACATCAATTACACCACACCTTGCATCACTTATCAATCAATGCCAATGTGCAAACTTGTGGATCAACTACCAATTAAACATTATATTTTACGGAAACTTTAAAAGTAATAATCATGTCATAAGGATCTTCATCTTCATCATATCATAAATTCATCATCTCTTTCATCTAATGAAACTACATTGGCAACAATTATTTTTCCTTTAGAGCTTTTAGTCGAATCTGATCCATCATTTGAACATTCATTCTGGACACATTTTCAACAAACTATCTTCTTCATGGATTTTTTTTTTTTTTTTTTTTTTTTTTATTTTTTTTATTTTTTACTTTTCTTTCATATTCTATTAATAACAAGAGCTAATTTTTCATGAGATTTTTCATCTCCATTCTTCGGTCTTCTTTCCTAAAAAATCAATTTGTTTGTCACTTCTGAGAAAAAAATATTTTTTTTCCTAAAAAGACTAGATGAGTCGAAGCACCTGTCTTCATCATCAATTTTCACTTCAATATATTCTAATTCAGAAACAATCTCATTCAAAACTCTTAACAGTCATAAATAGTTGTACTTTCATCCATTTGCAATCTATGAAATTGCTCATTCAAATATAGCTTATTTGAAATACTCTTAATTTGATAAAATTTTCTAATTTCTCCTAGCACTCGTTTGTTTTATATAATTTAATCACATTAGTAAAAACATTTTTGGCTACACCCCGAAGTGGTTTGACTTACCACTTTCATATTTAACTATTCCTATTCTTCATAACTAACTTTGGATTTTTTTTCTTCAAGTTTTTACTGCTTTCAAGTTTTTCTTCATCTTTTCCGATAGTTTGTCTTCCTTTTAACGCCTTATGTAATCCTGAATGGATGAATACATCCTTGATTTGCACTTGCCACAAGCCAAAATTCATCCTCCCATCAAAATTTTCAATCTTAAATCTTGTCTATGTTGTTAGAAAATTTCCGGTTCTATCTCAATTTCTTCTTAGTTCCTAATTCGATTCAACCAAAATAATCAGCCAAGACACAAACACAATATTTAACGTGGTTCGGCAAATTGCCTAATCCACGGAAAGATAACAACTTTACAATGAGAAATAAGAATACAAGTCATTCAGAAAACACTCTCTCTCCAAACAAAATTGATTTCTTTCTCAACCAGAATCTCTTTTAGGCGAACAACTCCACCACGACGAGACAACCCCGAATCAAAATTTCCTTAATGGCGAGACAACCCCAATCCAATGATCATTACCCCACTCGGCAGGCATGACCCCAATCCAATGATCACTACCCCACTCGGCAGGCATAACCCCAATCAAATGATCACCACCCCCAAAGGGATGAGATTCCAATACGATGATCACCACCCCAAAGGGACGGGATACTTTCTTCTTCATGAGACAACTCTATTTATAGTGATCATCAAATATACTTTCCTAATTTGTTTCTTTTCCAACTAAGGAATACAATCGACCAAATTAGGAAAACCAAATCTTTCCAAAACAAGGAATCAAATCATTAGGAAATAGATTCAAACTCAAAATAAGAAAACCTTCCTAAAAGGAAATCCCTGTGATTTAATGCAATCCTAACATATGTCATGCTTATAATGTGTTGATAAATGGACAATAAAAATGAACCGTATCCATTAATTCCGGAAAAGAGGGGTGAATCACGGTGGATATACTTAAATATCATGTCTTCCCAATCAGAACCTTCTTAAACTGCATTATCACTCTGATCAAATACTGAAGCACATCAAAGTAAACTCTTCGGAATTTGACTTCATTTGAAGTATATTCAAGTTTATTATTAATATATTATTGTTAGTATTTTTATTGTTGCAAGGTAAATTTTATATTATTTTTTATTAAATAATTTAAATTTTTATAATATAATATCTATTTTCAGAGTAACTTAATTACTAAATGTCGAATTCATATACTACTCTACTAAATTCTTATAATATAATTTTAAAATTTTAATCCGTAATTTTTAATAAAAACAAATAAATAAATAAATTGATGGAGTATTTGTGTTGACAATAATATTGAGCCTACAACCATTCCCTATGTGGTATAAAAACTATACATAAAACCACCACCCAAATAAAGCCCAACTACACCCACACAAAAGATCGTAGAACACCAACCACTCGCCTACGGAACGTATAATGCGTTGCCAACTATTGGATCGTGACCCCAACCTTACCGACCCGAAGCCCGACCCGATAACGACAAAATCGTAATTTAAAATGAAAACGAGGGACAAAAAAGGGAAATACAAAAGGCGGTAACACGCGCACCGAATGGGAAGCGTACACCTCACACCTAATCAATAAAGAGCCCTGCGTTGGCAGAGAGAGAAGCCAAGAAAACAGAACAATTATTTTAAATAAATAAAAAAAGACACCACCAAAATCAAAAAACGAAATATCAAAACCCTTCTCTCTCTGTCTCTCGCATTTTCTTCTCTCTTCGGTTTTTGCTCTCTGCTTCTCTCTCTTCATCGCTCGTCGGGCGATCTGGTCCATTCAGATTCTAGGGTTAGGGTTCTCCTTCCCTTCTTTTATATTATTTGATTATATGGTTGTATTATTTTTTGTTTTTTGGAAAAACTATGTTTTCGATTGATTTTTGTTGTTTTATTATTATTTTTCTTTTACAGGAGTCATCGGATGCCGTTTTGAGCTGTGGATCGGCTCTGATTGATTAGTTTTACGACTTCTCTTGGCTAATAGGTCAGATTTATTTATTTATTTGTTTTTTTAATCATATATTTATTTTAAAATTTATATATAATCTTGTTTGTGCTTAGAATTTTTTGGATTTGGTAGGAGATTCTTTTTTTATTGTTATTTTGTCTCGAGTGTGATTAATTAAAATCTTATAAAAAAATTTTGGTGAGCTCTTTGTTGGTTTAGTAGTTTGAGATTGTGGATTTTTTTTGGTGGTTGGTTTGAGGATTCAGATGTGTGTGCGATTGACCCATTATGGGGTTGAGAAATAGTTTTTGATTAGTACTTCGGATATAGCATGTTTTGGTTTTTTAGTTTTGACTCCGCATAAAGTCTGAATCCCAGAATTCTACGCTTCGATGTAGCTTTTGCTTTGTAACGTATCTGTCAGTGTTTTTACCTTCTTGTTGAGCCTGGTATTTGTAATTTGTTACTTGTGATTGGTTGATGTGTTTTCGGTAATTTTAAAAGTCTACAGAGACTCTGAATCGACCTGATCAATTACCATCATGTTAGTGATCTGATTTGATTAGTTGATGTTTTGTTTTTAAGTGCCTGTAGAACTGAGGGTTGTACAGACTTGAAAATAGGTAGCTGAATTTGAGTTTGAATAATTTGCTTTTACAGAAAACATTTTTCCAGTGCATTTCCCTCTATTATTTGATCACAAGAATTGTGATCAGCCTCTAGACACAAATTGTAATGTCCTTTCAAAATAGCAGTGCTGAATGCATGACAGTAAATTGGAATGACAACGACCTATATATCCTTAAATTTGAGTTTCATGAAACCAAGTTCGAACTTCGATCTCTTCTCTGTGACCTGATTTTGATTAAGACGGTAGAATAGAGGTTCGGAACAATAATACCTTAAAAATAGTATTATTATTTAGTTGGTAGATTGAAATTTTTTCTGAAGTAGATTTTTGTTATAAGAGCTTTTGTACACGTATTGGAATTGTCTTATTTTGAAGTCATATACCATTTAGTAGTTTGAAATTGATTTGGCTTCTGCTAAATATTATTTTAATTGAGAATTTAATGCCTCTCTAAGTGAACCAACCCCTAGTGAATTTGAATTTGGGAATAACTTATTGTTAGAGATTTAATGGCTCCATTTTTTATCCTAAACATAAGGTTTTCAAATGAGCAGGTTTTAGGCTAGGGTGTTTTGTCTGTTCTGTTGTTCTTTTCAGTGTACACAATCCCTGGATTATGGTAAATTTGATGATCTTCCTTACTATTTGTTTCTGTTTGTGGACTTATCTTTAAATTCTGGAACTCATAATTTGGAATATATGTTGTTTGAATCAATGATGTAAAATGCGCATACTTCCTATACATGTTAGCTGGCATGTTTATTTCAAAAAAGGTATATATATATATATATAGCTTGAATTAATGATGTAAAATATGCATACTTCCGATACATGTTGGCCAGCATGTTTATTTCAAAAAAGGGTTTGAATTAAATTTTTATTAAAATTTAGGGTTTTATAGAGAAGCAATTTGGGGTGTCTACCAACTTTCAAGGTGCGATCTAAAAAATATTGGACAACTACTATATAAGGAATCCTACTGTATTTCTTTCTATTAGATCCCTTTTTTCTTGCATATGCTATCTTGACTTACATAGCCAGGCAATAGATTCTTCTTTTCTTGGTTTTGAATTCTTGAATGTTACCACGGAAGTTTTACATACATGCTTGCACGTATTTGATTTCTCATGTATTCTTCTGAGATTAAGATGTTCGCTTAGAATTGTTGTTTATTTGCCATGTGCATTTCGAATTATAGATTTCTTCCTTAGTTGCTTGGGTAATCTGTGAATTTGGTACAAGCCAGGGAGGATAACTATCGTCTGTTGGCCATGAATAATTAATGTGTTATGATGCATCAATTCATCCCTTAGGCATGTATCTCTTTTCTTCCTAATCATAGATTTCTTCATTAGGTTTCTGGTCTGTAAATCTGGCTCAAGAAGCCATCTAGGATTCCTATAGTGTGTTAGCAGTCCATTGTTATTGTGGTGTGTATTCTTGATAAGGTTGGTGAGGTGGTGTATTCTTGATAAGAACCCTTTTTGATGTGATAATAAAGTCATAATGTTCCATGCTACCTTCTCTGACCTGCCATCTATTTTATGGGAATGGAGAGTTATGCTTGAATGAGATTGTAACATTTTGTCTGTTTTAGGTGACTAGTTATTTACCTTATGCTCTTGTTACTACTGTTTGAGATTTAACTTTTGGACTGTTTTGTATCAGACGTGAAAAAATGGACCACAATGATACTGGATGCCAAGCTCCTCCTGATCGCCCTATCTTGTGCATTAACAACTGTGGCTTCTTTGGAAGTGTGACTACTATGAATATGTGCTCCAAATGCTACAAGGATATGATGTTGAAACAAGAGCAGGCAAAGCTTGCTGCATCATCTATCGGAAGCATCGTGAATGACTCATCAAGCAGTGAAGTTGTTCCTGCAGCCACGGTTGAGGTACAAGCTAGTTCAGTGGAGCCAAAGACTATCACTACACAGCCTTCTTGTGCTTCAGGCTCCAGTGAGAGTGTGGAGGCAAAGCCGAAGGAGGGTCCAAGCCGTTGCAGCAGCTGCAAGAAGCGCGTTGGATTGACAGGATTCAAATGCCGCTGTGGTAATCTCTATTGTTCATCGCATCGGTACTCAGACAAACATGACTGCCCATTTGATTACCGCACTGCTGCTCGGGATGCCATAGCCAAAGCAAATCCTGTTGTCAAGGCAGAGAAGCTGGACAAAATATAAACCCAAGGAAAATGAAGATGAAGTAAACTTTTATGGAAAAGGTTTATACTACCATCCACGTATGTCATAAGGTGTCCTTATTTTATTGTTTATATTTGCTGGGTTGGGCATGGGAGTTGGGACATCCTAAGAAAATATGATATGAAACTCTATATGTTGTGATTGGGGAGAACTTAATATGTTGGCTACAGTGTTTAGAGTTTGAATTTGTGGTGGTGTGATGAACACATTTGTCTTGGTATTGGGTTAGCTTTGAAGTATTGACAGTTATGTTTTAATATGGCATTATCTTTGGTAGTTATTTTCATGAAATGATTGTGCTATACCTATATATGAATGCAAGCTCTTATGCTCAGATCAAGACGAAGCCATGGAGGGTTCAAACAGGTTGTGGACCATCTGTCTGAGCATCAAGTGGTCTGATACATAAATATCTCCTCCTAAAATATTTGTTTGTAGATACTTTTTTGGTAGCTAAGGAGACAAGGAGACACTTCCTCCGTTACCAAATACTTGGGATATTTTATATGGACACGTGGGATATTTTATATGGACACGAAAACTTAAGTTTAAACGTAAATATCTTTAATAATATATAACTAAAAATTATATAAATTTTATATTAGAAAAATACACACTAAAACGAATAAAATAAAACTCCATTTGACTATATTTTTCCTTATATATAAGGAATAACACATGAAATAAGATTATCTCATACACTATTCAAATGTCTCATACACAATTGATCAGAGGGTATCTTTACTCGTTGGTGATTTGTCAGATTTTTTATTTTCTTATATTATTTTTTTAATTAAAATATATAAATTGATCTAATAAATTTAAAAATAACTCAGCTTACTTACTGTGATTAGATAACATGAAATTTAATTGCATTGAAAATTAATTTGTATATCTTCTGTGTATGGCGTGACACATGTGATTATAAAAAATTAATATTTAAAAAAAATAACTAAATAATGAGTTTTAGTAATTAAAATGAGACATCTCTAGTGCAACTCTCTCTTCCAAGTCTTTTATATGGTTCGTGTATGTCACATTATTATTTTACTTTTTTTCTTTACTATTTTTTTTATTTTATTAATTTTTCATGTGTCTTCATATTATTTATTAATTTTATTTTAAAAAAATGGGTCTCTCCTTTAAAAGACTATCTTCTAAAAAAAACTATTTGATAGGACACAAAAAGATTAAACATAAGATGTTGTTAGGAGAGAGATTCATTATCTTCTAACAAACTATTTGATACGACACAAAAAGATTAAACATAAGTCTCTTGTCAAGAGAGAGATTCATTAATACTCCCACAGTGGATGGTCTTATAATTTGCATTATACACAACGGGTTAACATAATACGAATTCGTTTAGTGTAGATTTGGATTGAATTTAAATTGTTGTATTAGCAACACTATATGAATACGTTTTAATTTATTTTTATTATTTATAATATTATTTATTTTTTATTAAATATAATTTTATATAAAATGTATCATAATTAAATCTAATAGTGTAATAAATTATATATAAAAAATTTAATTGTTATTATATAATTTATAATATTATTAAAAGAAATTATTTGTACTTTTTAAATTTAATGGATTAAACCGATCAATCACTAGTCCGTAAATAAACAAGGTCAATCTATTTAAATCGGATATTTAACAGATTGGAGTGAACAAACACGAATCGTCACCTAATTAAAACAAAAATGACGTGGTCGAATCTTGACTGTAAAATTGATATGATTCTACTTAAAATATTAAATAAATAAAAAGACAAACTATTTTTTTTTTTATATTTTAAGTAAAGAGAAATTATTTCAAATTTGATATGTTTTAATATTAAAATAAAAATAAAATATGCAATTAAAACTTTGTATATAAAATGAAAGGAAAAATAGAATATATTTTAATATTAATTATATTCAATGTTTTATGATAAACTAATATGAAATTTTGATTAAATCTTATGAGATAAATTGAATAATAAGATTTTGAAAATATCCCATAAATTTTAATATTATATATATAAAATTTTGTATCTACAAAATATTAATATTTAATTTTTGTATTCATTGAATTTCAGTGTAAAATTAAGGGGCATTTTGGACTTTTTAAAACAATAAATCCTAATAATGTTCTAGTATTGTGTATTTGATTTTTGATTAGATTTAGGAATGCATTTGGGGCTCGACTTGTTTACCGAAATTTCGAGCCTAGATTTAACTTGAAACTTGCCAACTTTATGGTGTTCAAAGCTCAAATTTGAGCTTTTGTGTTTATATTTAATCTCAAGCTCAACTCGAAAACTCGGATAGTTTAAATATATTAAATAAAATATTATTTTAATATAATTTGATTAAAAAAAATATAATACATTAGATTTGTATAGACTCGTTTAGACTCATCAAACTCGCGAACTTGTAATTTTGAAGCTCGAGGCTCCACTCGTTAAAACTTGGGTTTGGACTCCACTCACCATAAACTTGTGTGAACTCGAGTTACAGTTGAGCTTTAGAGGAGTCAAGTATCGAACCGTTGGCGGCCAATTCGGCTCATTTCCAACCCTAATAACCTAATTAGATTCCAACTGAATTATTATTACAATTGTAAAGTTTAAGTTCAGTTACACGCAATACAGTCATTTCAACGTTGAAGTTAATAGAAATAGCTTTTCTACTACGGAAACCAATTTTGGTTTCCCATTCCGAGATTTTTGTAACAAATGTTTTAAGCTAGTGGGTTATTGTAAAGCATTTCGAAAAATTGAGAGTTTATTATGAATCATAGAAACTTTACATTTAAAAGGTAATTTCCTGAAAGTTTCAATTTCATCAAATGATCTAATACGATATTTTTAGCCCCTCTACGCATCAATAAATGTTTGTCACAAAATTATGAAAGTCCTGACGAACCTGTGAAATTGAAACTTTACTAAAATACAAAGTTTGTTTGACTCATTAATTTAATTAACTAATTATACTTTAACTAGCAATTAAATGCCTAAGGGATCATGTATATTTAAACCTCTGAAGTTGGCATAACTTTTTATGCGCACCTTCAAACTTTTCGAAGTTTCAACTAGACCTTCCAACTTGTCAAAAATGTTTCAGTTAGACCCTTATTAAAATTTTATGAGAATCAAATTTTATAAAAATTTAAAAAGTTTTGAGAGTCCGGTTAAAACTTCAAAAGTTTAATAGTTTAATTGAAACACTTTTGACAAGTTAAATGGTTCAGTTAAAACTTCTAAAAGTTTAAGAGTACCCATAAAAAGTTATGCTAAATTTAGGAGTTTAAATAAGCATTATGTAAATGCTTAATAAAGAAAGTCAAAATACTTTGTTACAGCTACTAAATAGAAACAACCACCAACTAAAATTTAAAAAATACATGTATTATTTTTCTTTTAAAAATCTCTTATCATCCCTCAAATTAAAAATTGTAGAACAACATTAAGTCCTAGTACAATAAAAAATAAAATAAAATTTTGTGAAAGCCTTGATAAATTAGATGAAATAGTAAACCTGAAAGGACCTTTAACTAGATGAGATGTTTGGTTCTTTTCCTTAAATATATATATATATATATATATATATAAAATGCAAATATGTGACTCATAATAAAAGGGAATAGATGTAATGTTTCAAATAGAAAAATATAATAATAAAAAATATATAAATAAAGTTACTATCTATATTCCTAGTGGGAGTTTAAAGTTTTATACTCTAAAGTTAAGCGTGCTTTGGAAAACTGATTTGAAAGTTTTTTTTCTTTTTATTTTTTTCATAAAACATATGAGTGAGGATAAGCATGTTAAAAAGTTTTTTTCGGTGATTTGTGGGGCTAATAGTCAGCCTAAATACGGCTCAAATGGATGATTATGCTTTGCACAGAGAACTCCTTTCATAAGTTGAGGGATGCTACTTAGTATTCCAGTAAACTCTACATACGTGAGTTGCAGTTGTGGCTAAAAGGTTAATGAAGAAAAGATTGTGGGAATCTGATAAGTCAAGCTAAGGATGTTGTGTTGTAAATGAGGTGAATGTAACTTGTGACATCTCAAATTAAGAAAGATTGAAAGATAGAAGTTACTTCTTACATCATCAACGAGATATGCATCCGAGAGCTCGAGAACTATCCACTGAGGACAAATCATATTATAAAATTTTGTAGTAATTTATGGGACTGATAGTAACTCAACAATTACCTTTACGAAATGGAGATGGCATAATAATAACCCTTTTTGCAAGGGAAGAGTCATACAAGAAGGGCAAGGGAATATTCAAATTCTCCCATATACATATAATATTTTAACACACAATAAGGATAACATGTTTCTCTATTTCCCTCAAATCAATCGATACCCAAGAAAAAGAACTAGTTTAAGATGGATGGTTATTCAGGTATTTAAATTAATTGCACCTCAATAAACTGTGATAGTAAATGAATTTTGTTGCAATAAAATATTAACAAAGAGGATAACAAACCTTTTAATTATATATTTGTAGGTAACATTTCAATATTCTAAAATCATCTCCCCCGTAAGTTTTTTAGTCTCTTGTGGACCCATATGTAGGGGTGGGAATAGGCCAGGCCAGGCCAGGCTTTTGGTTAAATAGGCCCGGCCTGTATTCTAATACTCTGGCCTGAGCCTGGCCTACAAGCCTATGATAGGCTTGTATTATAGGCCTAGCCTGATCTGTTTAAAAGCCTGCTAGGCCTGAAAGCCTGTTTAAAAATCCATAAATAACTAATTATATTTATAAATAAAGTTTGGACTTTATATTTATAAATAAAATATTGGATTTTAAACTTCTAAAAAAACATGTCAATAGATTTAATAAATAAAATTACATATAAAAAATATATGGGCCGGCCTATTAAGTTATGTAGGCTTTTACCATAGCCTGAGCCTAGCCTATTTAATTAAATAGGTTTTTGAAAAAGTTTGAATCTAGCCTATTTATTAAATAGGCTAGGCCAGACTAGGCCTTATATAGGCCAGGTTCTAGGCCCCTGAAAGGCCGCCTGACCTATTCCCACCCCTACCCATATGTTTGTTTATAAATAATAAAATAGAATACTAAATAATATAAAATAATATTTATTGTATATATCTCTATAGGTAGAGATTCGTCTCTCAAACAATAGACTGAAATGAAATGATTATTCTCTAAACTTAAATCTTAAAAACTCTAAAGTTAATCGTTCTCCATCTTAATTTTGGGATGTGCGACAATTTCACAACTCCATTAAAAATTTTTAAAGGACTCGTGATTTGTAAAACTTGAAGAGACATGAAAATTAATTAAATGGATGGTAATCCTTAAAAAGAAAAATGATTTGTAACATGTAAGAACTAAAATTTAGTGCATTGAAATAAAAAATACCGCCTTTGTAACATGGAACAAAATACATTACATAATTGTACAAAATATAAATATACAAACTAATTACTGAAGTAAAAATTGCGAATATTAACATAATTCACCATATAAAATATAGTAATGTAATTTAATTTTTTTAAATTTGTAAAAACTTCAAATTCTATATAATTTATATATTTTTCATGATTATTCGAATTCTATACTGAAAATAATATTTAAAAAAATCGTAAAAAAATAACTTACCTCTTAAAATAAAAGGATATATATATATATATAATTATGTTAATAATTAAAAATCACTACATATAATGTTTTAATTCTCATATTATTTTATCAACTAAATATAATACAAAATGATATGTTAATGAAAAATTTTCTTCTAGTTGCATTATATAAAAAAGAAGCAGTTAGCAACAGGGCACATGGGAGTCGACATTGTTGTTTGGATAATCGAGAGCCAGAATTCTAATACGATAATCTAGGTTTAGATATCTCCAACGCACATCAATGCTTCCTTTCATTAATGCATTACCATTTCACGTATCCATGTTTCCGACTGCAATCAATCTCTCTACACTCTCACTCACTACATGCCTAATATAAATAATTTATACACCTATCTACCACTTTGATGCTACACAACTGTAATCAGATATGGTGGTACATTGTACTTCCAAAACATTATAGGATAAACTCAGCTACTGTAGATCAACATGCATGTTAATGAAAACTAAATGGAGTGACAATATACCATCCTAATTATTTCATTATATATATGGATAATTTTTTTTTCTTTTTAACAAAAATTCCACATATTTTTACACTTTCTGTGATAACTTTTAGTTTTATTATTAGACTCATTATTCCGAATTCAAATATTTAGTTAATTTGAATATTTTATTAATCACTTTTAATATAAGTAAGTTTATAATTTTTTTAAGAAAATTAAATTAATTTATAATTTATTGTATATTATACTTTTGCACTTATTTTATTAAGTTAATTAATTATTTTTAAAAATTAATATAAAAATCAATAAACTTATTAACAAATTATCAATTTGATAGTGTTAATCAATCTTTTCCTTTAATTATTTATGCTATATTAATAATATATATTAATATTAGAATGGATTAATTATAATTTTTTTATTAATAAATGAATAATTGATGATCAGCTCAGTGTTGTGCACCTCAAAGCACACAGACAAGATCAGAAACGAGAACATATCAATCTATACAAAAGAATTGACAGCAGATGTTCTAACATACAAAATTTCTTTTATATACGATCAAGAAATTATTCTTGATTTGCCAGTCTCAATCAGATAACCTAAATTATCGAACATAACAAACTAAAAATAATAATAATAATAATAGCCCAATTTTAATTATGATCGACCAACCTATCTACTAGCTATATAGAGCTTCTTAAATTAACGTGAAATGTGTTAGCACGTGATCCAGAGAGAGGCCAATTAAACACACAACCATATAGCCCCAATCAAAATCAACAAGATTTTCCATGTTTGTTCTAATCATCATATCATATCTAATAATATATTACGCATTGCACTTGGTTTCATAAACAAATGCCCCCCTATTACATCAAAAAGAAACACAAGCCCCACTCTAAACCCTAATTTCAAATTATATATATATATATATATATTATAATGTAATTAATTTATACAAGAAAACAAATTATGTGAATCACGAAAATTACAATTTTCACTTTCAACCGCTTCATTTCGAGGCGACACGAGCACTTTCCCGGCGTTTCCTCCTACCTTTCCTTGGAAACTCTCCATTTTTATTTTCCATAGATTCTCGTGTGCTCAATATTCCAATTCTACCCTCAATCATCCTCTTAATTACTTATTTACCATCCCACCTTCAATTTCATCCAATGATAATCCAATATTGCAATTTTCGATTAGCAATATTAATCGCTTATGTCTTCAATTGGCTGTCTTGTGTTGGCAAGTCAAGAGATTGAAGTCTTGTTGTTGCTTCATGTCATTAAATGCAAAGCACAAGACATGAAAATCCTTCAAGTTTCAATCTAAAAAGAAGAGGATGGTTTGTTTTCTAGTGTACATAATTAATCACAATTGAGAACCTAATTAATTTTTTTGGGATCGGATGATTTAGAGTATAGACCTTTTATTCTACATGCATTGTAAATATACATATTTATAATTTGTCAAGTTCCATGCACCAATTCAGAAATTTATACTCACTAGGATAAGCATTTATCTCCAAAACCCTATTGATTGTGGATAAAGATGGGCAAAATTGTAATAATAATGAAAGGTGGATAGTTAAAGGTTGGTCAAAGATGGATTGTTTGTAGTAATAAATTGTGTTTTTTAGTGCAAAGCGCATGCAAAACCTGATAATTGGGCAGTAAAAACGACACGTGTCAGTCACATTCCTTCTAATTTGGCCGCAATATATGAAACGACGTGACTTTCTACCATTTTAATCTCTCACTCTCTTTTTCCAATAATTTTTCTTTTTCTTCTTTTCAACTTTCTCTGAACACACTTCACACTCTTCACACTCTGATTCTTCATGTTTTTGGTTTCTTTTGAAGGTTTCTCCAAACATTCTTATTTTATTTATTTTTATGGATTAATATTTTGACTGATTAGGGTTTTGATAATTTGAAGGATTTTATTTTATTTTATTTTTTTATTAAATTGGAAAGGTTGAAGAAAGCGATAGACGTGGGTCCTGCCCCCTTATTGTGGTACAAATCAGTCAACGAACCTACAAGAATTTGGCGGGAACTGTGACATCAAAAAGAAGAAAATATATACATATATAGCAGGTGATTTTGTTTTGTTTTGTTAGGTAGTAGAATGTTTTTATTTATTGTTATTATTTTTATTTTAATTTTTTCTATTTTGGGTCAGTGAGATTCATAGTATTTAGTATATTGAGTTTCTTAAACATAGTAGAAGAAGAAGAACAGTCTGCAAATCAGAAAAGTTCAGTGCCCAAATGATGAGAAATGGACCCTATTCAATATTTTAACACATGCAACCAAACCTACCCCATATAAATATATATTCTAAATGGGTTTTATCTTATATATATTGCATGTGTGTATTTCAATGTGTAAATCATAAATATATCGTGTGGACAATAAATATGTAGTTGAATATGAACACAAAGGAGGGACATCTTTTGATATATAAATAAGTAGATGTGAAAAATATAAAGAGGTATTGTTAATTGGGCACTTGGTTCAACTTCTTCAGCGGTGAAATTAAATATAAGGAGTTGAGATATTGATATCACATTTTACCTTATTGGGATAGCCATAGAACTTGGACCATCTTCATTATATTTTAACATTTGTACTAGCGTGTTTTATAGACTATTTAGCCTCACTAGATGGCACAATTAAAGATAATAAAAACAATGAGTTACTAGTAACTAGTACTAGCACAATACAACCTTCTAGTGTATGTATAGAACATGCATAAGAATATTATTAATTATGATAATTATATAGTATTAGCTTTTGACGGGTGCGAAAACCAATCAGTCGGTCAACAGATTTCTACTTGGGGAACCAAATGAAAAATCTTAAAACTTTTTTTAATTGCACATTGGTGGTGTTATTTTGAACAGTAAGAGTGATTTTCACTCCTTTTACAGTACTTTAAATATTTAATATGTCGGGTATTTTTTTAATTATAATATTTTTTTTGCATTAATCGAATACAAGAACTCGGGGATCTACGAATTTTGTTGTTGGTGAGTTGAATCATCTGCTAGATCTTCTTCTTCTGATTCATGTGAGTTTTGATATAGATATTTATTTTTATAAATTATTAATTAATTAATTTTTAAATAAAACACAACCAACACACAGTTACTTTACGTAGAATGGTCAAATATAGAGATTAAGAGAGATGATTTGTAGAGTGTGGGAATGCTGGGCTTTGGGGAGTCATTAATTGCATTGAACGAGGTTCGAGAGTTCCAATAAACACAAGTGGGGTTATGAGAGAGATGTGGTGACTGGATTTTTCCAATTGGAATTGTGGGTTTGTCTTTCTTTGTTGAAAAGATCTCTATTTCTCTTCTATTTAATTAGATGATGGTATGGTTAAGAAATCATCGACAATGGTCAAAAAATTTGATTCATACAAAATTAAATGATAAACATTGGAGGATTGTGAACGAAAGAGTCTAAGTATTCAAGTTGGCAGTGTGTAGCAATAGTTTATTAGTATGACACTCGTGTCCATTTTATAATCTACTATATGTACCACCAAATTAATTATAATAATTAATATTAATATTATTATAGTATGATAACTTGGTTTTCAAGTATTGGGAAATGGTGTATGTATATTGAAATTTGCAATGTATGTTGAGAGAGATAAAGAGATAGAGAGAGATATCATTTGTGTTTAAAAGCCTTGTAGTCTTCTCTAAATTCTCTCTTTTCAAACCTCTTCTTCTTCTCTTCAAAACCCTAGCTAAAGACTATTCATATAATCATGCCTTCTAATATGTATTATTAGACCTTTCGAGTTAGCAAGAGAAGAACAACAAGAAGAAGAATAGTTTTTTTTGGTTGACATATATATATAAAGAGAGAGATGGGGTCTATGAATTCAAATAACTGGCTTTCATTTCCTCTATCTCCAACTCATGCTTCATTACCAACACATCTCCACACTACTCAGTCTCATCAGTTCAATCTAGGGTTGGTCAATGAAAACATGGATAACCCTTTTCAAGTTCAAGGTAAATATTTATATATTTTTAATTTTATTTTGAATATATATTTTTTTAAAATATTTTTTTTGGAATAGAATGGAATCTGCTGAATGCTCACGGAAGCGGTGGAGAGGTACCAAAGGTGGCTGATTTTCTCGGTGTGTGTAAATCTGAGAACCAGTCAGATCTCGTGGCGTTCAATGAAATTCAAACCAATGAATCTGATTACAACATGTTTCAAAGCAACAGTCTGATGCAACTTAACACCAACAGCATCGGAGCAGGAGGTTCTAGTAGCTATGAGTTTCAGGAAAATGCCAAGAGTCTGCAATCATTGACTTTGTCCATGGGGAGTGGAAAAGGCAGTTCTACTTGTGAAACGAGTGGTGATAATACTAGTACCAACACTGTTGAAGCTGCTCCGAGAAGAACTTTGGACACTTTCGGCCAAAGAACTTCTATCTACCGTGGTGTCACCAGGCATAGATGGACCGGTAGATATGAAGCTCATCTTTGGGATAATAGTTGCAGAAGAGAAGGTCAATCTAGGAAAGGAAGACAAGGTAGTATTTATATCATCTTCATTAATTCTCTTTGACTTATTTATCACAAAGTATTTATTTTTGTTATTTTTTGTGGGTTCAAGTTTACCTTGGTGGGTATGACAAAGAAGAAAAAGCTGCTAGGGCTTATGATCTTGCGGCTCTCAAGTATTGGGGCACCTCTACAACTACTAACTTCCCGGTATTTACACCTTTTTTTTTTCTTTTTTTTTTTTACATTTTGATAATTAGATTTTGTGATATTAATAATCAAAATATTGTGTTGATTGTTTCAGATTAGTAACTATGAGAAGGAATTAGAGGAGATGAAACACATGACTAGGCAAGAATTTGTAGCCTCTATAAGAAGGTATATATGTACTTCTTCACTATGAATTATAAATAAAGTCACTGTCACCCTTATTTCCTATAACTAATTAATCGATTTCGTTTTCAGGAAAAGCAGTGGATTCTCAAGAGGCGCTTCGATGTATCGTGGTGTTACAAGGTTCTAATTCTTCTTCAATATACTATAATTTTTATTTATTTATTTATTTAATTTTATGTAAATGTAACATAAACATATTGTTAATTTCAAGCAGGCATCACCAACATGGAAGATGGCAGGCAAGGATTGGAAGAGTAGCTGGAAACAAAGATCTTTACTTGGGAACTTTCAGTAAGTAACACGTACATTTACTGTTTGTTTGGTATCAAATCAAATTTAATTTATGAATTTATAATAATAATAGGCACGGAGGAGGAAGCAGCAGAAGCGTATGACATAGCAGCGATAAAGTTCCGAGGCCTAAACGCAGTGACAAATTTCGACATGAACCGTTACGATGTGAAGGCGATCTTGGAAAGCAACACACTTCCAATCGGAGGAGGAGCAGCTAAGCGGCTTAAGGAGGCACAAGCCTTGGAAACATCTAGAAGGCGTGAAGAGATGATCGCTCTCGGCTCAGCTTTTCAATACGGAAGTTCAAGTTCGAGCTCCAGACAGCAACAGCAACAGCTACAAGTAGCAGCAGCAGCATATCCTATAATGCAAGCGCAACCATATGAGCAACCGCCTCTACTAACTTTACAAAACCAAGACATATCTCCTTACAACACAACCACAACAGGACAAGACCCTCTGCAAGCTAACTACTTCCAGACACAGCTTCAGTTGCAACAAACCTCTTACAACAACGCTCATTTCTACAATGGGTATGTTCATCAAAGTAGCAACAACCCGCAGACTAGCTTGTTTCACGGGTTGGTGAACATGGAAAGTGGTGGAGGGTATTTAGGTAATAATAGTGGAATTGGTGGGTCATCTGGTTCTGGAGAGCAGCATCATGAGCTTGGTCTTGTTAAGGTGGATTATGATATGCCTTCTTCTGGTGGTTATGGGAATTGGTCAGGTGGTGATCATGGTGTTAATGGTTTCTCAATGTGGAATGATTGAGAGATCGTTTGATTTGCATTTTGCTATATGCATGATGGAAGCCCTACTTTACTAGTTTTTATATTATTTTGTTCTGGCTTTGTTTTTTTTTTTTTATTTTCTAAACTATGATGATTAACCAAATCAGATTCAGTGGGTGCCACCATATCTGCCATGTCAGTTTTATGGGTCAAAGTTTGACCCAAATTTTGTAACCCCGACATTAAATTTTGAATCTGTTTAATTATAAATATATTTACTATTATTCCAATATGTTCAAATTGATCCTATTTTTCTTCCACAAAACTCTCTATATCTCCATATACACTCATCTTCCTCGGATTCATGCATATGCTATCTTATCTGAAATGTCGACCGCCGATGACGCCGCCGAACCACACCAATCATCAATACGCAATACATTCAAAGCCCAATCGGCACTCGAATCACTCTGTGTCATAATCCCAGACATCCCCAATTGCCCAAATCCATCCACCGCTCTACTCAATAGCCCCGAAATCGCTTCCAAAATCTCCTCCCTCCTCCGCCGCCCCGACGCCGGCGTAGGCAACGACAATCTCTGCCGATGGTTCTACGACACTTTCCAATCCACCGATCCACATCTCCAGCTCGTGGTTCTCCGATACCTCCCGATCATCGCCGGTCTCTACCTTTCACGGATCAATCTCCGGAAGCCACTCGCCGGATTCGAAGCCGTACTACTCGCTCTCTACGCGCACGAGATCAATGCGCGTGGCGGCCAACCGATCACCGTCAAAATTCCAGACCTCTCGCATCCGAGTATATACCACGAGTCGAAAGGCACTGCGGCTGCTGCGACGACAGCGGCGAACAAATCAACAGAGTTGGAAACAGCGGTGGTATCTCCGACTTTGGAGCCTTACGGCGCCGTGAGATCCACCAAACGGGCACGAATAGTCGGAGTTGCGATGGAATTGTATTACAGTAAAGCGATCCAGATGCCGGTGGAGTCGAAGATGGAGTTTTGTGAATTCATTGAGGCTTGGGCCTGTGGTGGTGATAGTAGTAGTTGCGGGAGGAGAATTGGGCTGAGTTGGGATCTTTTGCAGCCCATTTTGAGAATATTGGGCCATTGTTTATTGGGCCCAACTCAGCGAGTGAAGGAGAAAAGGAATGTGAAGCTGTTTGAAGCAGCTTCTAGAGCTTGTAGGAGTTTGAATAAGAGGTGTTTGGTTGATGTTAATGTTAAAGCAATTTTGGCTACTGATAATCTTCTTAATCTCGCGAGAATGACTTTGGAGGCTGATAATGGTCGTGATTATACAGAGATTAGGTTCACTAATGTTATCTCTATTTAACCCTTTTTTTTCCTCTTTAATTTCGTAATATAATCTGGTTGTAAACTTATAATTAATTGAAATTATGATCCATCAACTTGTTGGACATCAGATTCTTATGACTAAAATTAAATTTTTATTTGTTCTCAATCCAATATCAGTATAGTTTAGAGACTATTGACCGAACTTGGTATTGGCTTGAATGGTCTCTCGCGGGACAGATTTGATGTCTTAGTGCCGGGTTCGAAACGATGATGATGATGGTTGATTGTGTCTCTCTCTTAACCTTAACTATATGAGGTATTTCAAAATACCTTTTTTTCCCTACGGATAATTGTAAAAATCTCTCTATTAAACCATAAATTTATAACCTTAATATCAAGATGCTAAAAAAATTATTAAACCCAAATTCTAATTAAATAATAAATATAATATATATTTATGTTTATACTAACTATATATCCATTTACTACCGCTTTAACATGGTTGTCTCATATGTAGCCGACCCTAATACAGGTATAAGTTCCAGACTTTTGACATTTTCAATATTCATTCCATTACTCACGCTCTGGTTCGTCGGATCATTCAACATTTCCGATTTTCAACACTCCAGTCTCTCTCTGTTTAGGGTACGACTCTGATCCAATTTTTTTTCCTCTGTATAATATGATGCTTTAATTCTCGATTGGGATTATGCAGTCAATTCGTTGTTTTTCCTTCTGGGTTTCTTTGTCAGTAGGTTTTTGAGCTCCGTCTATTCCAAAATTTCTGATTTGTTATAAATCTATGATTGTTCCGAATTGTTGTTGCAATTGTTAATTGTCTGTGGCACTGATGGTGGTTTTGATTGGAATTTTCTTATCTGGTTTGATCTTTATTTGACGTTTGAAGAAGATAATGTTGTTGAAGATTGTCAATTAGCCATATTTTGTAGAGCCTTGGATTGTGTTCTCATGAGGATATAAAAATTGGATGATTTTGATTTGATAGGTAGCCGGAGACCATAGTTACAATTGATAGGATAATAGCATAAACTGTCATAAGAACTTTAACCTCGTGTTTTCTTGGATTGATTTTCTCAATTGAAAACCTTCTGTGGAATGTTTGTATACAGATAGTTACATAGCTTAAGTTTTTATATTTTAGTGTTTTGATGGTATAAATGGTTTCTACTTGTACAGATCCTGATGGTGAAAGCTTACACACAAGAGCATGTTTACAAGCACCCGTGGGAGCGGGTGACTTCTGCTTCCTGGCGCAAGTTTGCTGACCCTGAAAACAAGCGCACATTGTCGCACATTCTTGAGGTGGATACTCTGAGCCACAAGCTCGATCCAGACTGTGGTAAGCTGTACACAACTCGTGCACTTACTATCCATGCCCCAGGACCGTGGTTTGTTCGCAAGATTATTGGTCAAGATATCTGCCACTGCGTTGAATCCACAGTGGTCGATGCTCAGTCCAAGTCTATGCAGCTTACTACTCGCAACATAAGTCTGCAAAAGTTCATAGAGGTAGAGGAGAAGATTAGATATGATCCACACCCAGATAATCCTACAGCATGGACAGTATGCCGACAACAGACCAGTATCCGTATCAAGCCACTGTCAGCTCTGGCATCAATGGCAGAGAAGGTGGAGCAGAAGTGTGCTGAAAAGTTTATGCAGAATAGTGCGAAAGGCAGAGAGGTTATGGAGAGAATCTGTAAGTATCTTGAAGCTGAATCTCGTGGCATGTCCATTTAACATGAAATTTTCAACTCATTGCATGCTAGTTGATAGAAACTTTAAGGTGTTTAGAGTAGAGAACTAAGTAATAATGTGAGATAGTTAAATTTCGGAGGGGATGGGAGGTTAACCCTTAAACTCCTCTTAGAGCCGTTGAAGCTTTTTTTGTAGTTCAAGTTTTTTTAACAATCATCTTACAACCTGTTTTTCACAGTTGAAGACTTGAATTTAAATTCATGTGAATGAATACTTGATGGAATATTAAGTAGGTTTTGGTAGTGAGCTTTCGCGATAACAATATGGTTCAATAAAAGTTGGTGTTGCAAATGTCATAATATGTTGTATTTTCAGAAATATATACTGTAGAGAGTCAGGAAATGTTCTCATTCCATTGTTGCATTGTAAACATGATCACATCTTTTTTATTTTTGCATGTTTGATCAGTGATTCTATAAAATGTTGATCATTTTGCCTTTGATGTGGTTTATGTCATTAGTCCAGTTATGTGGAAATGGATTCTCTCCATACTGTTACTATGTTGTTTCAGCAGATTGGTGATGTGAGTTTGCTGCAATTAAGAATCTGGTAATTTAATCATCCATGGGCTGGGCTGGGCTGATTTTAACTCATAAAATGGGCTTGGACTTGAGATGTTTTAAAGTTTTATTAACTATTGTGTCTGGCCCAACAATTTTGAATACAAATTTGTAAGCTACCTAATGAATTTTAAAAATAATAATAATAATAATAAATATTATATTATTACATTCCAAAATAACTCAAATTGAATAACAATTTTTCAACTTTGATTGAAATTAATTACATGAAAATGGAACCTTTGGCCCATTATTCACAATCACTTTCGGTTCCTGTAATCGTTTTGAAATGATAATACACTTGAATTCTCTCGTGTCATGAATGTCCATGACAATCATTATAAATAAAGAAAAACGAGCAAATTATGGTCTTCGTGCAATGAGCGTAATAGTAATAATACCAAAATAAATAGTAAAATGATGATGTGTACGTGGAGGTAGATGAGATAATGACCCCATAAATCATGGTAATTCATCACAATCAAACGGCTTTTATTCGAATGTAAATGCGTGTAGTGTAGTCCACTTTTATTCAACAAGCATCCAAACTTATTAAAGTTATATTTTATATACAATAATATATTTTTAAAAATAATAATAATAAAATATTGTTGTGATGGATGGGTGATTGTATTCCCAATTGATTCATTTCTTCCACATTACAAAAGATATTGATGTGTGTTAGGAATTTGCTTTTGTTGAGTGGGGAGAAGAAGCCAATAGGGCTTCTATTCAACTTAGGTATGTGACGAAATCGGAGACCGATTTTAAGAAGAAACAAAAATGAAAAAAATTGCAAGTGTCAGTGTATCTTTTTGTGCTTTAGTTTAATATATATGGACAAAAATGAAGATTTATTGAGAAAAAGAATCTTGAATTTTAATATTTAATAATACGTTTAAAAATAATAGATAATAAATATACCATATTTTAAAATTAAATCAAACTAAAAAATCTATTTATTAATAATTTTTCTTTTAATTTTTTTTAATTTAGAAAATTTCTTTTTCAATTAAATAATATTGTCGTCACCCCAAATTGTGCTTGAAGAGTTATAGTCGATCGAATTTTAGTAGTAGTAGCTCCAAATCTTGGCTTTATATATAAACAATATAAAGTCCCTCTCAAAATGTTTCCCTTATTTAAAAAAATTAAAAGAAAAAAAGTAAGTTTATTTTGTGTTACAATGGTGAAATCATGGCCGACAAGAGCATGATGAAAAAGCATAAAAAGCTTTTTTCTTTAAAGTACAAGATATATGTTCCTAACTTTGACATTGGTGGAGGAATATATTTTTACTTTTCATATTAAATTTTATTTGCTTTTTAACTTTGAGCTTAGGTGGCCAATATTACACTACATTACATTACATTTTTCTTCTACCAAATGATTATGGACAGGAAGACAATCTATGAAACTTGAAAAAGATAACAACCCTTTGTGGGGTTTTCTTGTCCATTCCAATATATAAACTCATTTAGTGTGAAAAGATTATATTTGTGGATCTTTTCCAAAGAATTGTTAATATATTTGTGTAGCTAGGGCTAGCATTGCCCAGCACTATATATATAAAGATCACGAGTTGCACAATATTACATTGCATAGCTGGCTTTGGTAATAATTTAATATAAGAAATAACATGTTGTGTAACACACTAGTGTGTATGCATGTATGTATATGATTGCATATTATAACCAATTTTATATTGTGGAGTTGAATAATTTCGATTTTTACAATGTGGTGATGAGGACATTAACTATATATTACCTATCTTGATGTTGGTATTTGATTACCTCAATCATTGGTAAATATACAAACTTAATTATATCAAATAAAATTAATATTTTTAAAAGAATTTTGATCTATACCCTCCAATGTTGATAGAATGTATATATAAATTTTGTTATAATAGTTGGACAAAGGAAGACAGGAGTGTCTCTTAAGACCAGTAAAACCAAATAGTGGTGACATGCTTTCAAACAAAGCTAACAAGACTCTCATACAAACAAATATTTGATATTATTCCATTATTATAAATTATTCTCTTATTTGAGTGTAATTCAATTCACTTTCATAGCATCACCATTCACGTTATTTTTTTTTCTTTGAAGCTAACGTATGTTTTTGTTGTTTGTACATATATAAATAAATAAATGGGTCCAATCACATGGGAACTGAAAACTGGCTTCGAAAGACATATGATATCATATATCATTTTCTGACCCATATGTCTCTGAAGCCTAACACATGCATGTATATTTCGATCATTCAAATGTAAATTTAGATTATGGTTTAATATGAATCATCTTCTTTGCAAAATTATTGTATTTTATGATTGTGAAAACATGTTATAATAATTGCATGACAATTTGTTTGGTACATTTGTCTTTAAAACCATTTTAGACATGTATATTAGGGTTTTTATAATTATGTGAGAATATTTGAATGGTGATGCCGGCCATTAAATTCAGAGAGAAATCCAAATTGGAATCTAGAGAAAATGTGAAGGTGGACCAGGTGCCATTGATGGAACATAGTGAATAGTATCAATCAAACAACTTGTAACTTAAATTACTTTGCTATATTAAAAAATTGTGTACAAAACAGCTAAATGTGTTGAGAAGACATGTAATAAAAATAAGAATAAATAAATTGCAAGTGGATATGTATCACGTTCAAGGATCCATAAATATGTTTTATTTAAGAAAAATATTCGGTTGAGTTGGTGATATTGATCCAACAATTCCACCAAACAACATGAACCCCAATCATAACCAACTTTAGTACATACATATTTCTTTAGTTTTTAGCATGATCTTATTAACTTAATCAAATCTCTTAAAATTTCATTATTTCTAACTAAACCTTGAAAAGAAGAAGAAAACAAGAAATCAGTAGTTGGAAAGAGCAGTTGATTAATTATAGAAATATTCGACTTTCAATTGAGAGACACTGTCCATGAATTTTGTGAAATTTAGTATGCAAATTTATTGATATTTTGCCCATCAAAAGTCAATTCTCTATATATATTTTTTAATTAAATAAGTGCATTACACATGCTTTCTTTTTTAAAAAATCTAAAACTATCTTCAACTATATAAATACCCATTTAGATTATAAACCACCCCATCTCAAACATCAAATATCCATTTAATAATAATAATAATAATAATAATAATAATAATAATAATACACCAACAATAATTAAAACAATTATCATTCTCCTCTCTTAACACTTTGGAATAGATTATATATTAGGTAATGGGATAATGACAAGGTTGTATTGAGCAATTAAACCTATGAAATGATGCAAATAATTGAATAAAATGACATGAATATTCTCATCTTATGTTTAAAAAAACCTTAGATTATGGAAACCCATGTGAGAACCGTACAAAAACTATAATCATATTTTGTCATTGTTTGGCTCTATGCAACGTTTATGTTTTTCCTTTTATTCCTTACACGTGTGATTCATATCATATCTAATACAATTTTCACTTTAACCAACTCATTACACTTAATAAGACCTCTTCTTCTCTTCTTCTTCATCAAATACTATAATAAAATAATTATAATGGTACAAGCACCAAGTACAGCACAATTTTGGTGGTTATTTGTTAGTGCCCAATTGGCTCATTTGCCATACACCATGCTAATGGAAGTCGTTATTATTATAATAAAAATTATTATCATTAATTTATTCATATTGTCACCTTTCATCAATGTGGAGTTGGGATTATGGATTATAATTCAACTAATGGAGTTACCCGTGCAATGCGCGGATTAAGTATTAACCATCACACCCCTAAAACTTTTGATATGTTTACATACAAGTAAAATATTATATAAAAAATCGTTTTTTTAATGTATTTATACCTTTAATTCAAAGATTAAGTTTACTCAATTAATGTGAAGAGATTTGTGATTGTGAGTTAGTATATGGTAGTATGAAAATTTAAATTTTATTTTTATTTAATCCATTCAAAAAATATAAACAGATTTAATGGATAATTAATGTTATGGAGTTTTAATATTATTTAATTATAAGTTAAATATTATTAATTTGAATATTATTTAACAGTTTTATATATAATACAAATGGATGGAATACTTTTTTTTTTTAAATTCTAATTATAAATGCGTATTTTGTTTTAATTAAAAATATTATTTACAAACTTTATTATTCACTTAATTAGTAATAGAATGTAAGTTAAAAGTATATAAAAAGATATATTTAAAGTTTATTTAAATTCATTAAACTTATTAAATTTAAATGATTTTAGTGGAATAATTAATTATACTATAGAGTGTTAACTTTATTTCATATAATTGAAGAATATAGAAAGAGAAAGAGTTAATTTTTATTACAGTTTATTAAATTTGAAAAAAAAAAATACAAATGTTGCACTCATTGTCTTGACACGTTGTATTAAAAGTTAATTAATAATATATAATCAAAATATTTATTTACAAATTTTAGTTTTCATAATTTAATTAATTAATTATTAATCGAGGTAAATTTGAATATATGAAAAGACGAATTAAAATATTTATTGAAATTCATTAAATTTGAGAAATTTAAATTGTTTAAGTGGAATAGTTAATGTTATTATAGAGTCTTAATTTAATTAGGGGGAAAAATTAAGTATTTATATGGACATTACCCTAATGGTTTTAAAAGAGTTGATAAATAATAAACATTATATGTAATATAAATAAATTAATATTATAATAAAATAAGATTTAGAATTTAGAAAACATGTAAAATGCAAATATATTTAGTGGAATCATTAATGTTAATATAGAATTTTAATTTAATTTAAATATATTTAAATATTATTATTTAAAAGTGTATTGTCATATTTACACCAAATGACTTTACTCTAATCTAATACACCCAAAAGTATCTTTGAACTTTGTATTTGTATAATATAATGCCATTTAATTAAAATTAACACTCAAGAAATCTAAATTCATTTAATCTTAATTATATTAAGTAGAAAAAGTTATTAACAATGGAAAAAATCATAAATCATAAGAACGTGACTTTTTTATTATAAAATATTTAATAATAAACATTAAGATCAATAGTTCAAATTATAAATAAATAGACAACTTTAGGAGGAGTTTTAAAATAGAATTATAATTCGTGTCTCCAGTTCTAAACTCATAGTTATAGAAGATGTCTCAATTTAATAGAATGAATTGATGGATTACTCCTGACCGTATTTGAAATCAAGCAACCTTCAATGATGATGTAAATATCAGATTGTAAAAATAACGAATGAGATCAACAAATCATGAAATTCAACATAAAAACAATTGTTAGTCACAATCTTGAAATTGTGGCATTACCTGGATAAGTAATAGGTATGAAGTCAAATTCATGGTAGCAATGGAGATTGGGGAATAGATACTAATAATATTATCAAATATCTGCTTAACCATAAGAAGCGAATAAGAAACCGACATTGATTAGTGATGGGGTGCACAAAGTATAATCTATATGAGTATATCTTTGAAACGTGTGCGAGATTGTTGAAGGGGTCTGACTTAATTGCGATTATGATGACCTAACCCTATCTCAACTGTTCATTTTTTTCTAAATCCAACAGGTGCACAATCGATCTCCATCCAACTATGCAATTAACTCCGCTTCATAAACTGCAAAATAAGATGAAAAAATACATATGATTTGTTGTTTGTAACTAAAATTGAATCCACAAAGAAGAAGAAGGAAATAAATAGCAAAGAGTATGAGAAGAGAGAGGGTGAGAAATAGAAAGAGTAGAGGGAAATGAGAAGTTTCGTTTTCAATTAATTAAATTATTAAATTACTAAATTATGAACCATTAATACTCGAAACCTCTACATTTAAAAATTGAAGAGACAAAGAACTGAAATAATTGTGAAAACCATAAATAAAAATGAAGGTAATGAGTTTTAGGAAATTAATAAGAGAGAGAAAGGGGTAAAAGAGGCTCTTAAAAGGTAAAAATATGTGTCATTCCCAAAATATGTTCAAATGTCAAAACATTTTATTTTAGAGATTTTTCTACCGATTGGAGGTCAATTAGTGGACCGCTAAGGCATTCTCCTTTATATAATATATAATATATAGATGTATATGACAGTGTTACATAGTAAATAAAGTAGATTAGGTTAAAATAAAGTAAGTTTAAAGTTGAGTTAAACAAATTTCTATTTATTTCAATGTCAACAACAAACAAAACAAACCACCAAAGATAATTATCACAAACAGTGGAGTGTAATTATATTTTCAACAAAGCTAGTGGAGGAATTAAGAATTCAAATTTATTCAAAGAAATTAAAACCATAAATAAATACTTATCTAACAACAAAATGTACTCCCAAAAAAGACATCGAACTGATGTATCAGATTGAGATCAGATCAAGAGAAAACAAACAATCCCGACTTTCATTTAAAAAATAATTTAAAAAATTAAAAAAAATAAAATTCGAACTATAAAACCCAAAAGCTCAATTCTCCATCTCTCATATTACTCTCCTCTCTTTCTTCTAAATTTGCTCTCTCTATGGAGACGCCTCCGTCGTTAGACCTCGATAGACTCAAAGCTATTAAAATTCTCGGCAGGGGAGCTATGGGTACCGTTTTCCTCGTCCATGATTTGGAATCCGACCCGGATGGGTCCTGCCCGTTTGCTCTCAAAGTGGTCGCCAAATCTTCTCTTCAGACCAAACACGACGCCGAGCGTAGAGCGCGTTGGGAAATTGATGTCCTGACCCGGCTCCATCACCCGTTTCTTCCTCGTCTTGTCGGATCTTTGGAGGACCCGGATTTTCTTGCCTGGGCTGTACCTTATTGTCCAGGTGGAGATCTTAATATTCTTCGTTATCGTCAAAACGACCGCGTTTATTCACCTGCTGTTATTCGTTTTTATCTCGCTGAGATCGTCTGTGCGCTCGAGCATCTCCATACCATGGGGATTGTTTATCGTGATTTGAAACCGGAGAACATTTTGGTTCAACAATCTGGTCACGTGACTCTCACGGACTTCGATCTCTCACGTAAGTTAAACAAGAAAAAACATAAACAATCGGTTAACGTACAACCGGTTCCAGAGAAACGAATCTCTAGACATAAAAAGACGCTGACCCGATGGATCCAGGTCATGCCCGAAGGTAAACAACACCACCACGGGTATAAAAAAGCCAAGTCAGCACGAGTCAGCCCAGTGAGTAGACGGAGACCGAGTTTCGACAACGGAGAGCGCTCCAACTCATTTGTTGGAACTGAAGAATACGTGGCGCCGGAAGTCATCCGTGGAGACGGACATGAATTCGCTGTCGATTGGTGGGCGTTAGGAATATTGATATACGAGTTGTTATACGGTACGACGCCGTTTAAAGGCAAGAACAGGAAGGAAACGTTTCGAAACGTGTTGATGAAACAGCCGGAATTCGTTGGGAAACGTACGGAGCTAACGGATTTGATCCAACGGCTGTTGGAGAAAGATCCAACCAGACGGTTAGGATACGTGAGAGGCGCGTGCGAGATCAAGGAACACGTGTTCTTCGAAGGTGTATCGTGGGACCTACTAACGGATGTGTTACGGCCGCCGTTTATCCCGTCAAGAGAGGAAGAGAAGGTGACGACGGAGAAGATAGCGGGAGGTAGGATTAGGGAGTATTATGAAAGACTAAAGCAACCGACGCTGTCTCCGTCACCGTCACCGTCGAGGGATACGAGTAGAGGTAACGCCCCGTTCACGGAGTACTAGAAAGGGACACGTGTAAGAGTTAGATTTGATTAGTTATTATTTTTGTGTATATATAATGAATATAGAAATTAAAATAATGGCGAGAACGTGAAATACGCGCGAGCATTTTAGTATGTAAATTAGGTTCACGCTCCGCGGTGGAGCGTGTGATTGACGCTCTGTTGGCAAGACATCTGATGACGAGATCAGTGTTGGGTGTTTTGAAGTAGTTTTGTTTTGTCTTTGAAATGAAGAAATTCTCATTAGATCTTGCATTACTTGCAAAGAATCGAACAAAAATCCGTATTTTTATTTTGTTTTTATTTATTTCTTTTTTGACAAATCTAAGATTTTGCGTTCAAATCAATCACATTAGTGACGTTTTTTCGAAGATAGATTGGATTGGATTCTTTTTGTTGTTTGTGGGAATATATACATATGTTTCAGTCACATCAAATAATTTTATTTTAAATTACAAATATAATTTTATTTTAAATTACAAATTATATGTATTTGTAATTTTTAATATATAAGGCTATTCGAAAAGGATAAAAAGGAAAAAAAAAAATTAAAGTGTTAATTTACATCAGAGGACATGTCAGAGGAATGATGTTTAAAATAGTGAAAACAGTTTCATTGATAACAAGAAAAAAAGAAAAAGATTTAGTGGGCTCAAGAAATTTAAATCCACAAAATATTTTTGTTATTGGAATAAGATTATTATACAATAATTAAAGAACATATTCTTCACCCGTGAAGAGTGGTAATTCAGTGATTGTGGAGAAAAGAGAAAGAATAACACAATGTATCTTAACTTTTCTTCACACGTGTGTAATATATTTTATCCAAATAAAATTAGGAAAAATGAATAAGAATATGTGAGTTATATAATCGATGCTGTTGCAATTTTTTTTTCTGAAAATATTATTCTCATATAGTTAAATTAAATATTGACAATTGGGGTGAGATACATCATATTCATAGGTATAGGAAGAAATAAATTAGGATTGATATTTGAAATAAACTACAAAGACCAATGCAAAAAGATGAGATATCTCGGATATGATTACGAGACAATGTGGTCTAAAATTACGGGGTCTAGATGCCCCATTAAATTTCAATTTTATCATTATACATTAGTTTAACTATATAAAATAAAATCAAACCATATAAAATATGATGACCTTTTTGGTGTTGAATAAAGTCCCTCATAATCATAATCCCAACTTTCTCTGTCTCCAAAATTAAAAGTAAAAGACGACGTCGTCGGTCTTAAAGAATAATCAGCTGGGTAGTGATCACATTAACCATGTGATTATCATCATAATCAGTGCCTCAAATCTTCTTGTTATTCCTCTAAACCATCCACTTATTGGTAACTAATTTATGTTGAATAGAAGAAGAATACTACCACAGCTGATCATTCTTTAACAATTTTGAATTGCTTCAAAACAGGTCAAACAACATAACCAAAACCCTCTATATTTAAGTAGATTCAGTTTATATTTCCACTTACTTAAAATACTTATTTAATGAAAAATAAAAAATGTAGATGAAATAGTAATGGAATTATGATTAAAGGGTCAAGCGTGCGTTCGAAAATGAAAAATAAAGAGATAAAGTAGATATTATACATTTATTGTACCCCCACTTTCTTTTCTTCCAACTTTCTTCCATATACAATCAATTTTATTTTAAAATAATAATAATAATATCAAGTTGCATTATTACTAATTTAAAAATAATATTGGTATCATGCCATGCTAATTGAAATATGAGCATAGATCATAACATTCTTTTACATCATTTGTGAATCAGGGTTTAATTTTTAGGTGCATAACGAATCAACTCATGATCCAATTTGATTGGATAATAAAATGTGCCGTAGTAGTTTTTAATAATTAAATCTGATGCAAATAATAAAAATATATATCAATTAAACCATGAAGCTATTATTTTTAAATTATTATAAAAATTAAAATTCTAATATATACATATATATATAGACAGACAGATAATCTGCTATCTCCACCATTTTTATTATTGTGGAAATTAACATTTTTATCCTAGTATAAATTCAATTTATTAAAATATAATTTATATTCTAATAAATATCTTTTTCATATTAATATATATAGTATATTTAAAATTTTTAAAAATTATATTATGTATAAATTTTTGCTTTAACCATGATGAAATTAAATAATTTATTTCTTTAAAAAATTAAAACTCATAAAAAAAATTTCTATACTTTTAATTTAATCATATAAATGAAGCTAACGTACAGCCAAATTGAAGCAAAAAAAATTACAATCTATACGAATCCAAAATAATTAACTGTATCAAGGTTAATATGTTAGGACAAATTTCTCAAGCTAAAAATCAAATGAAGTTTTTGTCATGTATACAAATTGCGTTGGCTCTTTGCACTTAAATTGACACAATATAGTAGTGGCCCTCCACTCTCCAAATTTGGTCTGCTTCAAATGGATAAAGATATGTTTTCCCAAACAACATAAGGTCAAGGTCCCATGATTTATTGCTGTTAGAAGAAAATGGTGTTGAAGTGGGTCATATATTTTGTTTTATAGCTAGGTGCTACTCTATGTTATGCATGGTCATTGTTTATAAGGTTATATATATAACCAACCCACAATTTAACATAATTGAATTCAACACAAAACTCAAAAGGGGATGTAGTACTAGCCATCATAAGCTATATAAGAAAAAGCCGTGAAGAAAGTGGAAGAAGATGAATTAAAGTGAAAATGATGGTCTTTCAACCGACAATAGATAATATAGAAAAAAGAAGATGATAAATGCCACTTACACGTGACAGAAATCAACACAATCGACCTGGTTTATGTGCCTCATTCAGAGAATCACTCTATTTGAATCACACTCTTAAATATTCTTTATAATTTGTTCGATTCAGGTTTATATTAGATGGATTGATTGTGAGATGCATGCACCTTAGAGACGCAAATTTAGAGACAAAAATATAGTAGTATTTGTTAGGGCAACAAAGATTTAAAAAAATCATATTCAAAATATATATATTTTTATATTTAGAACTATATTTTGTACTTATATTTATTACTTTTTATTTATAAAAATCATATATATAATAAAATAAATAATATATAATTTTATTTATTTATATATTATTTTAAATACATAATAAAAATCATAAAAATAAAACATCGGTTTATCATTCATAGAATCAAAATGAAATCACACGGCTTGCCAATCAAAATCCAAATTTCTAAATATAGCCATCTGGACCCAAAATAATTTTTAGTGGGCTTGAAGGTACAGCACTGTTCTCAATTTAGTGGGCCGCATCTTTGATCCATATTAAGTCTTTAACAACAATCTGAGACTTCAAACACCTTCTAATTTTAACAATCAATCATTCAAAACTTCATTACTTACAAATAAATAAAAACAGAACACAAGACTTCAAGCAGACAAACAACCAATCCCCGACCTAGTCTTAGGAAAAACAAGAAACAAACCACTACAAACAACACCAACCATCAAAGGAAAACTCTCCATAACTTGATCCATCTCCTTCTCCATCCCTTTAAACAAACACTTAGTAACTCTATGATCCGCAAAAGCAATGGCCACAAACACCATCACCGACATAATCGCATGGACGAAATCATTCAACCCCATCTTAAACTTCTCATCTTTCGGAACCACCACGTCAGGCACCCCGGGGTTGAAAACCATCAACCCTTTGGGCGTGACGAACCCGTAGTACACAGTCCCGTCGGGGCCTTTGAAGCCGTCGGTGAAGTGGAAGAAGAAGCAGGAGATGGAACAGAGCGAGAGCAGAATGAGAATCATGAGCGTGGAAACAGAGGAGCAGTCCCCTGTTCTGTAGATCGAAGGGAGGACCATTTCGAACGTGAGGAGAGTTCCTGTCGGGAGGAAGTTGACGAGCATTGATGTTTTCGAGATTGTTTTTTGAACGCCTTTGGCCACTGCTCTGCGTTTGCGTGCGCCGTTGGGCTCCAGGGAGGAGTGTTCGTTGTTGTTGGCGGCGGCGGCTGCTGCGGAGGATGGTGGTGTTTGGGGTGGTGTTGCGGTGTAGATTTTGATGCCGACTGATTGTTGTGATTCTTCCATTGTTTCGGAGAAATTGTGAATGTGGATGTGGATGGTTGGAGTGGTGTGTGGATGGGTATTTGTAGTTTTGGAGGGATTTTTGAACGTTGGAGGTAGTTATTTTTTTTAAAGGTGGTTACGGTTATGAAGAGAGACATGCTGTTTTGTTGCAGTGTAATTTTATTCAAAATTTAAAACTGCTGTAATATTATTCTTCAACTGTTGTTTAACCTTTTATTTATTTATTTATTTTTTCCCCTCCTTGCGGACCAGATTATTGTTAATTATTATTTTTTAAATTTATTTATAAGTGAATTTAAAATTTTTATTTGAATCGATTTTTTTAAAATTATTTTTATTTCAAAATTAAATTTTATTATTTTCATGATGTAAATTATTGTTTTCTATTGGTTGTGTAAATAAAATATTAAAAATAATTTTTTAATATTTAAATTAAAAACTACTGAATTTAAATAAAAATAAAATAATAATTTTGTTTAATATTTTGAATTATTTATTTTAATTTTTTAATAAACTGTATTTATTTATAAATATTACATTGAAATGGAATAATATTCAATTTTTAAATGAAGGATAATTGTTCCAGAAATTATTAAACTATATATTGACATCAATGAAACAACATATGTTAGTTTAAAATTTTAACTTTTTAGAAATTATATAGGGAGTAAATTATATGCATACCAACATGATCTAGTGTTAATGCATAAAAAGACCTCTAAAAAAGAGAAATTAGGTTATAATCCTAAATCAAACCTCTAAAGAAAAAAAAGAATATGCATCATGCATGTATTCATTTCAATAAGGGCAGACACATACCAACAAGATCATCACATCAAAAAAGGCATATGCATACCAACATGATCTAGTGTTATTTTATCTTCCTAGATTCAATTGATTTTTCAACACCATTACCTCAAGATGATCATGATGATGAAGACCAATTTCTCTTATCTACCACATTCACATGTTCTAAAAAAAAAAACAAAAAAAAAACAAAAAAACCAATCAACCAAACAATCACCTTCCTTCGTTCATGCAACCAACACTTCAATTGCTTGACTTATTGTACACCACAAACACAATCCATCTTTGTTCTTTTGATGGAATACATATCTACCTACACTACACTACACCTGTGATTCACCCACTATCCCCACAAAATTACACTTCAATTATGTTTTTACTCTTGGAATTGTAGTGACTGATGACACAAGCAAATACATTTGAGTGAGACAATCGCATCTATATCTAGATACCATTCCACAAATATACGAGTGTGAGAGATTGTATTGTCTTGATTGGAACACAATTGCAAAACGTGTAATATGGTCATCATGATTTTGATGCTTCTTGGTTGGAAAATCTTTAAAAACTAGTATTGTAGACCACACGAAATTGGTTGCCCTAACTTCTTATAACATTTTTTATTTGGCATGTGTTTATATATAATAGAATAGAATTGTTTGTTTAGCTTTTGTTGAAATTTTGTTATTATGTCTAACATTAATGAAACAGTTCACAAACATCTCCAACTATGGTGTTCCATGTTTTATTGATTTATTATTGTAAAAGTGGATCATCATGCACCGGATTTATGTAATATATCATGTGGAAAAAAAAATGTTTATTCTGAAATTTTTGGTGTCACATTACATGACGTTTGAAAACATCTCCAACTCGCTGCTTATCTAAATTAAATACTTACTTATTTAATATTTTCTGATTATAATTTTTTTACTTAGTTTTATTTTAAATAGAAAAATAAATATATTAAATTAACGAAAAATAGCAACCACGTCAATTATTTTTTTAAATGTTATAAAAAGATTTATGTAAAAATATAAAATTGAGATAAAATATAATTTTTCTTAAAAATATTAAAATAAATTTTTTGGTGTTGTAAGTAGTTATATAAGTTATTTGAAAATTATATTTATATTTTTTAAATAATTTAAAATTAATTCATATATATTTAAAAATATTACTTATTTGTTTAATTTTCAAAAATAAATTTTATTTATTATTATTTTGAAAAAATTATTCGTTTCAATACTTTTTAAAAATAATAATAAATAAAAATTGTTTTCAAAAATAAAAATAAAAAAATAATTTTTAAAAGAATTGAAAGAAGATAGAAAATATCTAAAATTGAAATGTTGTTCTGATAATTTTAGTTCAGTTGATATAAATGATGAGAAATAAAATCTGGGAAAAGAGTAATTAGATTACGATTGTACATCCAACTTTTCCAAAAGCAGATGTAGTTATCCTATCAAAAATAAAACACAATCACATCAACCGAGACAAATAGCAACATTATATATCTAGGTTTATTATTATTATTACTATAGTTGAAAAATTTCCAAGACCAAAATATTGTCTGTTTTTGTGGCAATGAATTGAGTTGATGATAGTGACCCATTTCTTAATGAAAGCCCTCACACTCATCTATCACACTTGCCTTTGCTTCACTCAATGTGCACCATTCCTGTCCTTTCAACTATTTCTTGCTTGCAAACAAACAACCACTTATGCAAGTATTCAATATATAACCAAGATATTTTATATTTTCATTTATTTATTTGTTTTTGTGTGATTGAGGAAATGTGCATGGGAATGGGACACCATACCATACAAGTTAGAAGTAGGGGGTGATCATCAGATTCTGATGCTTGTGTTAATTTTCTTTCGATAATGTTATATATGCAATTATTTTCATATGCTAATTAATTATCTGGACCCATATGAACCAGCTTTGCCACATGATATATTCTCTGTTATTAATTGTTTCGTACTTTGAACATTTTTTAGTATCAAATTATTGGTGGGACGTACTTCAAATGTTTATCTTTTTCTCTTCTGGTGGTCACAATATATATATTTTTTTTTCTGGTGAGTTTTTTTTTTTTTTTTTTTTTAAATTTTTTTTAAAAAATTTTATTTTAAATATTTTACTTTTAATTATTATTTTTAAAATTTATATATAATTTTAAATTTAAAAAATATAAATTAAATAAATATATCATAAAAATTGAATAAACGGATAGAATTTTCAAATTAATAAATTTTATAAATAAGTTACTATATTAATATTTTTATAATTATATTTTAAATTAAAATTTAAATCATATTAATCAGTATTTTTATAAATTTTACCATATTTTTTTAATAAATTATATCTAAAAATTTATTAATTATATAATTTTTCAATTTAAATTTAGTTATCATGTTTTAATTTTTAAAAAGTATTTATTATTTAATAATTTAAAATTAATTTTATTATTATCATTGTGTTAAAAAATAAAATACCTACGAACTTTGCATTTACACATACTAAAGTTATCTGTGGCATCGAATTTCTTCACCTCAAATTTTAAATTACTTGCCATTGATTATTTTCCAGATCTAAGAGGCATTGTCATGTAATTTTTTAAACCCTTTCTTAATATTATATGGCATGCATAAAATTCTAAAATATATCTTATAAGCTAATACAATTTCTAACCTACCTGAGTTTATCTAATTCAATTATATTTCCATTTGTATCTAGATGTGATTAGTGTATGAAGTCACTTTTTTATTTTATTTATTTATTTTTCAGAAAGTCTACCTCCAACCACTTAGCTTGTGATCCGAGTTACATTCACTATTAGACCTGCCACTTCCACAATTGTATTATGTTGTTTACATCAACTTCAACTTACATAAGCAAAGAGCGAAGTATCCGTACTTAGAAGTTAACAATTAGATTCCTTTGAACTTAGTTACTTTCTTGCGTAAGCGAAAGTGAATAGTTTCTTCTCACATACATCTATAAAAAATATTCCTCTCACGGGTTGTTTCTTTTGTTGAACAAATTCTACTTTGTTTGATTAAATACATTATCTCGTGATACCACAGTGTCAGATCCCAAACAGTATATCTTGGGTTAAAATGAAAAAAAAAAAAAAACTATAAACAAACATGACTTCAACACCTACCCTTGTTTTTGTATTCTGTACTGTCCTTGTCAACCTTATCAGATGCATCTCACCGATCTCGTATCTTGTTACCATGTGGATTTCTGGTCAACCGAGTGGTTGTTCTTTACCTTTTATCAAATAAAAAATGTAAATTTTTTGTAATATAATTAACACTAATATTTACTAAAATTGATGGATTAAATAGACACATCAATTTGGTAAAATTATTTATTAAAAGATATAATCCAGGAGTCCTGTAAAACAGGGATTACAGAAGAAAGTAGTTGGTTGGTTGAGCTGAAAGCACGTTTCATAGTCACCACTAACTTAACAGTAATCGACACTCTTATTATAAATATGGTATTCAGCATTTGATTAATTTAATACATAGAAGTGAAGTAATGTTCAAAAGGTTTCACTTTCTGTGAGTCAGAGGCGGACACACTTATCGAAACTGCTTGCAGTAGAAACGGACACCATATCCGTGATTCCTCTCTGTCTCCTCCTCTTCTCTATCTCCCAGACAGAGAGAAGACACCGGACACTCTTTGTATCTCTATCAAAACGGTCTCTTTTCCTTCTTCCTAGCTGTGGTTGAGCTTAGAAGAGCGTGTTCTGTTTTGGGTTGATTAGGATTTGTATTGTGTTTATCGACTTCATTGGTTTTTGAGATTTTGACTTTCTGGGTATTGGTTATAATTGGCTGTTTGCGTGTTTTGTTTCTGTTTGAGGATAACCTTATCTGGGGTTTTGGGCAATTGTATTGTTTTGATGGTGTTCTATTCGTATTTGGACTCTATGTGTGTTTGCTTGTGTCTTTTGTCCACATAGTTTGTTAGCGCTGGCGTTGGTTTCGTTTTGATTTAGTGGGAATTTGGGAACTTGGGGGTCTTTTGATTTGAGTTTTGGATGGAAATGAAGGGTTGTGTCATCTTCAAGGTCTTTGTTGTGTTCATATTTTGTGGTATTGCTTTGGGAAAGGAGTGTACCAACACATTCCCTATCTCATCACATACTATTAGACATGAGATCTTAACGTCAAAGAATGATTCTTGGAGAGAAGAGATGTTCTCTCATTACCATTTGACTCCAACCGATGACTCAACTTGGTCTAATTTGATGCCAAGAAAGATTTTGAGGGAGGAAGATGACTTTAGCTGGAATATGATGTATAGGAGAATCAAAAACCAAGGTGGTTCGGAAGATTTCCTTAAAGAAATGTCCTTGCATGATGTCAGGCTTGGTTTGAATTCATTACATTGGCAGGCACAGCAAACAAATTTGGAATATCTATTATTGCTGGATGTTGATCGCCTGGTTTGGAGCTTTAGAGAAACAGCTGGTTTGCCAACACCAGGGAAGGCCTATGGAGGCTGGGAGACTCCGGGTCAAGAGCTCCGCGGCCATTTTGTAGGTATAACTTCATCACTTATTATTATCTGAATGTGTTGTTTCTTTTCTAAGCATGTATATTTTGCCTTCTTAGCTAACTTGCTTTTGTATCTTGAAGGTCATTACATGAGTGCATCAGCTCAAATGTGGGCAAGTACTCACAATGATACTCTCAAAGATAAAATGTCTGCAGTGGTTTCTGCTCTATTTGAGTGTCAAAAGAAAATAGGATCAGGATATCTGTCAGCTTTTCCCACTGAGTTTTTCGACCGTTTTGAGGCTATAAAAACTGTTTGGGCTCCATACTACACTATTCACAAAGTAAAAGCTACTTTTCTATTAGTGTTTCAGTGGATTTTTATTAATTTAGGGAGGTTAAGGTTGACTTAATCTGGTTTACTTTTATAGATCATGGCAGGCTTATTGGATCAGTACATACTTGCTGATAATGCTCAAGCCTTAGAGATGACCAAATGGATGGCTGACTATTTTTACAACCGTGTTCAAAATGTAATTACTACTTACAGTGTTGAAAGACACTGGTACTCACTGAATGAAGAAACTGGTGGAATGAATGATGTCCTCTACAAACTATTTATGGTAACGGTAGGTAATCAATCTCTTATTCACTTATTGAATCTTTTTCTCATTAACTTGTTTGACTGTGTTGAGAACTGGAAAAATGAACATATCAGCAGAACTGATGCTGCCTCTTTTAACTCATTTGTTTGGGTCATCTATGTCTTTATAAGTTTATTTCACTAAATTTGATGTAAGCCTTTTTGTCTTGGTTCCAGAATGAGCCTAAACATCTCTTGTTAGCTCACCTCTTTGATAAACCATGCTTTTTGGGATTGCTTGCGATACAGGTAACTATCATTGATTTTCTTTGCTCTTTAAGGTAATGAACATGCCTCATATTTGTAGCGGTTTGGCTTATCTGGGGAATACAAACATGATTAATTAACTGTCCTTTTCTGTACTAAACTTTTATTGGAACAGACAAGGCAATGCATCTAAGAATGTTGCATAGATCACACTAATTGATGTATGCTGATGCATTTGGCACATGTTGTAACTGTTTTCATGTCATTATTTTGCTGTCTGTGATTCTTCTAGTGTTTGAGTAAAAACAATTATCATTGATACTTAGATGTACTTATGGAACTAAATATGAGCCTAGACCCCATAAAACTTACAGGGTTGGAGACAGACCTAAAAGTGAAACTCATATTGTTCTTTGTCAGAGGTCTTAGTGGGAGATTGGTTAAGAATGGGATAATCTCATATATTTTTCTCAATTGACCTTATAGTGGGAGGTTTTCCATTGTTACTAAGTTACAAGGCCTAGCCCTTCCGAAGTTAATAGGAAGAAAATAAAGTAAAATTTTCACCTTGTTCTGTATTTCCCTTCTTAATGCATACTTTCTTTTTGTCTGTTTGTAGGCTGATAACATTGCTGGGTTCCATACGAATACACATATCCCTATTGTTATTGGATCACAAATGCGATATGAAATCACTGGTGATCCACTTTACAAGGTAAATTGCTTAGTATGAATGTTGTATCATCAAAGATTCCAATGTAAGGTTCATTTCATCTAAAATATCATGTTTAACAAAGCTTGTATAGTTGTAATAACTTTTTCTCATGCCTCATTATCATTTGCTTATCGAAACAATTAAGTAATGAGATTCATCCCTCTTTCTAATTTTTTGGAACTAGGTCTTATTTCCTGCACTCTTTATGCAATTCATTTCGATAATTTGTCTTATAGACTAAAAAGATAATACAGTTCAATCTAACTCTAATTTTTATCTTTATCAACTTCTTTTTGTTAGATGATGGGGACATTTTTCATGGCAATGATTAACTCTTCTCACAGTTATGCAACAGGAGGAACTTCATTCAATGAAGCGTGGTACTGAGATATTAGCCATTACATATTTTAGTTATTTGTTTTTAATTCCTTAGAACTTATAATCTTCATTTAATAGATTCAGAAGAAAACAGTATTTACAAAGGATACTTTATTCTGATCTTTTATGCCTTTTATTTTTTTTAATTTGCTTGCTCCTATCAACTGAATAGGACAGAACCGAAGAGATTGGCTTCCGCTCTGGGTACCGAGACTGAAGAATCATGCACCACGTATAACATGTTGAAGGTATAGGCCCTTTGTTTGTAAGATGAATTTAAACTTCTCTTTATATGAAAGCAAGGAAATCGAGTAGCTCATATCAAATCAAATTTCTTTGGTTTTATTCCTTCATTTTTTTCTATATGAAATCTCAAATGCTTTGTTATTGTAGCTGGTTATTTGTCCAATTATTGATAGATAGATACAAATGGTCAAGAGGAATTAATTATGTTTTCTCACCATTACTAGTGATATATGTGGTGATTCATTTTTGGTTTTGGTTGTTACTAGTGCTGCTGTTATTAAATTTTGGTTGCTCAATTTTCTAGGTCTCCCGTAACTTGTTCAGATGGACCAAAGAAGTGGCTTATGCTGATTACTACGAGCGTGCCCTGACAAATGGTGTCCTCAGCATCCAACGAGGAACAGAGCCTGGAGTGATGATTTACATGCTTCCACTGGCTCCTGGAGTTTCTAAGGCCAAAAGTTATCATGGTTGGGGAACAAAGGAGGACTCCTTTTGGTGCTGTTATGGCACAGGAATCGAATCATTCTCCAAATTAGGAGATTCAATATATTTTGAAGAGGAAGGAAAAACTCCTGGTCTTTATGTCATCCAGTATATATCAAGTACAGTTAATTGGAAATCTGGAAAGATCATAGTCAACCAGGTAGTCGATCCTGTTGTCTCTACTGATCCTTTCCTTCGGGTGACGCTGACAATCAAGGTAATCTGACACTCCTAAAGTTGATAACGTTGGCTTCCTTTTTGTCTATAAGAAACATGTATAAATTCTGCATCATCTACTCTTCCTCTATGAGTAATCAAAAGAAAAGAAACATTAGCATTTGATAATTCAATTGTTGGGTTCTTCGTTTCTACATATATGTAGGGATCAGGACCTTCATCTGCATTGAATTTGCGGATACCTAGTTGGACTAACTTAATTGGCTCCAAGGCAAGTATAAATGGTCAGAATTTGGCTCTGCCAGCTCCAGGCAATTTCCTCACTGTCACCAGAAGTTGGAATGATGGCGACAAGTTAAACCTTCAACTGCCCATTACTCTAAGGACAGAGGCTATAAAAGGTATTTTGTTGAATGATTTGCTAATAGTTACACACATCCTAGCCCTTTCAATATTGTTGACCGGTCTATGTGCCTTTACTCAGATGACAGGTCTCAGTATGCTACCATTCAGTCAATACTCTATGGTCCTTATCTCCTTGCCGGTCATAGCACTGGGGACTGGGACGTCAAGACAGGGTCTGCTCAGTCACTTTCAGATTGGATAACTCCAGTCCCCACCTCCTACAATCAATTTTTGGTTACATTCACACAGAAGTCTGGACACTCGACTTTTGTCTTAGCAAACTCAAACCATACCCTTACAATGGAAAAATACCCTGCAGTGGGTACAGACGCCGCTCTTCGTGCCACTTTCCGACTCATTCTGAGTGATAAACCTTCATCAAGATCTTCTTCATTCAAGGACTATATTGGGAAATCAGTCATGCTTGAACCAATTAATTTCCCAGGAATGCTTGTATCTCGAGATGAAAGGAATAATAAGCTTGTTGTCACAAGTTCTTCAAGCAACACGGGGTCTTCTATTTTCAAATTGGTTGCAGGTGTGGATGGAAATACTGAAACAGTATCATTAGAGTCGATAGGTCAAAAGGGTTGCTTCATCTCTGGAGGTACAAAGCACAGTTCAGGCATGAAGCTCAGTTGCGGCGAAGAGTTATCACAGGCTGGATATAACAACGCTGCAAGCTTTGTAATTGGCGAAGGAGTGAGTAAGTACCATCCTATCAGCTTTATTGCAAAAGGGGCTAAGCAAGACTTTCTTCTGCAACCATTATTGAGCTTTATGGATGAGTTTTATACTGTGCATTTCAACATTCAAGTTTGAAGCATTTGATGATCTTCTTTTGGCTGGTTTGGTGTAATAGGAATAATGTGGGAAAGTTACCGAGGTTGATCCAATGTAGTGGAAGTGTTGTTATTTGTATTGTTGACATAATGTCATAGGAAAATATGATTGTAGAACAACAATTTACACGCATCTAATGTTGTATGTTTCATGTAAATTGATCATTTGGAATACAATGATTACTTGGTAGAACATTTATGTGTTGAATTACCGGTAAAGGGTTCCAACGCTTTCCGCTTTGATGGAATGAATTGGTTGATGATTGATGCTTGAGATAATCTATGTACATTTATATGCCCAAAACACGATTACGTGATTAATAGAAGCATTTGAACATGTTTATTGGAGTAACCAAGCCCCGATAGGCATCTTTTCTTATCCTTGTTTCTTGTTTTTTAAACAAGTTGTTCGAGCGAGTAACGACCCACTACATTTGCATGGAGCATACTTCAAGATCGCCATTGCATTAGCATTATAATTTGTGAGAATTCTAAAAGATGAATTTTTTAAAGTTCAAAATACTAGGAATGTTTTGAAAAACATATAAAAATAAATTTTTAAAAATTTAGTTTTCATTCATAGGCCAAGTTTCTCAAAATACTTTTGAAATTTTACAATTCACAGATTTGGTGAATTACGGTCAAAGTATATGAATGACTTATGAAGTCAAAATCAAATTTTAGTTTTGCAAACTTTTCAAGAATGGTCTATAATTGTATAGTAATTTTTTTATGGCCTACAAAAAAAATTAAATTGCAACTCCATTACCCCGTTAATATGTTTTTGTAAATTTATATGCTTTTTAATTCTTTTTTTGCAACTAGGCTATCTGGTCAAACTAGATGTGAGTTAATTGAATATTGATAAGGGTAGTACAGTCTTTTAACCTAACGAATTTGATTTAACCGTTTGAATTTAATAAAACATGATATGTAATTAATGAAAAAACAAATTAAAAATTAGACAATGGAAACTTAAAGGTTGTGGGTGATTTTTACAGCCAAATACCACTTGCAGGTCAAATTTATCACTTTTTTTTTTTTTTTTTAAATTTTTCGTGGTTGCTTCAAAAATTAAAAAAAAAAAAACATTCGGTTATCTATGAGATTTTTTTGTATGGTAATATTTTGTTAATGACATAGTGTATAGTCACTCCGAGATTTTTTTGGTATATTAATGACATCTATTTAGTTATTACTGAATATTTACTAGATTATCACTCTTTTTATATATATATATATATATTATTATGGCAGTGTAGCCCGTGAAATATCATTTACTATTTATTTTATTCGGGCATTTGTTTAGCCATTTAAGATGATTTTTTTACTGCTAACCACATGTATTGGTAAAATATCCAAAAAGTTTTTAAAAATATTTATAGTGTTGAATAGAGAAATTTTGTCGGATGGCATTAAAGTTAGGAAGAAGAATTATAATTATTAGTGTTACAATAGCCATATTTATTTACAATTAATTAATTTTTTTTAAAAAAAAAGTCAACTCAACTAACTTTATCATTCTCAATATATCTGGTGGGCTAACTAATGATGAAGGTTAAAAAAGACTTTTACCATATGTTATTTCTATTACCTCTGTAGTGGCTAAATAAATGACTAAAATATTTATTTAAATGGACTCGCTTCAACTTAGCACAATGGGAATGAAGAGTTATCTCTACAAGAGTGACAAATGCTGACGACTTACTGGCGTATTGTCGGCTTACTGGCATATCAACGGCTTATTGGCGTATCAACGGCTTATTGGCATGTCGACGGCTTACTGGCGAGTCGACGGTTTACTGGCGAGTCGACGACTTACTTGCGAGTCAACGATTTACTAGCACACCGACGGCTTACTGGCGTACCGACGGCTTACTGGTGTACAAATAATTTACAAAAGTATTAACAATTTATTGGAGTTTCAATTACGAACGTTAACTATGTGCGAGTGTCGACTAGCGAGACAAATTAAAATAATAACAATACTGAAGATTTTGTACCGTGCGATGTGTTTGTACCGTGAGATATCCAACCTCTGCCAATATTTCTACTTCTAATTTCTTAGAAAATTCTGACTGTAGATTTATATCCACTACAGTTTGGCGCCCACCGTGGAGCCTTCTTGAAGCTTAGGGTGCTGGTTGCAAAAAGAATTAAAAAGCGTATAAATTTGCAAAAACATATTAAGCAGGTAGTGGGATTGCAATTTACTCTAAAAAAAAATTTCCCTCATAATTTGTAAATCTCTACCTATTGAATTATTATTTGGAATTTGGATTCTTTTAAAAATGTTTTTAATGTTACTATTTATTTGAGTTATATACAATTACATTTATGGATTGAAATATTTATGTTATAAATCACTACTGGAATTATTATTGTGATTTTGATAGCTTGCGTAGTCATTTTATTGGCGTTACTCTGTGCTGGGGTTTTTACAACTTTGTGTACTAAGATAGCTAATAAACCATTAATCAACCAACAATAACAATCAACCAACACAACAAGAATCTGAGCAGTAGTAAAGTAGTGAAATTTTTTTAACGTAGAAAACTCTTCGATGTGAAGAGAAAAATCACGATTTTTTAACGTGGAAAACTCTTCGATGTGAAGAGAAAAATCACGGGACCTAATCCAGTAAAACTACTCCACTAATATGAATTAATGAGTACACTAATCATTCTCTAGATCTACTAGAGGTATAAACACAACCAATAAAATGGAAAATAACTAAGATACAAGGGAGTACAAAGAGTAAACCAAAAAGGCAGAATACGAAAGTGAAGACTCTTCTACAATCGCAAGAGACTGGTTGTAGAGTATGATGAGATTGATGAAGACCCGAACAACACCTGTTCTCACCTCTTCTTCTTCACTTAAACTCACTCTTCCGTTTCTCTCAAAATCTCTCACTCACTTTTGTTCTTGTTCTCTCGCACGAACACGCACAGAAAATGACTTGTGTCTCTCCACAATGTTGCAACCTCTTTTTAACTTCTCTCACTTTTAACTTCTCAAGTACATTAACTTAAAACACACAATGGGTCCACACCACATAGGCTGTGTTTGGCGCGACTAGCGTGTTTATTAGTTTTTAGCGTTTTGGACCGCATTTAGCGTTTTGGATAGCGTTTAGCGTTTTTTAAATAGTGGATAGCATTTAGCGTTTTAACTAGCGTTTTTAATAAATACTGTTTGGTAAACTAGCGTTTTAATTATCTAATAATGTTTAAATGACGTAAAAGGACATGATATAAAAAAGATAATTAATTTTAAATTTAAAATGTGATGTTAGAATGAAATTAATTTTTTTTCAATAAATAACAAAAAAATTGTTGGGATGCCTTGAATCACAAGGAATTCCTAATTACTTGGATTATAAGGATTCCTATTTTGGAAGAATTTCCTTTAGGAAGGATTTCCTATTTTGAATTTAGATCTATTTCCTTATTGTTATAATCCTTATTTGGAAAAGGATTTGGTTTTCCTAATTATGATGATTTGGTATTTCCCATAAAGAGGAAATAAATTAGGAAAGTATATTTGGTGATCATTATAAATAGAGCTGTCTCATGAAGAAGTAATCATCCCATCCCAACCTTCTGGGTGGTGATCAAGGATTGGGGGTCATAACCCCAATCATCAAGAGTTGGCGCCTCTACTACCTTCTAGGTATCCGAAAGTTGTCTGGTATAGATAACACCATAACACCATTGTTGGTATAATGGATGGTTGGAGAAGACGTTCTATCTCTGGCAGTTTAAGGCATCTTGTCAGGTTTGGTTATTCCTTCGGTACAATTGGTTAATTAGGCTATTGCTAGTCTAGGTAGAGTGCACGATAGCATTGGAGAGAGAGTGTAGTCTGAAAGACTTGTAATCCTTATTTCTCAATAGTTAAGTTGCTATCTTGGTGGAGTAGGCACATTGCCGAACCACGTTAAATCTCTTGTGTCTCTTTTCTACTTCTTCATTACTTTGTTGTTTGTTTCTACTCTGGTTGGTGCTATTCTGTTTCGTCTATCCCTAACAAACTGGTATCAGAGCATAATTTGGGATTAGTCATGGCATCAACATCATCAACAAAGCTGATTCATCATCTTATTGATTTGATCATTGAACTTGTGGCCTGTGATGAAAGAGGGATATAATGAAAATTCCTAACAAAAATAAATAATACATTTGTAATAATCAACTTTTTTTTCTCTGTATTTATAAGAAATATATTTAATTTAGTAAAACCAAAAATAAAATAATTAACTAAAAAGTAATTATCATAAAATAATTTCATAAAAAGAGAAATTAATTTGAAATTAGTATGGATAAGGATAATTTTGTAAAAGTAAGTTTAAACTCTTTTATTGAAACTCTAAACGTTACTCTCAACAACGTTTTGAAAACTCTGTGAAAAACTCTGAGGGGAAGATTATAAGTTGAAAGCCAAATACAGATTTTTAACGCTTTTAGAGTTTTGACTAATTCAAAACACTAAACTCTGTGAAAAACGCTAGTGCCAAACATAGCCATAAGTGGATATTGGTCCACCGCTAAAATGGGATACACAACATTGTGAGAATTCGGTCACCATTTTGAGGCTCCGATGTGACACGGGGATATAATTTGTCTTTTTTTAACACTAACTGAAATATTAAATATAGTTTGAAATTTCAATTATCTATTTTTTTAAAAGTTAATTTTAAATTAAATATTATTTGAAACGCTAATTAAAAATTTAATACATAATCACTAATTAAAAATTTAATACACACTGCATTAACATTCTGAAAACTTGTAATGATTGGCTATTTTGAAAACTTGTAATGGTTAGATATTAGATTAACTTTTGAATTAGTTGTTAAGTTAGCTTTTGGATCCATCATCTAATATTAAGTCTAGTTCTTAAATAATGGTTAAATATAAAATTACTGTGAAAGTTAATTATAGATATAAATAAAATTAAAAATTTTAATTACAAATGAAAGAGAATTGCCATTAGCATTCACATCTGAAATTATTTCTAATATATTTTACAAATTAATTTAAATATTAGAATTACCAAGTAATTTTTTTAAAGGTAATTTTGAATGTAAATATTATTTGAAACTTTTTTTTTTCAAACACAATTAATTCAAAATATTAAAATTTAGTTTGATTTTAGTTTCTATATAATTTAATTTAGTTTAAAATTTTAAAATTATATATATAATGCCATTACTTATTATATTTATTTTATTTTATAATATTATTGTAAAAATTTATAAATAATAAACATATAGCCATTTTATAATCAGAAGACATAATACAATAAATATCAAAATATCAAATGTTAATCAAATTTATAAATTGAATAATAAATATTATTGAATAGATTTGATTAAGATTATAATATGACCGAGATTTAATAGTTTCATATTTATTATATCATCTCCTCCTGATTATCGAGAGGGTTTAGTCCACCCGAGCCGAAGCGTGGCGACGTCCTGTTGCTGACTCAGACCTGAACATTGAAATAAGCTGTGTAAAACTCGTCCATAAAGGTGAAAATTGGCTGAAGAAGAAAGTTCTGTCTCGCCCCTTTAGCCACAAAGCTAATAGGAAAATACTTGGTTGCCCCAGGACCCATCACAAAGCTTGCTTCGCTATTAATTGCAGGATCTTGATTACAACTTAGCTTTACACCTGCATTGGTCCCAGAGACATAACAGCCCTTCTGTCTTTTTAACTCCAAGGATACAGAGTCAGGATTTCCATTCAAAGCCTTGACCAAATTGAAGACAGTAGCAGCTGGAAGACCTGCGAACACAAGCTTGTTATCTGGTCCTTGCTGCCGTGTTACAAGCATTCCAGGGTAAGCAATCGGTTCAAGTGTCACCGATTTGCCAATGTAATCTTTAAATGAGGCGGCGTTTCCTGGAGCAGTATCGCTCAAGATGAGTCGGAATGTGGCACGAAGAGCAATATCGGTACCGAATCCAGGGAATTGTTGTTCCATCGTAAGGGTTTGGTTTATGTTTGATAAAACCGAAACCACGTTTCCATTATTCTGTGTGAAGGTAACAATGAATTGGTTGTACTGGTTAGCTGGAACCGGAGTTATCCAGTCTGAAAGTGATTTAGCTGGTCCTGTTTTGATGTCCCGGTCTCCTCTGCTGTGGCCTACCAACAGATATGGACCAAAAAGTATTGACTGAAGTGTTGCATACTCAGGCCTGTCATCTAAACAAACAACAATCCTGATTGATTAATGAATTGATTTTATATACCTGATAAACTCATGATTCCAATCACCTTTAATAGTTTCTGTTCTTAAAGTCATAGGCAGCTGAAGCTCTAACTTGTCACCATTGTTCCATACTCTAGTGACAGTCAGGAAACTTCCAGGAGCTGGAAGTGTTGGCTTTTGGTTTGTGGTTTAACAAAAAAAAACAGAGCAAAGAAAGAAACCAAAATTATGAACCAAAATATGCAGACTACTACTCTGCAGCTTTTCATTTCAAAATATATAGAGGGAATACAAAGAGATAAACTTAACATCTAAGATAACATCATTACATATACTTTTCCAATACGGTAGAGTATGGGTAATCATAAAACCAAAAACTATACTCTAGCCTTGTCATCATTACAGTAAAACATCATTACTTCAACACTCCTCCATGATGTTTTTGCTGGAAACACCAAGCATACATCTCAAAGTTTCAAACCTCTGTTTTGGCAATGCTTTTGTGAGAATATCTGCAACTTGCATCTCTGACTTACAATGCTCCAATCTGATCTGCTTCTCCTTCTCAGCTTCCCTCACAGCATGATACTTAATCTTGATATGCTTGGTTCTACCATGAAAAACCGGATTTTTTGCCATAGCTACAGCTGACTGGTTGTCACAAAACACCTCTGTAGCTTCTTCTTGTTCCTGTTTCAAATCAGATAATATTTTTCGAAGCCAAACAACTTGATTCGCAGCAGCAGCAGCTGCTATATACTCTGCTTCAGCAGTTGATTGGGCAACCAAATCCTGCTTCTTTGAGTTCCAGCTAAATGCACCTGAGTTTAAAAAGAAAACATAACCTGATGTGCTTTTCATGTCTTCAAGTGAACCAGCCCAATCGCTATCGGTATAACATATCAGCTTCAACCCATTTGATTTTTTGAACCAGATTCCATAGTCAGCAGTTCCCTTGATGTATCTCAGCACCCTTTTTGCAGCTTTGAAGTGCAACTCACTTGGACACTGCATAAATCTAGACAATAACCCAGCTGCAAACATTATATCAGGTCTTGTTGCTGTCAAATACAGCAAACAACCAATTAAACTTCTGTAAACTCCTCCATCAACCTTGCTTGCTCCATCCTCTTTGCTCAATTTCTCATTCTGCACCAGAGGAGTATTCACAGACTTCGAATCTCCATGCTGAATTTTTTCAATATTTCATTTGCATATTTCTTTTGACAAATGAAAATTCCAGCTTGTGTTTGATAAACCTCCAAACCAAGAAAATAGGACATCTCACCAAGATCAGTCATCTCAAACATCTTCCTCATATCCTTCTTAAACTTCTCAATCAAAATTGAATTGTTTCCTAACACAAGCAAATCATCAACATACAAAGAAACAATTAAATGATCACTAACCTCATGTTTCACATAAAGAGTATGTTCATTCATGCTTCTACTAAACCCAAGACTTCTCAAATAATCATCAATTCTGCTGTACCAAGCTCTAGGAGCTTGTTTCAATCCATATAAAGCTTTATGAAGCTTATACACCTTATCACCATCTGCTGATTTTTGAGAACCTTCTGGTACTTCAACATATACATCTTCCTCAAGAACTCCATTTAAGAAGGCGGACTTCACATCAAGTTGGAAAATTTTCCAACCATTTTGAGCTGCTAAAGCAATTAACAGCCTTATTGTATCATGTCTTGCCACAGGAGCGAAAGTATCAGTAAAATCAACCCCATATTCTTGTGAGTAACCTTTGACAACTAACCTTGCTTTTGAGCTTGTTGATAGAACCATCAGAGTTGTGCTTGACTTTGAAAACCCATTTCACCCCAATCACTTTCTGGTTTTCTGGTCTGTCAACTAAACTCCATGTTTCATTCTTCTCAATCATATTCAGCTCCTCTTGCATGGCAGCTTTCCATTCTTTACTTTTAGAAGCTTCAACATAACATGAAGGTTCCAAAACAGCAATATTACATCTGTTATATATATCAGCAAGTGATCTGGTTCCTCTCACAGCAATTTCATCATCTGAATCTGAGTTGTCTTCTGCTTGATCAAAAGACCCTCCAACTTCTTGTTGTTCAACAGCTTCTTTCTCACTTATATCCCAACTCCACTTAGCATCCTCATCAAATTTGATATCTCTGCTAACTAACACCCTTTTGGTCTCCACATCATATACTCTGTAGCCTTTTGAAGCTGAACTATAACCAACAAAAATCCCAACAGCAGCCTTCTTATCAAGTTTGTCTCTTTTAACACTAGGTACATGTGTGTAACAGAGACTCCCAAATATTCTCAAATGCCCAACTGCCGGTTTCACTCCATACCAAGCTTCAAATGGAGTCTTTTGAACAGCTTTAATAGGCAGCCTGTTAAGTAGATACACTGCTGTGTTTACAGCTTCTGCCCAGAAGCTTTTTGGCATTCCTTTCTCAAAAAGCAAACATCTGGCCATCTCCATAACAGTTCTGTTTTTCCTTTCACTTACTCCATTCTGCTGAGGAGAGTAAGGTGTTGTTAACTGATGATGTATGCCCGCTTCAACACAGAATCTGTCAAACTTGTTAGAGGTATACTCAGAACCGTTATCTGATCTCACCACTTTGATGTTCCCATTTGATTGATTTTCTACCAAGATTTTAAACTTGGAAAATACACCAGCAACCTTAGATTTTTGCTTCAAGAAGTATACCCAACAAAATCTAGTAAAATCATCTATAAATAAGATGAAATACTTACTTCCGTTAAGCGAGGCTGTTTTGAATGGTCCACATACATCTGAATGAACCAACTGAAGTTTTTCCGTAGCTCTCCACGCTCTGTTGCTCGGAAATGGCAGTCTGCTTTGTTTTCCAAATTGACATACTTGACACACTTTGATTCCATCACCAGTGATTAGAGGCAGATCTTGAGTAAAGCATTTTTGATGTGAATGCTTGAGTGCTGCAAAATGAAAGTGACCAAATCTTCTATGCCATAGAGTAGATTCATTTGCCGATGTGTTACTAACATGAAAACTGGTCTCTTGCCATTTGATTGGGAACCCTTTATCTCTCATATTTATAGTCATCAGCTCACAACCATTTTGATCAACGATAGTGCAGGACATATTATGGAAATGCTAAAGAGTAATTCTTTTCAAGCATTTGACCCACACTCAACAAACTGATACTAATCTCAGGCACAAATAACACATCAGTTATGTATTTTGTACCTTTTGACGTCTCTACTGCAACTACGCCTCTGCCTTTGACATCAAGTAAATCTCCATTTCCAACCTTCACTTTTGACTTGTATGATTCATCTAACTCCTTAAAGTTGCTCACATTTGGTGTCATGTGATTTGTACACCCAGTGTCAACAAGTCATGTATCTGTTGTAGTATTATTTGTTGCATAACATGTAGCAACAAATAACTCTTCAACTTGATGATGTTGCTGCTGATTTTCTGATGAGCGTGTCTGCTGTCCCTGCTGCTCATTTTTCCTTTTACATACTCTCTCAACATGGCCAAACTGCTTACACGATCTGCATTGCACATTCGGTCTATACCGGCAATAGTTATCTGAATGACCTTTTCTCTTGCAGTGAGAGCATGGAGGATAATTTTTCTTACCTCCATTTTTAAACCCAGCTCTACTGTCTTGACCTTCATTCCTCTCCTTGTCTTTCTTGTCACCAAACTGCTTCTTATCACCAACTTGAGCTTTCCCCTTTTGCTTTGCGAGTAAAGCTCCTTCAACTGGTTTTTCTTGTCTCATAGATCTCCTTTACTCTTGAGCTTGAAAAGCATGAACAAGCTCAGACAATGAAATCTTTGTCAAATCCTTTGAGTCCTCGAGAGAAGATATTTTAGACTCAAATCTTTCAGGCAGACTCACCAGAACCTTCTCAACAACTCTCTGGTCTGATAAATCTTCACCAAGGAGTCTGATTTTATTGACAACTTCCATGAGTCGATCTGCATACTCTTTAATGGTTTCATCATCTTTCATCCTCAAAACTTCAAACTCTCTCTTGAAGTTCAAAATCTGCATTTGCTTTGTCCTTTCACTACCCATGTACATCTCTTGTAGTTTATCCCAAGCCTCTTTTGGAGTTTCACAAGTCATAATCCTTGTGAAAATTGTTTCTGATACTGCAGCTTGTATATATGACAGAGCTTTTGGAGATTTTGCAACTTCTTCTTCATGGATTCTAATTTGGTTGAGAGTTGGATTCTCTCCCAAAGGTAATACTTGCTTCTCTGTTTCAACCCATTGCCACAAACCAAGACCTCTCAAATGAGTTTTCATTTTCACTGCCCAAACTTGATAGTTTTCGCCATTGAAGGTGGGGAGTGGTGGAGCAGATGTGTTGTTGGTCGTCATGTGTTTGAGTGTAAAGAAACCTTACTTGTTTTCTCTCTTTTGAAATCACAGGCCCTCTAAGATTAGAAGTGCTCTGATACCAATTGTTGGCTTTTGGTTTGTGGTTTAACAAAAAAACAGAGCAAACAAAGAAACCAAAATTATGAACCAAAATATGCAAACTACTACTCTGCAGCTTTTCATTTCAAAATATATAGAGGGAATACAAAGAGATAAACTTAACATCTAAGATAACATCATTACATATACTTTTCCAATACAGTAGAGTATGGGTAATCATAAAACCAAAAACTATACTCTAGCCTTGTCATCATTACAGTAAAACATCATTACTTCAACAGGAAGAGCTAGATTCTGACTGTTTATGGTCGCCTTGGCACCATTTAAGTTTGTCCAACTAGGAATTCTCAAATTCAATGAAGCTGAAGGTGACATTCCCTGGACTGTTATTGTGACTGTTTATGTTAGATGTGGACTGTTATGGTCGCCTTGGTACTCGAAGGATATCTTGGGAGACTCTGATCTTTCCGGATTGCCAATTGATGGTGCTGGGTATGTACTGGGTGATGTAAAGACCAAGAGCTTTTCCTTGCTCTTCAAAGAATATTGAATCTCCTAATTTGGAGAAGGATTCAATTCCAGTTCCATAACAGCACCAAAACGTGTCGAATTTGGTTCCCCAACCATGGAAGCTAACGGACTTGGAAACTCCTGCACCGAGTGGAAGCATGTAAATCATAACTCCAGGATCGACCCCTCTTTGGATGCCGAGGACACCATTTGTCAAGGCCCGCTCGTAGTAGTCTGCATAAGCTACTTCTTTAGTCCATTTGAACAAGTTTCGGGCAACCTTTAGCATGTTGTAAGTGGAGCAGGATTCTTCAGTTTCAGAGTCTAGTGTTGTTGCCAATCTCTTGGGGTCTCTCCTGTAATATAAAAAAGGCAGATTGATGAATTAATCAACAGTGAAATTGAAACCCACAAAATGAGTGACTGATACTATTATAACAGTACCAGAATTCATGTGTTGAGGTTCCTCCAGTTGAATAACAGTGAGAAGAGTTAACCACATTCATGAAATAAGTCCCTATTGTCCGGCAATCGATATGGTTATGTAAACATAAATATGAAATCAAGCTATACATCTCTTTCATTTGAACTTTATAACCTTGTAAACTTCATCACCAGTGATTTCATATCGCATCTGTGCTCCAACAACGAGAGGGATATGTGTATTGGCATGTAAGTCAGCAATGTCATCAGCCTGCAAGAAAATGAAATTAGTTCATGAGATCCCAATCGGCTTATTGAAGAGAAAAATATAAGAATCAAAAGGATTATATAAATATACATAGTTTACCTGCACCGCTAGCAATCCCAAGAAGCATGGCTTGTCAAAGAGGTGAGCCAGCACCAAATGTTTTGGATCTTTCTGCAGCCAGCAAAACAATAAACAACAATCAAATGAGTGTACAAATGCAGTTGTAACAGACACACTGTTGGATTTCAAGAGAAAAAATAGAAAAAACAAAGAGAAGCAGAGGATGTGAGAATCCAGAGTAGTTTTCATTCTTCTAATTGAAATACATATAGGATAGTGTTTGTGTACCAAACTACCCTGATTTAAGCTAGTTTGAAAGACAAACATAGTTGATATACAAAATCTACTTTTTACCAACTATATCAAAAGGTGCATTTGATTTACTAACTACTACAGATACAACATCATTAGCAGGGACTATAGACTAGCATGACTGTCATGTCTCAACATTCCTCATTGATGCTGGATATGTCATGAACACCAAGAATTTGTCTCAGAAATTCAAACCTTGGTTTCTGCAATGACTTGGTGAAGATATCTGCTGCTTGTTCATCTGAATTGCAGTGCTTGATCACTACTTCCTTCTCTTTCTTTGCTTCACGAATAACATGGTATTTAATTTTGATATGCTTTGTCTTACCATGAAAGATTGGATTCTTCACCATTGCCACAGCAGATTTGTTGTCACACATTATCTCTGTAGGATTAATTTGTTGAAAACCCAAATCACACAAGACTTTCCTCAACCACAATGCTTGATTTACAGCAGCAGATGCTGCAACATATTCGGCTTCGACAGTAGATTGAGCCACTGAACTTTGCTTCATGCATCCCCAACAAATGATTCCACTGCCAAGAGTAAAACAAAACCCAGTTGTGCTTTTCATATCTTCAAGAGAGCCTGCCCAATCACTGTCACAAAATCCCAACAACTTAAAGTCTTTTGCTTTACGGAAAAATAGCCCAAAACCTTTTGTTCTTTGGATATATCTGAAAACTCTTTTGGCAGCAACCAAATGAACCTCTGATGGAGAGTTCATAAACCTGGAAAGAATGGATGTTGCATACATAATATCAGGGCGCGAAATTGATAAATATAGCAATGAACCAATCATGCTCCTGAACATTGAAGCATCAACAGCTTTGGATTCATCCTCTTTCCTCAATTTTGCACCATGAACTGCAGGTGTAAAACAACCTTGCATCTGCTCAGATTAAACTTCTTTAGCAGCTCATTTGCATACCTTTCTTGAGAGATAAAAATCCCTCTTCGTGACTGCTTAACCTCCAAACCAAGGAAATAACTCATTAATCCCAAATCATTCATTTCAAACACCAACTTCATATTTTTTCTAGACTCTGAAACTGATTTCAAATTGCTTCCAACAACAAGCAAATCATCTACATAAATTGATACCACCACCAAGTCACCTCCTTGACTTTTGACATACAAAGTAGCTTCATTACAACTTTTCTTGAATCCCATCTTATGCAGGTGAGAATCTATTCTTGCATACCAAGCTCGAGGAGCTTGTTTCAAGCCATATAATGCCCTCTTCAACAAACACACTTCATCTCCACCATTTTTGAATCCTTCAGGCTGCTCAATATACACTTGCTCCTCCAAATAACCATTTAGAAAGGCAGATTTTACATCCAGTTGATAAACTGGCCAGCCTTTAATAGCAGCAAGCGCGAGAATGATTCGAATAGTATCAAATCTTGCAACCGGTGCAAATGTTTCGAAGAAATCCACTCCTTCTTGCTGTGCATATCCTTTAACCACCAGCCTAGCTTTGTGTTTGTTAATGGAACCATCAGCATTGAGCTTCAACTTAAAAATCCATTTTGAACCAATTACAGGTCTGTCTGTAGGTCTTGGAACAAGGATCCAAGTGTTGTTTTTTTTAATCATTTTCAACTCCTCCATAACTGCTCTCCATTGAGGACTGTCAAGAGCTTCATCAACATCAGTTGGCTCTGCAGATGCAAAATTACATCTGTTGTAAATGTCTACCAGAGTTCTGCTTCCCCTAACAGCATAATTATCATCCTCAACATCTGCAGCTTCATCATCTGACTGGAACTGAGCATTCAATTGAGAAGGAAAAACTGGAATGTTGGCATTTGAGTCTTCATCTTTCCAACTCCATTCATTATCTTCATCCATCTTGACACTTCTACTCACATATATTTGTTTAGTGTGAGGATTCAAAATTCTGTAGCCTTTGGATTCACTACTATACCCCACAAAAATCCCAACTTCAGCCCTTTCATCGAGTTTGCCTCTCTTTGTTTCGGGAATTAAAGAATAACAGAGGCTGCCAAAGACTTTAAAATGAGCCACAGAAGGTTTGACTCCAAACCAAGCTTCATAAGGCGTCTTATAATCGAGAGCTCTTGTTGGAAGTCTGTTTTGCAGATAAACAGTTGTGTTAACAGCTTCTGCCCATAAAATCTTGGGAAGATTCTTTTCAAACAAGAGACATCTAGCCATGTTCATGATAGATCTGTTTTTTCTTTCACTCACACCATTTTGTTGAGGAGTATAAGTGACAATGAGTTGGTGATGAATACCTTCAGCTTGCAAGAAATTTTTGAACTAACCAGATGTATATTCAGTGCCATTGTCGGACCTCAGGTTCTTGATATGACAACCACTTTGTGTTTCAACATAAACTTTGAATCTCTTGAAGATTGGCAGCACATCAGATTTTTGTTTAAGAAAGTAAATCCAACAAAATCTGGAGAAATCATCAATGAATATTAAGAAGTACCTGCTGCCATTGTAAGAAGATATACTCATTGGTCCACACACATCACTGTGAACTAATTCAAGTTTAGTTTTGGCTCTCCATGCTTGATTCACAGGAAATGGAACTTGACTTAATTTTCCTAGCTGACATACTCCACACACATCAGAATAATCAGCTACGCTAGGCAGATCTGCAACTAACTTTTTATCATGCATCACCTTGAAAGAATGTTTATTAATGTGTCCACATCTCCTATTCCATAGACAAGCATTAACTTTTTGACCAACATGAGCTTAAAAAATAATGGACTTCCAATCTAAAGGAAAACTCCTTTGATTCATTTTAATAGACAATAATTTGTCACCATTTGGCTCAACAATTTCACACATTTTGTCCTTAAACAAGATGACATAATTCAAGTCTAAGAGTTGTCCAACAGACAGCAAACTTTGGCTAATTTCAGGAACATAAAGAACATTGGTAATGCTTTTCGTATCTGAAAAAGTGTTGACAACAACGAACCCTTTTCCTTTAACTTCCAGCAGCCTTCCATCTCCAAGTCTGACTTTGGAATGATAATTTTCATCCAGGCTTTTGAAATTGTTGAGTTTGGATGTCATATGATGAGTGCATCCACTGTCAACTAGCCATACATCTTCATCTTTAGACATTAAACAGCTAGTTATCATTCTAGCAGCAAACAACTTTTCTTCAGCTTCTTCATTATTATCACTAAGCTGAGCTGGTTGTGCATGAGGTTGATGATCTTGCTTGTTTTGTTTTGTTGGACACACCTTATCAGCATGACCAAACTGCTTACAAATTTTTCATTGAATGCCAGGACGATACCAACAATAGTTTTCGGTGTGATTGGTCTTCTTGCAATGAGGACATGGTGGAAACTTATCTTTTTTGAATTTTCCTTTATTTTGGAACCTTTTGTTTTTGTTTTTCTTTTCAACAGCTTTAGAACTTCCTTCAGATGTTCCAGCTTTCTGTGCAACAACAAGAGCAGAATCAGTTCTTGTTTGCTCTTCTCTAAATGCTCTTCTCTGTTCTACTGCATTCAGAGCATTTGAGAGCTCTGTCAAAGATATTAGTGACAGATCCCAACAATCTTCCAAAGAAGAAATCTTTGCTTCAAATCTCTCAGGAAGTGTAACCATCACCTTTTCCACAATCCTCTTTTCTTCCATCTCTTCACCCAACAACCGTAATTCATTTACTATCTTCATGAGACGATCTATATAACCTTGATCTTCTCGGTTTCTTTCATTCTCAACAGCTCAAACTCCTTTCTGAGATTGAAGATTTGCATTTGCTTTGTCCTGCCTGTTCCTTGGAAATCAGACTGCAACTTCGTCCAAATCTGATGAGCAGATTCAAGAGCCATGATCCTAGTAAATATAGGATCTGTCAATGCAGAATGGATAAAAGAAAGAGCCTTCGGAGCTTTATTAACCTCATCTTCATGCTGCTTGATCTGATGAAGAGTTGGATTTTATCTCAGAGGTGGAGTAACTTTCTCTTCAACCACATACTACCATAAGCCTTGTCCCATAAGGAAGGCTTTCATTTTAACTACCCAAATATGATAGTTTTCCCCATTAAACTGAGGAACAGATGGTATTGTGTTGCTGGAGGACATTGCTTATCTGTTGTATAAAAGAAACAAGAGTGTAGAGATCAAGTTACAAGCCCTTAAGATCAATAGTGCTCTGATACCATATGTTGGATTTCAAGAGAAAAAATAGAAAAAACAAAGAGAAGTAGAGGATGTGAGAATACAGAGTAGTTTTCATTCTTCTAATTGAAATACATATAGGATAGTGTTTGTGTACCAAACTACCATGATTTAAGCTAGTTTGAAAGACAAACATAGCTGATATACAAAATCTACTTTTTACTAACTATATCAAAAGGTGCATTTGATTTACTAACTACTACAGATACAGCATCATTAGCAGGGACTATAGACTAGCATGACTTTCATGTCTCAACACACACTAACAAGATTATTTACTTTGTGAATAGTGTGGTAGGGAGCCCAAACAGGTTGAATAGCTTCAAATCGATCAAACAACTCATTCTGAAAAGCAGAAAGATATCCTTTACCAATTTTCTTCTGACACTCATTTAAGGCAGAAACCACAGCAGTCATTTTGGCTTTAAGATCCTCATTGTCAGTGCTAGCGTACATGAGTGCTGTTGCACTCAAGTAATGACCAACAAAATGACCACGAAGCTCAACATCCGGAGACTCCCAGCCGCCGTAAGGTTGGCCTGGAGTAGGCAAACCAGCTGTCTTTCTGAAGCTCCAAACGAGACGGTCCACATCTAACATCAATAAATACTGCAAATTGGTTTGTTGTGCATTCCAAAAATATGAATCCGTACCTAACCTAACATCATGTAATGAGATTTCCTTCAGAAGAACATTTCCACCGGGTCCATCAGCCAATTTCATATTCTTGTAAAGAGTTCTGCTGCTGTACATCGTCCTTCACTATCTTCTTCGCTAACAAACCAGACCATGTTTCCTGATCAGTGTGTGACAAATGGTAATTAGAGAACATCTCATCTTTCAATGTCATGTTATTTTGCATTAACAGATTAGCTCTTAATTATGCGCCTCTAAATGAGGGGTTTCACTTCTACATTCTTTTCCTAAACAGACCTTACTACTACTACACAACATCAACGTCAACGCTAACAACAATTTGGACATCATCTTCTTCATTTCCTACAGATTGGTTTTGATCTACTAATCAAAACCAATCTGACATAATAAACACTAAGCTAAATAACTTCAGATTTTGTCTCTATATACTGTCGTACAATAGTCAAACTAATGACTTCTGATATTGAGTTGCATTCGGCCAGCCACGAGTCCATCTATATAAAGTAATCCACAGAAACTGAAAGTCAATTTAAATGTTTATGGTCTGTATTGTCCAGGTGGACCAGTTTTTCTGCGGCTTATTGTTTTAGAAGTCTACGGTAAATTGTCCAAGAAGAATTCACCCCATTCACTCACGCCTTATGTCACTCCACTAAATTAGACGTCATCAGATTTTATTTTAAAATTTTAGTTATACTTTTAATATTTAAATATGTAATTTTTAATCATTCTTATTACTATTTAAGAATAATAATATTTATTTATATTTTAGAAATAATTTCAAAAACTCCATCAACCGATTTTAATTATAATCATAAAATGTAAATATAAATTTATTTAAATATTTAAAATTTAAATTATATAAAAAGATATTTTTGGACTAATATGAAATTTAGAAATTATAATTTGGTGCCAGTGTTGCAGAAACTCATTTATGTGCCAAAAGAGCAAAACTGAGTTACATCCTTCACATGGACGTGATTTGATTGTAATTTGCTTTATAGAATTCTTAAATGATAAGATGGGGATAAACTTTAATCCTGAATAGAGCATAACACTACAGGTAAAAAAAAAAATTCCTTTTAACATCCCTGCTATCTATCTAGATTCTGCTACATTCCTTTTAACCTGTCTGCTCCTAAAAAGATTGTCTTATTAATAATACAAACTCAGACCTGAACATTGAAATAAGCTGTGTAAAACTCGTCCGCAAACGTGAAAATTGGCTGAAGAAGGAAGTTCTGCTTCGCCCCTTTAGCCACAAAGCTGATAGGAAAATACTTGGTAACCCCTGGACCCATCAAAAAGCTTGCTTCGTTAATAATAGCAGGATCTTGATTACAGCTTAGCTTTACACCTGCATTGGTCCCAGAGACATAACAACCCTTTTGGCTTTTTAACTCTAAGGATACAGAGTCAGGGTTTCCATTCAAAGCCTTGACCAAGTTGAAGACAGTAGCAGCTGGGTCAGCTGGAAGACCTGCGAACACAAGCTTGTTATCTGGTCCTAGCTGCCGTGTTACAAGCATTCCAGGGTAAGCAATCGGTTCAAGTGTCACCGATTTGCCAATGGAGTCCTTGAATGAAGCAGCATTTCCTGGAGCAGTATCGCTCAAGATGAGTCGGAAAGCGGCACGAAGAGCAATATCGGTTCCTAATCCAGGGACTTGTTGTTCCAATACAAGGGTTTGGTTTACGTTTGATAAAACGGAAATAGCATCTCTATTCTTCTGTGTGAAGGTAACAATGAATGGGTTGTACTGGTCTGCTGGAATCGGAGTTATCCAGTCTGAAAGTGATTTAGCTGGTCCTGTTTTGATGTCCCGGTCTCCTCTGCTGTGCCCCACCAACAGATATGGACCAAAAAGTATTGACTGAAGTGTTGCATACTCAGGCCTGTCATCTGAACAAACAACAATCCGGATTAGCAAATTGATGATGTATACCTGACAAAGTCATGATTCCAATCAATAATATAAGAGAATCTCACCTTTAATAGTTTCTGTTCTTAAAGTCATAGGCAGCTGAAGATTTAACTTGTCGCCATTGTTCCACACTCTGGTGACTGTCAGGAAACTTCCAGGAGGCGGCAGAGGTAGATTCTGACCGTTTATAGTCGCGTTGGCACCATTTAAGTTTGTCCAACTAGGAATTCGCAAATTCAACGAAGCTGAAGGTGATGTTCCCTGGATTGTTATTGTGACTCGAAGGAAAGGGTCTGTAGATACAACGGGCTGGACTACCTGGGAGACTTTGATCTTTCCGGATTGCCAGTTGATGGTGCTAGGTATGTACTGGATGATGTAAAGACCAAGAGCGTTTCCTTGCTCTTCAAAGAATATTGAATCTCCTAATTTGGAGAAGGATTCAATTCCTGTGCCATAACAGCACCAAAACGTGTCGAATTTGGTTCCCCAACCATGGAAGCTAACGGACTTGGAAACTCCTGCACCGAGTGGAAGCATGTAAATCATAACTCCAGGATCGACCCCTCTTTGGATGCCGAGGACACCATTTGTCAAGGCACGCTCGTAGTAGTCTGCATAAGCTACTTCTTTAGTCCATTTGAACAAGTTTCGGGCAACTTTTAACATGTTGTAAGTTGAGCAGGATTCTTCAGTTTCAGAGTCTAGTGTTGTTGCCAATCTCTTCGGATCTCTCCTGTAATATAAAACAGCAAATTCATGAGCTAATCCAACAGTGAAACTGAAACCCACAAAATGAGCAGACTGATACTATTATAATGGCACCAGAATTCATGTGTTGAGGTTCCTCCGGTTGAATAACAGTGAGAAGAGTTAACCACATCCATAAAATACGTCCCTATTGTCTGCCAATCAATATCATTATAAGCAGAATGTAAACATAAAATTCAAATCAAGCTATACATATATTCATTTTTAACTTCATAACCTTGTAAACTTCTTCACCAGTGATTTCATATCGCATCTGTGCTCCAACAACGAGAGGGATGTGTGTATTGGCATGTAAGTCAGCAATGTCATCAGCCTGCAAGCAAATGAAATTAATTGAGATCACACTCATTACATCAGAATCAGAAGGATTATACATATACATGTATATATATAGTTACCTGCACTGCAAGCAATCCCAAGAAGCATGGCTTGTCAAAGAGGTGAGCCAGCACCAAATGTTTTTGATCTTTCTGCAGCCACCAAAACAACAATCAAATGAGTGTACAAATGCAGTTGATAAAAAACAAAACACTGAATATCTTACTGTTATCCTATATAGTTGATATAGAATGTCATTCATTCCACCGACTTCCTCATTAAGTGAGAAATAATGTCTCTCCAAACTAAACTTCTGTATAACATTCATAACACGACCATTGAAATAGTCTGCCATCCCTTTTATCATATCCAGAGCCTGAGCATTCCCAGCATACACATACTGATCCAATAAGCCTGCCATGATCTATCAAAACAAACAAAGTTAATTACTTTCTGATTTATCAATTCTATCCTGTAACAGACACACTAACAAGATTATTTACTTTGTGAATAGTGTAGTAAGGAGCCCAAACAGGCTTAAGAGCTTCAAATCTATCAAACAACTCAGTGGGAAAAGCTGAAAGATAACCTGTACCAATTTTCTTTTGACACTCATTTAAAGCAGAAACAACAGCAGTCATTTTGGCTTTAAGATCCTCATCATCAGTGCTGGCATACATGAGCGCTGTTGCACTCAAGTAATGACCAACAAAATGACCACGAATCTCGAAATTCGGAGCCTCCCAGCCACCGTAAGGCTTGCCTGGAGTAGGCAAACCAGCTGTCTGTCTAAAGCTCCAAACGAGACTGTCCACATCTAACATCAATAAATACTGCAAATTGGTTTGTTGTGCATTCCAAAAATATGAATCCAAACTCAATCTAACATCACGTAATGAGACTTCCTTCAGGAGGACATTTCCACCGTGTCCATCAGCAGCTGATTTCATATCCCTGTAAAGATTATCCCAGTTCCGTTGATCTACATCTTCCTTCACTAACAAACCAGACCATGTTTCCTGATCAGTATGTGACAAATGGTAATTAGAGAACACCTCATCATTCAATGTCTGGTTATTTTGCATTAAGAGATTAGCTCTAAATGTATGTGAGGCTAAATGTGGGGTTTCATTTCTACACTCTTTTCCTAAACAGATCTTACTACTACTACACAACATCAACATCAACACCAACACTAACAACAACAACTTAGACATCATCTTCTCTATTTCCTACTGATTGATTCTCTATACTAATCAAAACCTATGTGACTAAATATATACTAAGCTGAATCACTTCAGATTTTGTCTGTACATGCTGCCATACAAAACATAAACTAATAAGTTCATTTCAGATTTTGTCCGAATTGCTTTAGGCTTGCCAACTGTCCATCTATATATAGTAATGTGTACAAATTAAAAGGTCAATGTAATATTTTATGGTCTCTATTTAATTTTTTATTCTTGCCCAGGTGGACTCGTTTTTTCTGTGGCTTATTTTTTACAGAGGTCTACCATAAATTAGTCCGAGAAGAATTCACCCCATTCGCGCCTCATGTCACTCCATTAAACTAGACGTCATCAGATTTTTTATTTTGTTTTATTTTAATTTTTAAGTTTTTAGATATATTTCAAATATTTACACATGTAATTTTAATCACCCCTTCCACTATTAAGATTCATTTTTATTTATTATTAGTATTAATTTGAGAACTAAAATCTGATTTTAAAAAAGATTTATTATAAAAAAATCAAAATATATTTTTTAAGAATTTAAAATCTAATTAAATGAAAATAAAAATTGATAATTTATAAGAATATCAAAAAAAATTATTTTTTTAAATGTTATGTAAATTTATTGTGATTCAAATAATAAATATATTTAAAATTATTTTTATTAATAAAAAAAGTCTGATTAATTCTATTAAATGATACTTTTAATTTAATATTTAGTCAAACTTATTATCTTTATATAATTTAATAGTCACATTATTGATTGTTTTTATGTATAATGTAGTATCCATTGATTTTATTTAATTATAATATTATTTATGATCTTTTATTAATTTTCATTTGGGTGATATATATAAAAGTTAGTATTTATTTATGTGAAATTTTTTCATTTTTTCATTTTTATTTATGATTTATTAATTAATTTTTCAATTTGGATGTGAAAAATTAAAAATATATTATTTTTTTAAAAAAACCTGTAATCCACTATTTTAGAGTAAATTTGGCATTATATTTTCAATTAGCTTTAAATAAGCGTTTCAGATAACATAAGCAGTTTGTTGTTATATTAAATTTTAAATTAGTTGTTAAGTTAATTGTTAGATTGAACATTTGATATTGATTTTAGTTTTTAAATTAGTTGTTAAATATAAAATTAATAAAATTTATTACGGATATAAATATGAGTTAAAAAATACTAATAATGTAATTAATTATAAAGAAACTTTAATAGGGTGAATCACTAGTAGTGTTTAGATTAAAAATTATTTTTGCAAACGTTATCTTAAACGCTAATTGAAACGTCAAATACTATTTTAAACACTTTTAACAAACACATTTTGAAAAAAAAAAAAAAAAAAAAAAAAAAGCTAATTTATAATGTCAATACTAATTTCTTTAATACACGCTTAATATAAATGTAGGGGAAATTGAAAAAAAAAAAAACTCAAATTCATATTTTCCGCTATTTTACCACTCATGTTTTAAAATTATCCAAAATACCTCATCAACATTAGAAAATTAACTAAAAAAAATCTTCAATTGGATGAAAATAGTTACTTTAAACGGTTGACCGGTTTGATCGAATGATTAGTTTACGTATAATAATTTTAAATAAATAAATAAAATACTAAAAAGACCTTCTAAATACCGGCTGCTAGATTTTAAGTTTTGATTATTTCATTATTTTACCACATATATATATATATATATATATATATTCTACCACAATATTTTAAAATTAAATAAAAAAATTCCATTAAATAAAAGTAATCATTATTTTAAATAGAGATGGCCATGCTCCGATCTTACGACCTTTTTTAAAAAAAATAAAATAATTTTATATCTACGTAATATAATACATATTAATCAAATAAATATTATAAAAAAAATTATATTTAATCATTTAATTTTTTTATGCCTAATAGATTTAATATATATATAATTAAATTATGTAATAATAATTCTATCAATATTATATAATGTACAATTGTTTGTATTTTAGTTATTTTTATTTATATTATAATATATATATATTAAATAATTTTTTTAAATTAGTTTGGTTTTTAGAGATATAGAGCAAAATCAAATAGTTGAAATCAACCTGCTCAAAAATTTTGGGTGAAATAGGATGGTTTGTATAATGGACGGGTAAATTTCAGTCTATCATTTTCAATTGGACTTGTCTAGTCTCCATTTTTTTTTTACTCTTAATTTTAAATGTTTGATTCTTTAGGTATTACTAGTTTAATAATTTTTAAAATAAATATATTTTGATCTAAATTATTATGTAAATAGTTGAACTCGTATAAGAGACATTAAAATAGGTGAAATTTCCAAACACAGTGGTAAATTGTAAAATAAAAAAAAAAAAATCTTAGGAGATTTTTTTAGCATTTTTTTTTAAAACATACACATGCAATATTTTGGTCATTTTGCATTTTTGGATGTAGTTGAGGAGGTTCTTTTTAGGTAATTATCAATCATAAATGGTAAAATGGCTTAAAAACATAAAGTTTAGAAGAGTTCTTTTTTTGGCACTTTCCCTAAATATAATAATGAAATTGGTAAAATGTGTTAAAGATTATCTCCCACCATACTTCATTCCAAAATTTATTTTAGAAAAAAAATGTATTTTTGAAGAATATTCTCATTCTAAAATTTTCTAATATCAAATTTCATATATTGGCTTTTTTCATAATTTGCAGAAAAAATACATTTTAGAATATAATCAAATAGATTTACTTTTCAAATTTATAAATGGTACGTCTTAACTACCCATTTAATTAGGTATCTTACAATATTTTCTATTTTATCAATTTAATTAGAGAAGTTAAAATATTTTCCATTGTATCAATTATTTTATTTTACTATTTTTATAATTTTATTAAAATAATAAAATATATAAATACTAGACTTAAATTATAGAACTAAAAAATATTTTTAATTATATAAAATAATAATTTATAACTCAAGTTATAAATATATACCAAATAATATAAAATATATATAAATATTTCAATATATTTAAAATTAATAACTAAAATTTTAAAGACCAATTTATAAATAGAAAGGTAAAATAATAATATGGAATGTTTCTTTTATTTATATATATATACACGCGTGAAATAACTCGAATTTCAATTAAAAAATGTAATAAAATGTGGTGGGAGAATAGAAAAATGAGATATTGTGCTGGAGATAACGCTAAGTGATTGGTAATTAAATAGAATATTAAATAAATTTTGTAAAAATATTGATTAATTTTATATTTTTATATTAAGAATGCTTTAATAAAATAATAAAAAATTATTTTTATTTAGATTGGATGAGAAAAAGAAATTTTTTATTATAATTTTTTTAAAATTAGCCACAATAGAAAAAAAATTGTAAAATTGTATTTATTGTAAACAGAGGAAGTGGGAATTATCTAAATGATTTTCGACCATTTTTTCTACTTTGATATAATAATAAATTATTATTATTAATTTGAAATCCAAATAAAATTTAAAATATCATTTAAATATAAGATTATATATATAATATTATTAATATTTAATGAGCCCATTTAATTAAATGTCATTTAATATATTTTATTAATTTCAGTTATCTTTATTTGAATATCTAGCCACCAACTATAATTTTTCAATAATATAATTTTGTAAAAAATTTAAGTACTTGAGTGCTGTTTTATATTCTTCCAACTTGTTGTATTTATATATATTATTAGGATGTAATGGAGATTTTAAAAATAAATAAATTAAATTTTATGGTTTATGATATATTTGGCTTACTTTAAAATTTAAAAATAATCACACATAGTTGGGTTATGATACATTATAGGATAGTTGTTTGAAATTTTAATTTTTTTTAATTAAAACATTTTTTTTTTTTGAAAAAAAGTTAAAAGTTTTTGATAAAATGGGAGTGATCAAAATAGATTTAGATTAATATGTATTTAGAAAAAAGGTTATATATATAAATTTTTAAGATTTGTAATTTTTTTCTATATATTTTATTTTATTTATTTATTTTGATTTATAGTTTTTATTTTCCTTTTCCTTACACCTAAATTATTATTTTTTAATGATTTTTTTATTTATTTTTTGAAATATTTTAAATATAATATAATTTATTTAAAAGTGTATTTTTTTCAAATTAAAAAAAATGTATATCTTGACATATTTTATTAATAAATGGAAGGGTTCGGATGATGTAAGAGCCATTTTTATCTTTAAATCAGGCCGGATTGTCATGAGAATAAGTTCGTAAACCTCAAAATTTTTTTAAAAAAAGTATAATTATAATATTTTCAAGAGTAATAACTAAAGAATAAAATTATTTTTTAATCTATTTTAATTTAAAAAATCAATTTTTTAAAATATAATAAATTGGTAGTATAAGAAAAAAAAATACTCTATATATATATTAAACAATAATTTATTAAGAATGAAAAATTGATTTGTTTTTTCAAATATTAACTTACTAAAAAAAACACATTTATAAAAATATGTCTTAATCCAATTTCAAATTTAATTATTTGAGAATCAAACTCATCAATAATTCTTTTTCAAAGAGTTATTAACGCATTTTAAATTTTAAAATTATTTATTATTTTAGAGTTTGGAGATTCCAAGAAAAATTAAAAGAAAAAAAATAATGAAAATGAACAAATAAAATTTTAAATAATATTTTCGGTCAAATGTTGCATCTATCCATTCAGTTACATAATAATAATAATAATATAAATATAAATATAAATATAAATGTACATTTCCAAAAATCTTTTTGAAAAAAAATGGGCTAAAAATCTATTTTGTATGGTTTCTGTCTGTTTTTTTTTTTTTAATCTGTTGGTGGATAAACAGAAGTATTTTATAATTTTTTATTTTTAAAAAATATTTTATTTTTTTTATTTTGTAATTATTATATATATTTTTAAAAATTTTAAAATTATCGAAATATCTTTTGGTTAATGTCCCTACCACATGAACAATAAAACAATGGATGGATGGAAACCATCCAAAATAAATAAATTTTTTTTCTAAAGTTTTAAGTAATAGATTTTTTTGATGGTTTTTTTTTTAAATCTCCCATCCATATACACATATATATATATATGGGGCGGGTAGAGTTTCAATTTTTCACCAACAGTGTGAATTAATATTTTTAATTTTTTAATATTATAATTAAAAAAATTACAAACGGAAAAAAAATCTAATTAATTATAAATTAAAAAAATTACACGTCATCATCCACACTATTTATTTCCTATCTATATTTCAATAGTATAAAATAGTAATCTATAGTAAATTTTATATCGAAAGTCAAACTGACGTGATAAATATTAAATTATTATTCTCATAGACGGTATAAATTTTTTACATATATTATTTGATTAGGTTTTTAATGTTTTGTAATTTTATTATTTTTATTTTTATTTTTCATACTTACAATTTTATTGGATAAATTATTTTAATTAAATTTCAAATAAAAAAGTGATAATATTTTTAAATTACATTATCTATAAAAATATATATATTACAATATTTTCAAATTAATTAAAACTTAAATTATACACACCTAAATCATTAAGGTTTTTATTTGGAATAATTTTATTTATAATAATTTGAAACTTTGAGTTAATATTAGAGTAATGATTGATAGCATACTCTTTGTGACAACTTTTTGTGCCTACTCTTATATGGCAAGAATTGATTGGGTAAATAAATTAATGCATTAATTGTTATAAAATTTATATCAATGATATATTGCCACGTAAGGGTAGGGAACGAAAGTAGGCACAAAGAGTAGGCTGCATAACACTACTCTTAATATAATAAACTATACAAACTTCATTTAAGTTTAATAATTTTGAAAAGTTGAGATTTGCATATATATATATATATATATACTAAAATATTAATGCTCGTTCTCTACGGTTTTACAGATCATAAATCTTACGAAATTATATATATGAAAAGAATTTTTTTTTATTTAAATAAATTATTTTTTTAAATAATTTTATTTTTTAAATAACGATACACTGTGAAATGAAAATACGATCATATTTTTATTAATTTTTAAACTTTTAAAATTTTAAAAACATTATACATCTTATTTCATAAAGTTTGAATTCTTCACTTTCATAATTTTTGTATTGAAATTCTTAATTCTTTTCCGACTGTGCAATGGGAGTACACATAAATGCTACACACTACTAGTAAGATTATAAACCATACAAATAAACGTAAAAATCAAATTAAAGAAAGGTATATTTCCCAGCGTTACGTGTTACCCACCTTCAAGAAAGGTATATTCATATTAGAAACCAAGTAGAAGCTCTCATCACACAGTCAACACAAGCAGATAATTCTCAGAGGTCCTATTCTTCGTCTCACCAAAAACTGTAAGCATCATCTAAATTCATTTACATTGTTTTACACTATAGTGAAAACGATCTCATCTATATGATTTTCATTGTCAACAGAACAAAATTTCAAAAATGGAGTCCGCCATTGTAAACATTCACGAAGAGCACTCCCACATTGACATTTTAGCAGACGTAATAGACCAAGAAATGGCGTCACTGATTACTCTATCCGACGAAAACAATTCAATCTACAGAATCCCTAGACGTCTCCGAGAACTCAACGAAAAGGCCTACACTCCCCAAGTTGTCTCAATCGGTCCACTCCATCACAACGACATCAAATTACGCTCCATGGAAGAACACAAACGACGTTACCTTCAGGAATTTCTTCGGAGAACCGAAGGAGACGTCGCCAATTACCTTTTGATTATAAAAGGCTACGAAGACCGACTCCGGAATTCCTACGCTGAGGAAATTAAATTAGCAAGTGACGAGTTTCTGAAGATGGTGTTAATCGACGCGGCTTTTATTATAGAGATTATGTTGAAGAGTAAGTTCAGTGACTTACGGAGAGGTAATGATCGGATTTTCACTAAGCCCTGGATGATTGCGGATATAATGTTCGATATGTGCTTGTTGGAGAATCAGCTTCCTTTCTTTATACTCAAGGAACTATTCCAGGGTGCCAATATAGCAATGTCGTCCAATTCGGATGGCATTTCTCCGATATTGAGACTCGTACATGAGTTCGCGACAGACGCTTGGGATTTCTCAGAGATTGAAGAAGATACCCTGAAGAAAAAGAATTTCGATAAGGTTGAACACCTGATCGATTTTCTCAGCATTTGTCTGGTTCCATTGGAATCCGACTGGCCTGAAAGAAGGAAACTCAAAGAGTTGACTACTCCGACTATAACCGACCTACACCAAGCTGGAGTCAAATTCCGTCCGGTTTCCAAAGGACGATTATTCGACATAAAGTTTCATCCAGCTAGTGGGGTCCTGGAGATACCGCATTTGACGATCGTGAAGGAAACGGAGCTTCTTTTCAGGAATTTATTGGCGTTTGAACAATGTCATGGGTCTAGTAACTTTATTAATGACTTTGTGGTGCTGATAAATCATCTGGTGAATACGCCTAAGGATGTGGACTTGCTTATTCAGTATGGGATTATTGACAATTGGTTGCCGGATAGTGCAGGAGTTTCTAGTTTGTTTCATGGGCTTGTGAAGGAGGTTAGTATAAATCCTCATAATTTCTATTATGCTGGTCACGTTGAAGATATGAATAAATATTGTAGAACTCCATGGCACAAGTGGAAGGCCACACTTAAACAGGACTATTTCAGGAATCCTTGGGCTGGAATTTCGGTTTTCGCTGCAATTGTTCTGCTTGTGCTTACTTTCATTCAGGCTATTTATGCTGTTCTTAAAGAATAGGATAGATATAGATATTTCAATTGTAAATTTCTAATACATAAACTAGTCTGGCCTGATTACAATTCTATTACAATTCTATGGTTTTATATTGAAGTAAACAGTGTAAGATTCATCTCTGATGCCTAGTAATGGTGACAGAACGAAGTTTTTGTCCTTTCCTCTCGCGATAAAACTGATAGGATGGTAACTGCTGAGTCCCTTTTGCATCCTGAAGCTGGCTTTTGCCTTGAATTCATAGTGCCTTGACTCTGTACTGCCGCTGAGCTTCAAGCTTGTACCTGAACTTAAGTACTCGTTGTTGTAAATGTAGCAACCCCTTTTGTTATGTGACTCTAAGGATATAGAATCGTGTCTCCCATCCAATCCCTTAACCACGCGGAAGTGAGCATAACTGTTATCATCACAAGCCTTTCTAATTTCAATTCTGTCATGGCTTCCTTGGTGCGCAAGGCAAGATCCTGGAAGATCAAATGGTTCTAGAATGATTGTTTCTCCAATAACATCTTTAACTGCTGAGACTTTTGCAGATGATGAGTTTTCAAATATGAGTCTGAACGTTGCATAAAGTGCATCATCGGTACCGAGCTTTGGAAACTTTTCCATCCTAATGGATGTGTTGGAGGCTGAGATGACCAAAGATGAGTTCCTATTAAGCGCCTGTGTGAAGGTAACCAGATGATCATTATATGATGCAGCAACTGGAGATACCCAATCTGTGACTGGTTTATCCGCTTCAGCCGTGATGTTCCAGTCTCCTTTGCTGTGACCAGCTAGCAAATAAGGACCATAGAGTATCGCATGTATAGATGCATACTTCGGCCGGTCATCTTCATGCGAATAAACATTCAATCAAACATCAAATAAGGAATAAATAAACCATTTATTTGAATAGCACAAAATTACCTCGAATAGCTTCTGTCCTCAGGGTAATGGGCAGCTGAAGAGTTAATTTGTCGCCATTGTTCCATTTTCTATTAATGGACAGAAAGGTACCTGCAACAGAAACGTTCACATGTTCAATCAGTTCTTGTCAAGAGTCAAGAGAGGAGCAGTTTAGTGTCTATTTGCATACCTGGAGATGGAACAGGCACATTCTGTTTGTTTAATGTGGCCTTAGCCCCATCTAATTTCGTCCAGGACGGTATCCTCAGATTCAGAATTGATGACTGGCCTGACTTCTGCACAAGTAACATTCAATGTCAACAAGAAATTACTAGTCTCTTTCGCAAGATGTCTATCCAAATGGTTTTAAAGCCTAGTATTAGTGTACCTTCACAGAAATGGTCATGCTCACGCTAAGATAAGGATCTGTAGAAACAACAGGACTGACTTTCTGATCAAGCATCATATGTCCTGATTTCCACTTAAGGGTACTTGATATGTACTGAATGATGTACAGGCCTGGAACTTTTCCTTCTTCTTCGAAATATATCGAATCGCCTAGCTTTGAGAATGATTCAGTTCCTATCAAATGATAGGACTGGTTAAGTTGTAGTGGCATAACTCATTACATAAAAGCAAATCTGACGACTTGAAAACTATACCTGTACCGTAACAGCACCAGAAAGATTTGAATTTTTTGCCCCATCCATGGTCACTTTTGGCTTTGGAAGCCCCAGGGTGTAGGGGAAGCATGTAGATCATCACTCCTGGCTCTGTTCCCCGTTGGATGCTGAGCACACCATTGGTTAGTGCACGCTCATAGTAATCGGCATATGCTATTTCTTTCGTCCATTTAAAGAGATAACGAGACACCTATCAAAATCAAATCCATCTTAATATCTCTAAGATATAATAAACTGTGTTAAAATCAAAAGCATGGTGAATAAACTACTTTCAGCATATTATATGTTGAGCAAGATTCTTCATTCTCCGTTCCTAGACTGCTTGCCAATCTCTTTGGATCCGTCCTATTCGAAGGATCGTTGTGTAAGCATAAATACATGTAAAGAACATTGAAAGCCAGATTCAACTATGAAGTTTTCCAATAGAGTGAAGTTAGTACCAGTGCTCTTTGAGTGTGATTCCTCCTGTCGCGAATGTATGAGAAGAGTTAATGGTATCCATGAAGAACGTACTCATTGCCTGCAATGACACTATCATCAAATTTACACACAAGAAAAAGATAATTCTAAACTAAACTACCTACCTTGTAAAGTGGTTCACCAGTTATTTCATAGCGTTTCTGCACTCCTAGAACAATAGGAATGTGCGTGTTGGCATGGAAACCAGATAAGTGATCAGCCTACAACAGAAAATCAATGAACAATTTACACACACGTATATATATAAAATCTTTAAACCACTGCTCATCAACGTATAGTATACCTGTAAAGCCAGGCTTCCCAGAAAGCATGGTTTGTCAAACAGCTGAGCTAAAACCAAATGCTTTGGATCTTTCTGAAGATATGAAAAACCAAAATCAAATAATAAATCAATACATTCAAAAGGGTATTTGTGGATGTAAGTATAATGGGAAAATTCCATCTTGATCAACCAGAACTCATACCGTTAAGGCATACAGTCGATAGAGGACATCATTCATGCCACCAGTTTCATCATTAAGGGAAGTCCAATGTCTTTCAATAGTGTACTTCTTGATCACATTTTGAACACGGTTGTAGAAATAATCAGCCATCCACGTAGTCATGTTGAGAGCCAGAGGATTATGAGCAAATGTGTGCTGATCTAACAAGCCTACCATTATCTGCAAAGAAGAGAAATTCGAACCATGTTCAATACATGAAACTTTAAACTAACAGCATAAAGAAAGAAAGATAGACTACCTTGTGAATAGTGTAGTAAGGAGCCCAAACAGGTAATAAAGCTTCCAAACGCGTAAAATACATATCTGGGAAAGCAGAGAGATAACCAGTGCCGATTTTTTGTTGACAATCGGATAGAGCAGACACTAATTCTGACATTTTCTCTTTTATAGTACTATTCCCAGTACTTGCCCACATTTGTGCTGTTGCGCTCAAGTAATGCCCTTCAAAAGAAAAAACATGTCAACCATTGAAAACTAATCTCAGGAATCGGAATCAGAACGTGAACAGATTTCATACCTACAAAATGACCACGGATCTGGCTATCAAAAGCCTCCCAGCCGCCATAAGCCTTGCCGGGAGCATGTAAACGAGCAGTTTTACGAAAACTCCAGACCAATCTATCAACATCCAACATCAACAGATACTCCAGATTGGTCTGCTGAGCTCTCCAGTGTAGAGAATTCTCTCCCAATCTCACATCATGAAGTTCAATCTCCTTAAGCAACCCACCAGGAGGATTGAACCCACCTGGATTCTTCAGCTTCCGATACAACATAGCCCAGCTCAACTCATTTTCTTCTTCTTCCCCTTCCCCTTCCTGTATAACCTTGGGAAGCAAACTCGACCAAGCGGAGTCATCCGTTGGCGTAAGATGATAATATTGGGAAAGCGCTTCGTGATCCGATGACAGGTTTTGGGTGCTGGTGATGATGTACCTGAATGAGTGTGATTGGGTTGGGAAAATGTTGGAGCATTCCTTAGCAGAAACAGAGGAGACCCAAAACAGAAGGAATAGAGCTTGTAGCAACGTAACAGAACATTTGTTTTTCTTCATGTCTTCTATTTGTTGTTGAATTGTTTTCGATGTTGAAGATGGTTGTGTCAATGGATATATATATATATAGATGAATGGGTCGTGTAGAAGTGGGAGCGAAGAATCGTGGATACTGAGAGTTGTTCATGACTCAGATCAGATGGCGGGAATCATTATCCACCATACTTGATTTTTTCCTGAAAAGTAGCTCAATCCAACGGCTATATTTTTATTTTTTTTTCTTTAATTGAGGAAAATAATTTGATTCTGACCGTTGCAGTGTATTCAAGTTTCTTGCAACAAGTGATGAAACTTTAAATTTATCGAATTAAAATGGATTAGTTTAATATGAGGATAAAATGAATATTGATTAGTTGAATATGAGGATAAAATGAGTAGATTATTTCAATTTTAGGATAAAATATATATTTGGATAAAGTTAAAATGGATTAATTCAACTTTAGAATAAAATGCATGTAAGAAAGAGATAAAAACTTCCAAATTTTATAAAATTAAAAAAGATGGGTTCAATATCAGGATAAAATTAAATGGATTAGTTTAATTTTAGGATATGACAAAATGTGCGTTTGGATTGGATATATTGATTTCTATTTAAGTGAAAAAAAAAAAGGAAAAAAAAAAGAAAAAAGAAAGAAAGATAGATGTTTGAATAATTGTGAGACTTCTAATTTCTACTTTTGTTGAAAGTTATTATCGGTAATATTTAATTAATATCTAAATAATTATGAAGTAATAATTATAAAAAATCGAATTAAAATACTAATTTTATGGAAATAACTTTATTTTTATTTTACCGCCAAAAGCTATTTTTAATCTTATTCTAACCAAATCCAAAATCTAATACTTTAATTTGATCCTTTTTTTTTTTCGCTCAATTCCAATCAAACTTAGTAAATAAAATATGGAAAAGTTATGATACACCACTTCATACACTTTCTTTTTAAGGTTATTTCTTAAAAAAAAAAGTAAAATAAAAATAAAAATAAAAATAAAAATTCAAACGTTTCATTTTAAACTTTCCGATTTTAAAAAGTTTTGCAAAATCATCCCCAAAATCAAAACCACTAGTGGTTTTGGTATTTTTATGAGTGGTTTTGGTATTATATGAGTGATTTTGATATTCTATATGTTTTAATTTGTAGATTCGGAAATTTTTTAAAATCAAAATTACTTATATAATACTAAAACCACTCACAAAAACACAACCACTAGTGGTTTTGATTTTAGAAATGATTTTACAAAACTTTTCAAAATTGAGGACTCAAAGTGAAACGTTTGAAAAAGTGGAAGTTTTTTGAAAATAATCCTTCTTTTTAATAATTTCCATGTATCTTCGAGAGTTCAAATTGATTTGAATTTAAAAATATAATTATTTTATTAAGTAAACCTACTATAATTAAATCTGACAGAATTGATATCGAAGTCTATTCATTTTTACTGACTTAATCGGTCGATTTGTTGAATGATTTCGAAGAATTTCGAAAACTGTGTCTTCAAGTGGTCAGAACAATTTCAATTAATTTTATCAACTCATACGTAAAACTTGATATTTATCGATAAAATCAGTGAAATTTATTGAATTTGCTTAACAAGTCCTACATCTATCAATAAAATTGATATTATTCACCGAAATATATCATTGAGTCACATTAAAATCAATATTTAGCGATAGACTTGATAATTTAAATAATCGTTATTTTTCGACTTAACCATTAAATTTGACGAAATTTATTGAAGATTAAATATTAAATTAATATTATTTTATACATTTTTTATATATAAAATCATAATTATTAATTATTATTTTTATTTTCATCTAAATAAAAATATTTTTTTATTTATTTAATATTTCTATAATTTTGTGTTATAATATATTATTTAAAAAAGATAATTTAGAAAAAGGAAAATTGCCAAAATAAAATCTCTTGAGTTTTGTTTTTATTTATTTTATATTTTACCATCAAACGTTTGAAAATTACCTATTTTACCTCCTATCTTTTAAAATTCACTAAAAATCCTCCTATTGGAGGGATGGTTTAAACGGTTGACGTATTTGATTTTAGAAATAGTTTAATAATTTTAAATCAAAATTTTGAAAAATTTTAAAAAACCTCCGAATGTTTTAGTTATTCATCATTTTACTACCTACATTTGAAAATAACTTTTTTACCTCCTAATCTTTGAAAATTTAACGGAAAAAAATTTTTACTAGAATAAATTTGTTATTTCAAATGTTTAATTGGTTTGACGGTAGGGTTATTTTAATTTTTTCAAATAAAAAAGTTTATATTTTATTCAAATATATAGTAATATATTTATCTTCTTTTTCAATTCGATTTAATATGATTTTTTTTTATATTAGAAACCAAATCAAATTTAAAAAATAAGTATTTTTTCACCCTAATAACCAAACACTCTAAAAATTTACATAAAACTTACCGAAATATCCTTAATTCGAATTTATATTAGGTGTGTTGTTATTCTAATATTCATCCCTAATACTTATAGTTATATGATTTTAACTTATCATTTTTTTTCACATATCCTATATTACTAATTTCATTAATTAACACTTATGATGGAAGCACCATATAACTCTTTTTTTTTAAGTAAAATTTATACAAAAAGTTAATTGAAAAAAATTATCACTTAGTTGTTAAGTTTTTAAATTTATTTTTAATTTGTACATTAGAATAAATTAAATGCCTTTTTTTTTTTTTTATTACTTGTATAAGTGTTTGACATGGGTAATTTAGTCTTTTTACCATTTCTTAATTATCACAATCATAAATTTTTCATTAAAAATTAACAAATTAGATAAATTAGGTATTTTCAAAATAGGTAGTAAAATAGTAAATATCTAAAACTTCAGGAGGTTTTTTAGTATTTTCCTAATATATTTCAAACAAGGATACTTTTGTATTTTTACTAATTTTTAATATTTTCCATTAAAAATTAACGTTAACGGAGAAAATAAAATAAGTAATTTTCAAACGTTTGTGGCAGAGTGTAGAAAAAAGCGGAGGTTAGGAAGTTTTTAAGCAATAAAATAATACAAATTTTAAAACCTTTGATACACCACTTAAAGAATCGCCAACAAAATAATATCAGCATTAAATACGATACGATTAGCGATGAAATATTTTCCTAATAAGCTAGTTACAACACAACAAACTGCGAAAACACAAATTGAAAACAAACTACTGAAGCACAACTTGAAGAACAGAACACACAGTTTGAACGAGAGTGAATAAAAGCAATATAAAAGCCGCAACAATCGACAGAACAGCCCACGGCGTCTTGAAATATTCTTCTATCAACGTGGCCTTCCACTTATGCCAAGGAATTTTACTATACCTATTCAAATCATCCACCACATCACTATAGTAAAAATCACTCAAATCCGTCGGACTCTCTTTAATCAGATTATGAAAAAGACTCGACACTTGCTCTCCACCAGCCAACCAATTCTCAATTATCTCATTCTTAACAAGCAAATCGAAGTCCTTCCCTGAAATCACAAGCAGAGCAATCATATTCACGTAATCGTTGATATACGTGTGTGGATAACGTCTTTGCTCGAAAGCCATCGCATTTCTTAACAACGGTTCCGTTGCTTTGACTACACGTAACCGTGGAATGTTCATCACTCCTTCGTCGAATTTTATTTCGAGTAGGTTTTGTTTGGATCCAACCTTGAATTTGACTCCTGCATGGTTAAGCTCGGTTGCGCTTGGTGCTTTTAGAGCACGCAATTGTGGCTTTTTTGTACCCAGATTTGGTGGTGTCAGACATGTGTTAATGATCTCAACAAAATGTTCCACTTTGGAGAAAATTTCGTCCTCCAGTTTCGATTCTATAGAAAAATATTGAAATATAAACGTGGAGAATTTCCTCACTAGTACAGCAATAGTAACATTTGGTACGTTTATCTTAGCTAAATCGAACAATTCACGGAGAATGAAAAACGGGAGCTGATTTTCAAGCAACCATAGATCAAGAGTGACATCGATAATCGACCATCGATTGAAAATGGGGTCGTTACTCTTTCGCAAATCGTTGAAACTATATCTCAACAGAAACTCGAATATAAAAGCAGAGTCGACCAAAACCATTTTAGCAAACTCTGCATCGTCGAGCATGATGGGTTCGGAATACCGGTTTCGGATTTTGGTTTGGTTTTTGTGTATAGTGTTCAAGAATTGATTGATACTTACTAGTGTCCGTTGAAGGAACTCGTGTAGGTAGCGTTTTTTTGTGTTTGTGTGTAGCGTTTTGTGGGGTGAAGTGGTTTTTGTGGAAGTTGAGACGAGTTGTGGTGTGTAAGCCCGTTCGTTGAGACTGCGAAGCCTGTCGGGGACTCTGTAGATGCTGCATTCGTTGGATAGTGGATGTAGGGTTTCGAATTCTGCGGTCAGAGATTTCTCGATTTGGTCTATGTCGATTGTTGTAGTGACCATTTTGGTTGTGTGATTTGTAGAATATCATTTTTGTTTGTTATATAGAGTTGTGTGTCGGATATTCGTTTCTTGGAGAGTGGTTTAGTGTTTTTGCTGTCTTTGGAGGCGATTCTGGTAGTTTCTTTGTAACAAAACAAAGTATATACTCATATTTAGTTCAGTAGTCCAATAACAGAACAAATGGTTTGTACAAAAGTGAGCAATAGAAGAACAGCAGCAGCAATAACAGAAATAGAAGCCCATGGAGTGTTGAAATAGTTCTGAATCAAATTCGCTCTCCTTCTATTCCACGGACATTTACAGTACCTATTCAAATCATCAACCAAGTCCCTATAATAAAACCTGTTATGCTTCATTCTAGCATTTTTACTCAATTCCTGGACAAGACTCGACAATTCTTCACTATCACATCCACGGTGTTCAATAATCCCACTACCAACCAGCAAATCAACATCTCTCGGATCATTTATCAGGAAACTTAGCATTATCACAAAATCATTCACATAATTGCAACCACAATGAAACCTCTCGAATACCTGCAAATTCCGCAACAGATGTCCTGTATAATTACCTATACTTCTCATTTTCGGAAACTCTAATATACCCTTTTGGAATCTAATATCGAAAACGTTGCTGCTGCTGATTCCCACCTTGAATTTCACCCCAGCTCGACGCAGTTCCGTTATAGTTGGAGCGATTGGAGAGTAAATGAGATTATTGTCTATATCTATCCGTGATGGCTGAAGACAGAGTCTTAGCAAATCAAGCAAGTGTTTTGCATCCTGAAAGTGCTTTTCTACTATTTGGCTGTCTATCGAAAGAGGTTTGTATAAATACTCTAAGAATCCAGAAGTGAGTTCGGACAGAGTCACTGTCTTCAACCGTTGAAGATCAGCTAAGTTGTATAAATCCTGAAGAATGAATAACGGAATTTGATTTTCCAGGAACCATATATCGTACCTTATGTCGATTATCATTCTCTGTTTTCCAAATATACGATCTTCATCCGAATCGAATTCCAGGAAATTCCAACGGATTAAGATCTCGATGAGAAAAACCGAGTCTAGTAAAATCATTTCTACAAAACCTTGGCTTTGTAGTTGGATGGTTTCTGCGTAACAACTACGTAGTCTTGGTTCTTGCTTCTTGATCAAGGAAAGAAAATCGACAAGACGGGTTGGTGTTCGTTTAAGAAAGTTTTGTAGATATCTTAATTTATGATCTTCCATGGGCTGTAATTCGAGCCTGCCGTGGTGGAGTGGACCGATTGATAATGTTGTTGGAGTATAAAGATTTTGATGATCGAACATTCTTATTTTCTGAGGAATTCGGTAGATGCAACAAGCTTTAGATAATGGATTTAGTGTGTGGAACTTACCTGTTAATGAAGCTGCTAGGTTGTTGATATCAATGGAGACTTGATCGTTGTTTTTGTCCATCTTCTTCTGCATTGGAGGATCACAATTATTGCTATGTCATCATAATATGAAAGTCAAATCGAATATAAGCATATTTGTTGGAATTGAATATTGAATGAAAGCATGCCGTTGTTGACATTTTGGGTTTTTCATTGTGTATATAAATGGTTTGCGTTGACTTGCATCTGGGTAGGAATTGTTTATAGAAGTGATACGAATATGAGGGGTATGAATGGGTCATGCCAGACAGGGTAGGCGACAGACAATGACATAAATGTGTTTGGAAATCCTGAATATTGGGCTATTAATTTGAATTCTTTTTGTGATTTCTTCCAACTGTGTTGGTATAAGAAATTCTATCTCAGTGCGTTTGAAATGAAGGGTTTGAGCACAGGTTTGAATTGATAAGAAGAATTCCACTTAAGTGTGTAGATTCTCAACTCTCAAGAAGCAGCAGCTATTGAGAAGTAATTTGCAGTTTGATTAATGTCCCGCTCTGCCTGATATCCTCTGTTCTCAGCTTTCACTGTTTGGGAAAAGTGAGAAACGTATATGGGAAGCCAAACAATTGGCGCTCTTTTTCTGTCACATTAAAAAAAAATAGTAAACTCATCACGATAGAGATACATATATGGAACAGATGTGAGAAATAATATATTGTTTGAGGGACGGTTTTTTCAAAATGGGATTTTTCTTTGAGAAACGAGTGTTCTGAGTGACAAAGACTAATTGTATCAACACGTATCCTATAATCTATTTGTATTTAATGGTAAAAGGTTGTCGTTCTCGGATACATTCAATTGGTTAGCTCCAAATTCTCTGGTAGTTTATTGTTGAGAAGAATTTTATAATTTTATTTAGGGTTGATTCCAAAAAACTACCGCAAGTTTGTTAAATTCTCTAAAAAATCACATCAGTTTGAATTTTCTCCATTTTACTGTTTTTCTGCGCAGAAAGATAAGTAATAATCCCATATCAATTAACATAAAAGTGGTAAAATGGAGAAATTTCAAACTAATGTGGTTTTTTTTAGAGAATTTAGCAAACTTGCGATGATTTTTGGGATTAACCCTTTTATTTAATTAGAGTGAAGGGTTATTTTGAATTTAGATCTCTTGATTTTTACTCCTCACGGTTGAGTTATGGTAGAGTTTGAGGTAATAAGTTGTTATCTCTTATTATGTGATGTTATTGTTCGTTTTTTCACCTGAGTCGAAATAGAATTTGTCCCACTATAAATAAAAAATTATAAAAATAAATGTTTGATAATAGTATCTTAAAATAATATTTATCACAGTTCAAATAGCAATTGAAAATAGTTTATTATTTAAACTGTTACTTTAACTTAAAAAAATATTTTTTTATCTCAAATATAATAATTTTTTAATTTCATATTCAACTGCTGTACAACTATCATCAAAATAATTATTACAATTACCGCTTTGAAAACTATCCCAACTACTATTTTAAAATGTGAACGGCTGATTATTACCTCTATCCAAACTAACGTTGAGAGCTTATATCTTATTGCACAACCTGAGAGCTCGTTATCTTACTATACACAACTGGAGAGCTCAATTTTGGAAAATAGGTTTGATTATCCCTTCACCGAAGTAACTCCTTTGGTCCAGCCAACAAACTGTATTAGAAAAATAAAAACGAATAAATAATTGAAACTCCACTAAAGTTCGAATATGACCGTAACCAAAGACATTCCAAGCTTGCCTAAGCTATTATGTTAACATCTCATATTGACCGGAGGACGTTGTCATTAAAGTTGGTCTCCAGAATGCTATAAAACAAATAGTTTTTTTTTAGTTCAAAACCTTGCTTATAAAAATTGTAAAAAAATTATATAAATTTGGAGTGTAGATACGAAGTAGATTTTATATGTAAAAATTTATACTCCTCATGAATTTTATAGAAGGACATGGGAGAGTTCTTGCTCATTCAACTTTTTCCTAAAATCAATACTTATAGGCAAATGGGTGGATGTAATCCATCACCAACCCCTGGCAGACAGGACCCGAGACTATTTCACTCTCAACTTCCTTGGTATGCCACATGTAAACTTTACCATTATATCTTCTACATTTCTCTGTCATGTTCAAATTTTGCTGGATAAGGCCTTTATTTCCCCTACGCAGAAGAATAAATTCTACCACAGCTTTATTTCAGCGGTGTCGAATTTAATTATCATCAGAGCCGACGTGACCCACTCCTATTCAATGCACTGCTTGGTTGAGTCCATTTCACTTCACTGTTTTCACGTGACCTGTCTCTCACTCTCTCACCAAACTATACTATACTATTTCTAGATTCTTTCATAATTCAAATTTACAACATTATTGACTCATCCTAGTCACTCACACACATGTTAATCAAATCTAATACACGTACACAACACATCACAACATCTCATGTTACAATTCTCTCAATCCATCCCCACAATTTCGGGTCACATCAAGATAGAGATATATATGCATGCAACCACGTGAGTTGGCAGCTAATTTTGGATAAATTTTATTTAAAATATATATAATATATTAACCAAATCTCAAATTTTCAATTCGTCATCATCGTTACATAGTATTACATTACATTACACACAATAAATGAAAAACATATTCACCATTACATTAATTTGATACATAATCTAACAAGCCCTTAACGGTTTTCCACATAAGCAATCGTTGTAAACAAACGAAGAAGCTTCAAGATGATCGAAAGGTGAACCGGCCGGAATTTTGCCACAAAGATGGTTGTGACTCAAATCTAAATGTCCGATATACGAAGCCGACAATATTGATTTTGGTATTGGACCTTTAAAGTTGTTATATGATAAATCTAGTACCGTGAAATAAGACCGTTGATTGAACACATCAGGTATAGTCCCTTCAAGTGAGTTTTTACTCAAATTCAAGTTACCAATCATGGAACTAAACAAACTAGCGGGTACTTGACCCGAAAGTTTATTCGAATCCAGATTCAAAGTCGCTAAAACCGCCATTTTGCCTAAAGAAGCCGGGATTGTACCCGAGAGTTGGTTCAACGATAAGTCCAGATCCGCCAGACGATAAATTCGCGAGATGGAACTTGGAATCTGACCCGATAATCTGTTACCCGACAACAACGCTCGGCTTAACATGCGGAGATCCCCGATATTTTGAGGAATCGAGCCCGATATTTTGTTGTTGCGTAAATCGAGGTGCATTAGACTCGATAAGTACCCGATGGAGGCCGGAATCCTGCCGGTGATGTTGTTATCTGCGACGTTGAAAACGGTGAGTCTGTGAAGCCGACCGAGACCGGCCGGGATCTGGCCGGATAATTGGTTTCCGATCAAGTCGATGATACGAAGAAACGGTAACCGAGTCAAACAGCTTGGAATAGTGCCGGTGATTCCTTTCCAGTCGGCGATGGTGAGGCTGGAGAGTCGAGTAAGTTTGCAGATTTCGGGTGAGATGAATCCGGTCATGTATCCAGTACGGTGAGCCCGTTGGAAAAGCGGATCCTCCGACTCGCCTCTTAAGTTGATGTCGGCGACCCGGCGGGTTTCCGGGTCGCAGCTGATGCCGTACCAGTTACGGCAACAGTCGTTGCCCGTCCATGTGTTGAAAATGCCCAAGTAAGGCTCGCGGAGTGCGTTTTTGAAGGAGATTAGAGCTGCCCGGTCTGACGGCGGGCAGGAGAACACAACGGAAAAACTAACGGCAAGGAGAGGTATGATCAGTTTGAGATGCAAAACGGTGCCCATTTGCGTCGTATTGATGGAGAAGAACCGAGGAGGATGAGAGTGAGAGTTGTCATGGCTACGTTAGCTGTATTATATAGTATGGATGTGAGTGTAGTATGTTTGATATTACGATTTTGTCCCTAACATGGATTTTAGGTTCTTGGTTTCTTCGTGGTTCTGTCGACAGTTATTGTGTAATTAAAATTTCCTTTTTAAGGTAAACATTTCCTAGATGGGTAATGTCGCAATTTACAAATGGCCACCCGGTAATATTAATAATTGAAGTATTGGACCGTCATTGACGTGGCAATTTGAGAGCCATGCCATGACATATTTTATGATCTGTGTAAATGCAATATTAGATTCACCGGTGGATAAATGGGGACTAATAATTGAGAAGTAACATGTTGAAGTTAGGGGTATGTATTGTTCAAACTAGTGTCAATGTCAAAAGTCGATGTCAATCTTGATTATTTCCACGAGGGGATGAATCTTTGTCTCCTAAAGGAATCGTCAATGTGAGTGAATGAGGTACTTAGGCAAGAGTCTATTAAATCAAATTAATGCTCTAGATTGGAAGATGGGATCTCCACCGTCCGATTGTTTTATCATTTAACTGTACGACTTGGTCCACTAAGATAATCAGAACTTTATGGACTTCGAAAAGGATTTATAAGTTGTCGATACATGGGCTTGTCTTAATTGAGTTGGGCCCGACGCCGTTCCCTTACTAATAATTTTACTGATTCAAATAATCATGTGGAATAATGGAATGGAATCCAGTACTTAATCAATTTATAATTTTTTAAAAAAATTTATATGATTATAAAATATAAAAAATGATTAGAAGGAGATTAGAGAGTAATTTTGTTATATTTATTTAAAAAATAAAACAAAACAATTTTTTTTTTTTATTGGATATATGAATTTGACCATATGTGTATGTGGATTCTTCCAAATTGTATATACCCTGTATATGTGATGAATGTTAAAGGTGTGAGAATTTGATTGTCGAGATGCAGCTGATTTATAATAGTAGTATCATTATTGAGTACTTATATTAGTTGAGCAAAATGTTTGTTGGTCTGATCCGGTTATTGGTTTGATTTAATAATCTTCCAATAAATTAACCCTAAAATTACGATTATTCCGACAAGCCACTGAAAGGCTATGAGATAGTCATGTTACAACAACCTTATCCACAAGATTTTTTATTTTATTTTTTCTAATCAATCAATTATATAACCAGCATGTTAAAAACAGTGGTTTCTTGTAGTAGCTACTTTATTTATATATACGTACTCGAATTTGATAATATGAATAAGGAAGAACATGTGCATTGGATTAGGATAATAATAATAATAATAATAATAAAATTTAAATTTAAAAATAAAAATAAAAAAAATAAAAATAAAAAAAAAAAGGCCCACCAGGAAAAAGGTGCACATGATTTTCTGATCAAAACAAATAAGGCCGGCCAACTCAACACAAGCACAAGGATTTGTTTTGTTGATTTCAAATCATTTCCTGCCGACAACATCCTCACTCAGATCCAGTCACTTTTACAGTCATTCTAATATCAGTCAATCAGATTCATGCAATACTGTGTTCTACAAAAAAATACAATACCCGAATAGATAGCAGAATAGGCAGAGCAAATTGTCCTACTTTACAGGAACCATCAAGTATTTAAAACACTAACAAACATGACTTCATTATATAATTGGCTTCATTTGAGGATAATCTTAAAAGTAAACATAAAAATTAAATTTGTTCCTAAGTTGACTGAATTGATCATATCACACACACATAAAATAATACTGTGGATGATAAGGTGTTTTCTAGGGCAGTCAACAACTGAAGTGTATAGTTGACCAATAATACACAGTGCATGTGAGCTTCTGCTTATTACACGCCACATAACATGCATATACCTGGCCATATTTTCTGCTCTCACTTCACTTACCTCCTGTTTTATTTTAATGTAACATCAAAAACATATACCAACACAACATAACACTCGAATAGAAATCTCCTGTCAAGGTTGAGTAAATCATGCAAGAAATTCATGAGATTCGCAACCACCTTTATCAAATTAACAACTCACTAAATCATATAACAAGTATTGTAAACAAGAAGATGTTATATCATTGATTAAGAGAACAAATTCATTGAATAAGTTAGTCAACGCCCTTCCTTTGTAAAATAGGCAAACAAAACGAAATCCCTAGTCCCCACTATTTTATCAGCTATAAATGCATAGATAATCACATTGACATCCTCAAGAAGATCAGACTATGATTGCAAAAAAACAAAATAAAATAAAAAATAAGACTACTATAAAGATGGTATAAGAATGTGGCATAAATGACCACAGAATAATTCTAAAGTAAAATCATATTTATTTTTAGGATATGTTTGGAATGTCTGTGATTACATTACTTGTTCAGGAATGCATGCCAAAACTGTGCACTTTATTATGACGAAGTACTTACTTCCATGCATTATTTAACGTATGTAAATTTACAAGGAAATAAAGATAAGATCAACACTTCATTAATACATATTTAAAACTAGCCTTAAATCATGAGCAATGTTACCCTTCTATGCGCAAATTTTGTGCAAGAACTAGAAAAACATGCAAGTAACGATATGCTAATAAATGAGATATTATCAATTAACATGCTGTGAGTTAGACAAATTAGGCATGTCTAACTTCACTCTATCAATATCATCACATTGTGTAGGCATATAATGGAAGAGATTAGCAACACATTGAACAAAAGCTTCTCCTTTAATTTTTTTCCCCAATGAAAATGGAAAAAGAATTGATTCATTACAGATTAATGTAACTACCTATTTTGCATTCACAGAATTTATAATACTGAACAGATTTGGCTATTTTCATAATTCTAGGGGTGCATTAGAGGTATACCGACACTTCTCAAATAACAGCAATAATGTATTTTGAACTAATGTTAGCATATGTAGAATGGACTAAGACTCTATTGCAAACCTGATGTGTAGTAGCTTTATAGTAGATCGTTGAAGTCTGAATGAGCTACCGCGGTAGTCGATTCTCCTGTATATGTGTTGTAGCCACGTCATGAAATTGTGTCGATGCAACACTTTGAAACATTGTAGGCAATACTTTATGTAATTGTGCTGGCACAAAGTTATGGAAATGAGTAGGCCTCATCTCAGGTATCCCCTGCCAAATTGCAATAATGACATTAATATTGCTGAAAATACATTATGTAAAACACAGATGCTACAAAGATAAAGCAACAATTCAACATATGAAAAGAAAGCTCAGATAATTAGTGTGATACTCAACAAATATTAAGTTTACTTCGGAACTCTCAAGATCTATATTACTCCTCTAGTCACAGCTCTCTGAAATCGGAAGTGTTATACCATAATTTACAACAGTTAAAACAGAATGTCTATTGCACATACCAGGTGGTAAAGTTCAAATGCTAGCTGGTGCTACAACTAAATGACTCCACTACATGTAACTGTTATAACAATGAGTGAAGGGATCACATGGATTTTTAGAAGAGGTAGTTTATGTGAATTTCTTGCTTTGGTAACGTACCAATTAACAAAAAAGGAAAAGGAAAATTTATAACTGGGCATGTCAAAAAAAGGACAAAAGTATTACTTGGTAGCAAAAATATCAAGAAATTTAGGATACAACTATATTTTAAACCAAAAAAATGAGTGACAACAAAATGCTACTTGTAATATATTTAAAATACTTATTGATGTTGAGCTATTATTCGTGACGAGTTGTGCCAAAGTTATTATTTCTTCTTGAGGCAATTAAACTCCCAGGTCATGCATTATTCAAACCCATGACCATTAACTAGTTATCTCTTTAGAAAGAATAAAACATGGAGCATGACATACCATTGGATGATAACCAACTTGAGTCCCGATGTTGATGGTCCCTGGTTGACTTGCCTGCTGCACGGTCAAAAATACAAGAAATGAACAGTTTTCTTTTTTCATCTACATGATGAGATATTAGAACAACAGAAGCGTGAGTCACAAACCTTTCCTTTTCTAGTTGCAGCACTTCCCTTCTCCTTTGCCCCTTCAGTTCTGCAACGATTGCTGTTTGTGTCGGTCACTAACGAACTTTGAACTTTATCTTTAGAAATATTTTCAAATTGATTCTCTTCCTCAATTCCACATAAAGCCTGAAACTCTGTACTGTTAAGTCTAGCATTGTTATCTACAGAGCTGTTACCACTTGCACAGTGCTTCAGAGCTTCTTGAATGGCAGCTACTGCAATATCGTAACTTTCTTGTGATAGAGACCCTTCTTCACCCAGTATAATGGCTCGCCGACAGAGATCATTGTATCGGCGAACCTTGGCTTGCACCTCATCTGATTTTTCGCCGATAGAATGCCTGCTTTTAGCTGCATTTGTCCATCGCTGCAATATATATTTCGATGGGATACTGAAAACACCTGTCATCTGCAGAACAATGATGGCATGTCTACAGAGATAACCTTTATATTCAAATGAACGACATGAACAAAATATATCTGAGTTAGATTCATTCCATTCCACCATATAGTTCTGATTATCTTCAAAGTCCTTGACATTATATGCTATAGTTGTCCCGCCTTCACCTTCCTTCTTAAGATGACAGGCAGCTGCTCCTAAAACTTCAACTTGAAATTTCTTGAAAATTTCACGAGTGTAAACTAATAACATTTGCTTTTCGAAAGGTGATGGAGATTTCAACTCAGGTGTCTCATGCCAGGCATCAAACTCAGCTTTGGCTTCTTCTTCATACCTGTCTTCAAGAATCACTTTGTATTGTTCCATAAACTCTCTCAATAATGTTTCTCCCTGTAAATATTTGTCAAATGCAGCGTTTAAACTCTCTGAGCGTGAAGATGCACATAATGAAGCAAAAGAAATCCCTCTCATGAATGTAGGAACCCAATGTTTACGGTCTCCATACAAGGATTGTACCCATTGCACCTCTCTTAAATGAAACCTATCGACCAATTTCCACCATCTTTTTTCAAATTGTTCCTCTGTCCAAGACCTATATATACATTTATAAAATTTTAGCATAAAACTATCATGCCAAAGGCTCAGGTATTCGAGATGCCTTGGAATCTTTTCCAAGATGTGCCACAGGCAAAAGCAATGACGTGTATCCGGAAGGACTGCTTCAGTGGCAGCTTTTATGGCATCATTTTGATCAGTAAGTATCACTCGTGGAGCTCTTTCTCCCATAGCAACAAACCAAGTTCGCAGTAACCAAACAAAAGTGCAAAATGTCTCATCTGCTATCAATGCACAACCAAGCAAAGTGGGTTGGATATGATGGTTAACTCCAACGAAAAGAACCAGTGGTAACTTATACTTGTTTGTGAAATATGTTGTTTCAAGAGAAACTACATCACTGAAGTTATCATAATCTTCCATCCCTTTTGCATCCACCCAGAAAACATTTCTCAACCGGTGTTCTTCATTCAAATCAACTGCATAAAAGAATTTGGAATTATCATCCTGCATTTGCATAAAATGATCTAACAATAACTGCGCATCTCCTGGCTCTAAAACCAAATTACGTCCCTTATCATGCTGATTTCTCAGATAGCTTTCCAAACAATCAACATTCTGATACGCACTGAAAAGTTTAGACACTGCAGCCAGATTTTTCCGTCTTCTTATCTTGGCATCATTCTTCAATGGATCAACATTTCTATGACTGCGGAAAAAGTGAGCTTGAGCTGGTAAGAGCTCATGATTGTGCTCCTTTACAAAGCTATAAATAAACCACTTTCCATTCGGCTTTCTCTTCACATGCATGCTTGCCTTACAACCAATTTTCGGAGACGGTCGTGGATTAATAGCATCATCAGACTGCTGCTTATTTCCATATCTTATACATGAAAATTTAGCATCAATGAATTCTTTTGATGCCCTAGAGCGTCGACTGCTCAATTTAGCAGTACCAAACCCCATAGACTTTGCATAATCTTTATAGAACGTATATGCAGCTTCATGTGAATCGAATTCCATATCATCACGAGGCTCCAAAATCGCACTTCCTCTGCCCGTGACGTCATTAGGATCCATCCTTGGAGTAGGTATATTCAGATCCACTTTGAACCAGTTGCTACAATACACTTCCCCAAAATTCACTCACATCAATTCAGCCTCCATCCATCTATCGGTCTTATATAATCCATCCTTCAAAAACTCCACCTGTGGAGACGATAGAAACTTTTCACACAACAATAGCATTACCAAAATACCTAAAAAGGAAAAATTACTAGAATAATCAGATAACCTTTGCTTTGATTCTCTATAGATATTCCCAAAAAAAAAAAAAAAAAAAAAAATACATCAAGGACAACGGAATATGCCTTAATATTCAAATGTAAACAGAAGAATCTACACCAATTAATCATTCTAATAAATTCAACCTAAAATAGTAAAACCATTAGACAAGTTACCGGCAAATTTATGCTACTATGAGAAGAAGAAACAATCTTATCCCAAAACATTCAAATTAGGGAATAAAGCAGGCACACCAAGTGTTTCAAACTATCACTCAGACGCAGCTCAAACAGCCACTATATACATATAGTATTTCAAGCAAGAAAACTACTTAACATACCCTAACATATTGTGTGCGTTGAATTTCAGGAAGAGTGACTACAAACTAGAATCATATCATATTACATATAATTACAGTTGATATTACATGAATAGACATTGAAAATTCAACAAAGGTTAAGCTAACACAAAACATGATAAAGAAACATTGTCTTGGATTAGTACCTGCACAGGAACCAAAAGCTTGGTAATTGCAAGGAACCCAGTTGAGGTCTGGAGACAAGAAGATGGAAATTGAAGTTTAGAGAGGGAACACCGGAGGGATTTTGGACGGAGAGGGATGGGTCGGTTTCCGGTTCAGGGTTTGTTGTTTTCGAAGAAGGGCAATTGGAGAATTCAGGCGGATGCTCTCCTTGTGACTCGCTTTGTCTGGGGGTGGAGGCACGCGCGTTTTCAATACGGTGACACGTGTTAGATTATTGGGCGTTTTGGGTAATTACAACCGGATCCTTTGACTGACAGCGAGTAACGTTGACCGTTTAGTACAATTGAAATGAAACGGAGAGGAGCCGGGACTGTTTAGTCATTTTCATGAGCTTTGGACTTGACAATCGAAAAAGGCATGGCCCATTACAATTAAGTTAGGCCCAGATAGATTCTACTGTTACATACAGTTTCTCTTTTCAATTTCCTCTCCTCCAAGCTAACACCTTTCTATACAGACACGAGAGTAACAGAGTGTTCGTTTACCTTTTCTCTCCTTCGCACCTCGAATCGAATCAGCTCCAATGTCGGTAAGTTTTCATCTCCAACCCAATTCAAATTTTCTAACTCCATTATGTTTTCGCCTACTCAGTGATTGTTTATTTTGTTCTCGGTAGATCTTCGAATATAATGGAAGCGCACTCGTCGCTATGGTTGGCAAGAACTGCTTTGCGATAGCTAGTGATCGCCGTCTTGGTGTCCAGCTGCAGACAATCGCCACCGATTTTCAGCGTATCTACCAGATTCACGATCGCCTCTTCATTGGCATCTCTGGACTCGGCACTGACGCTCAAACACTGTAGGTTAATTTAAAATTTTTGTTTTTATTTTTTTGAGTCGATTTGGCTGTTTTTAGTGACGGTTTTGACTAAATTTTGATGGGTTTGTTGTTGAATTTGAAAAGGTATCAGAGATTGGTTTTTCGTCATAAACTGTACGAGTTGAGAGAAGAACGGGACATGAAGCCTGAAACGTTTGCGAGCTTGGTCTCTGCAATTCTCTATGAGAAAAGGTTCGTTTTCACTCTTCTAGTGACTGGTTCAAGTTCTAGTTTGTTTGTCTATGTTGGCTTTAAATCCTGTTGGTTTTAGTTTTGTAGTTGCGTTTCATGTATGCTATGGATTTAGATAGACTATAGAAAATGCTAAATTTGTAGCACTTTACTTCCCTTCTCAAAGCTAAGGTTTTGTTTTCGCTGTTCTAGCAATGGGTTTAAGTTCATGTTTGTCTATGTTGGGTTTAAATCCTTTCAAGTATATGTATTGACTGTAGAAGATGCTAAATTTGTAGCACTAACTTCCCTGCCCTTCAATAACTTTGAGATAATAGTTTCATTTTTTCTCAAATTAGCAACTCAATTATTGTTTGTGTCTCTGTATATAGAGGGGGAGGGAGGGAGAGAAACTGTTCGTGCATCTAAATCTACCTGCCTGATTAATTTTGAGATATTTAACAACTAGATCTTCATTTTCTTATGTTCATTGCACAATATCATTGTTTCATTGTGGTTGTTGAATGATATATTTGGGTAATGTGCCTTTGCTGCAGTAAGTTATTTCATTTTTAAATGCCAAAGTCGTGCGATTTAATTCCATAAGTTTGAAAGGTAATCTTTACTGCTTGGAGCCCTTTTCAGGTTTGGTCCTTACTTCTGTCAACCTGTTATTGCTGGATTAGGAGATGAAGACAAGCCCTTCATCTGCACAATGGATGCTATTGGTGCTAAGTATGTTCTTTTTCTCTCTCTTTTTCTTTCTTTTTTTCCTTTCTTTTTTTCATTGCTTCTCTTTTATTTATTGTTATGGAAGACATTTCTCCACTCCAATTTTCTTTTTCGACTGTGGTTTTGACATATTCAAATGGGACTGATGTTCTTAGTTCTTCTCTTTTAGCTGCATGTCTATTAATCTGTTATCAATTGTTTTTATGCATCTTCCATTAGCATTTTTGCTGTCATTTGTTCTTCACCATCATCTGGTGTATGTGCATTGAGTTATCATGAGTATCTTGCTACCATCACTCCCTATGGATATCAATCATACTTGGATCCTGCTGAAGATGAACCTATTTGCCACGAATTTGTAGTCTTAACAAATTCTCCTAGTACAATTATGATGGCATACTAACCTTATTTCCTAACTTATCTATTATAGGGAACTTGCGAAAGACTTTGTTGTTGCTGGATCTGCTTCAGAATCTCTATATGGTGCTTGTGAAGCCATGTTTAAGCCTGATATGGTATGAATTCAATATATGTTCTTTAGTAGGTGTGACAGTATTGAAAGCCTTAAATTTTTTAGCATGTTTGTGGACTGAGTGGGTTAAATAACCATGTTAATGTTTAAAGCAGTTATTCTTCAATGCATAAGTGAATTTGTTTGTTCTCTTTTCTTTGCAAAAGCTATATGGAAGTAGATTTCTAGTATATAACATTGTTATATCTCCATGCACTCGATATTCTGAAAAAGCTAAGTATAAACTACCATTCTGTCCATGGTAGGATTAATGTGAGTGATTCTATTGGTTTTGATTCTGAAATGATTAAAAGGTTTGTGTTTAGCTGATTCATATTCCCTAGGTTGGTTACACTTATGATTAAGTTGTCTATATGGGTTGTCTTATCATCTATAAGCACGTCTGTATCATCATGTGGTCCTAGCTTATGTGCCCTGCTTACCAAATGTTTAATTTCTTAATCAGGAACCTGAGGAGCTGTTCGAAACTATCTCTCAAGCCTTGCTAGCATCTGTGGACCGTGACTGTTTGAGTGGTTGGGGAGGACACGTCTATGTTGTGTAAGCTTGATGAAATTTCTATTCCCTACATGCTCATTTCTGCATTAGATAATTGTTATATGCAGTATACTCCATAAAATCTGAATGAGTTCCATGGTAATTTACCGCAGAACACCAACTGAAGTCAAAGAAAGAATCTTGAAGGGCAGGATGGATTGATCATTCTGTGTCTGATCATGAGTGTGATGCCAACACTTTTTATGTTTAAGGCTGTAGACTCTGTGGCGCCACAAAATGTAATGTAAACTTCATCGAAATTGAATCCCTAGGTTTCATAGGATTTTGATATCTGACTCGATAAGTTTTTTCTGCTTGTACGAAATGATGCCTTTTTAACCATTAATTTTTACTTTCTTCAGTGAAGTTCAGTTGACCAATAGTAAATAAAATATCATGATTAAAAAAAAAAATTTATTTATTTACTAATGTTAAAAGAGAGTAGCAATCTCCACCAAGGTATCGAAAGAGTTCTTTTGTAATTGATTGTCTCCACTGCTCAGGGAGACACATCCATAAAGGAGATATACGGTGAAATGACTGATCCGATAAGCTTGGAGACACATGAGGTTTTCCTTCTGAAGAGGACAAGGAATCTACTCCACTAAGTTACCAGTATGCAGATATTCTCATATATTCATTTTCTGTAAGAATTAAGAACACAAATGTGAATATTAAGGGTTGAACTTTGTTCGTATACTTTTATTTAATAGCCCAGGTAACAGTTACATACTAAAAAACTAAAATCTCACACTTTTTCTTGGAATAAAAATAAAATTTGATTCATCGGCAACAATTGCAAACCATCACCTGAGAACTGCAGACTATAAATTAATTGCTGAAACAGGTCTCAAACAATGCTACAGAGCATGGCATACATCAAATTGAACTCACTCATTCATTTGATATTATTAGAGCATAAGACCTACAGTGAACAAAGACGAACTAGCGTTTGAACAATCAAGAAATTAGCCACGACCCTACCCAGAGCAGCCAACTATTAAACCACTACCGCGAACAAAAATTTATAGACATTGAAAGACCTTACACTAAATTGATTAACCAATAGGAAACATCAATGAAAAATATAATGACCACCTTCTAACCAGGATAGCTAGACAGAAGTTTCACCGGTTGGTGTCTTCCAGTTCTTTCTGGACTTGATTGAATTTAGAAAGGATGACCGACCGCGCATTCGCTATTTCTATTAGTGTCTCCAATGCTGCATCAAGTAATCAGTTATGGTTGGTCACACTCTATTCATTGTCCCTCTATGAGAATTAAAACCAAGTCAATTACCTTTCTCAAATGATAATTGTGCAGTACGAAGTTTAGGTGAAACAAGTCCTCCAAATACCGACAATGATTTGGACCGCTTTTTTTGAACCTATAGTACAAATTGACCACATCAATCAGTTGCTAGTGACAAGTACTTGCAATTCAAGTTAATGAGACATTCACTAAAACTCATTTTGATTGCTTGATTTTGATTATCTACAAAACTGTAAAGCAATATTGATCAATTCTAATACAGACAGATTTTAAAATGAATATTCATACAACAAATAGCTGTTCTTACTTCATCATCAAGTGTAAGAGGAGTTGCACTTGTAGCTGAGGCTTTCCCTTCTGCATACAAACAATACAAAGAAATGATAACTGGGCGTTGAAGAAGCGTAACAACGTAAAATTATCAAATGCGACACAGAACAAGTTAAATTTCAGATTCAGTCCTCATATCATGATCTGTAGACTACTGCATATGTGCATTGACATGCATATGTGCCAATGTTCGTTTAAGTATTCAATGGCAGTTATAAACTACTGCAAAAGCTAACTATTTTTATGTGCTTTTACTAATTAGTTGTCCCTTATGACAGTCACCACCTTGATTGGGATCACAAGTTTGGTTGTTTCACAATGAATATTGGTTGAATCTGGATTGTCATTAGGTCCTATTGGACATTGCTTCTCCTTCTCACTCTTAAGGTATTGGAAGCAATTTTTGTTTGTTTTGATGTTGGGTTTTCAGGAGACTAGTAAAAGACCAACAAATATCCAATAATAAAACTATACTGTGGTTCTTATATGCATTGAGGAACATTTTGGAATAAAATTCTGAAAGAAACCGATAATAAACTACCAAATTGATAGTTTATTTATGTTAAATAAAAATTTTCATAACTAATCCAATACCATAACCAATGAGTTTGGAAATCAAAACAAACATCATAAAACTCATAACACTATAATCCTATCAAACACTAAGTCGTAAGATAAACAATGCAAGTCATTTAAGGGTATTACTGAGTTGTGCTTATAAGTACATGTAGTTAATCACCTAGAGTTGTGTTAGTTCTCACTAATTAGTTGTGTGAGCCTGAGGCTGTAGTATTCTATACACTTAACTCTAAATTTTCTCTATATATTGACGGGGCTGCTGTGTTTAAACCCAGGTCCTTAACAAAATTATATTCACAGGGTAGTTTTGGCCCCAAATGTATGCTTCAAGCGTTGTGTCAACTTGTATTACATGTCAAACTAATATGTGGAGACTTCCAGTTTTAGTACCAGCTTGCTTATATATGCTAGGTTTGTCAAATCAAGTACACATTTTCCATATCTCCCAGATCCCTGGTGTCTCGGAACTTAAAGGATAATCAAACTAGAGAAAAGATTATAGCATACCAGGAAGGCGAGAACCACTCCGATTGCGTAGCTGTAAACTATCAGATACTGCCTGCATTTCGCCATCTCTCTGTTTCATTTCTCCGGAAGAGTGTTCCTCACTACTCTTGGGCACCCATTTATGTAAAACGAAAGTTGGTTGTGCCTCAATGGAATCAACTGCAAAACAGAAATATATAACAGAATTTCCTTACTTCCTCGGGTTTTGGTTCATCACAATCCAAATCTTCAAATAAGTCAAGCATTTTCCTGAAGAACGGACAACCGCAAGCTATAAAAAAATATCAAAAAGCAGAATAGACAAATCACCATTATATTGAGATACTTGCACTGATGTATCGGCAGAATGAACATTGAGGTCGAACAACACACTACTGATTCGCGACGCTCCCATAGAGTGTCTAGCACTCGCTAATTCTAGCCAACCCTAAAGATACAACATAAGGAAACCCTTTTCAAGTTCACTTCAATCAACCACTCAAAAACGATCAACATTAAATAAACAAAACAATCGAAACAACATCAAATAAAAAGCCAACGATGAATTCTTCTAACTTCAAATTTTCACAAATTGAATCCAATTGAATCGGTAACAAACAAGATCAGTTCTTCACCTGACGAAGTGTCGAAGATACGGACCCAAACAGCGTAAGATAGTCATCCAGAGAATCTAGAAATTCCAATAGATTTTCTTCTTTCTCATTCAATTCACCTTCAACGCTTACAATTTCACAGCTCCCATTTTGTTCCTTTTCTTGCATCTCAGATTCAGTTACTGAGCGACGGAGACGGAGAGAGGAGGTGATGCCGGGAGGTGTCAGAAAATCACGATGGGCTCATTTACTTTCAAATGAGTCCAGGACATGAACGTAACAAATGGGCCCAGTAATGAGGCCCATCATAAATCAAAGCCCATAAATGGATTAAAGTCAAGAAGTACAATTGTTTGGTATATATATATGATGAACTTTTTACCAAAAACTTTACACCTAAAAGATTGCAAGAAAATTGGTGAACATCGTTCCTTTCAATTCACATATGTGGGGCTACAAAAAGTTGATATTATTATTCACACACTCTTAACTCTAGTAATCAATCATATCAGATGTTGAAACGAAGAAAAAATAAGATTAATTTATACATTCCTGTATATATTTCTGCTTTAAACAAGTTGACTACGAAACCTAACAAAGAGGGTTTTTTATATATTTATTTATTATTTACTTATTATTCAATTTTACATAAATATATATAGTTAAAAAGATAGATGGTGATGTTTATATTTGGTGTCCAGCTGTGCTCACCCACCGCATCGCATAGTGTATGGGAATCTTTCCATTGAGAATGAATTGGGGTTTGTGTTAGGTCAATACTATATTCTTGCTTTGTATATATAAACAACATTCTTTTACATGTTGTCAAAATTATGTTCACCAAACCATTCACAGATGGATGCTCCTCCATCCACATATATGGAAACAAAAGACAAATCAGGCTTTCTAAAGTGTCTTGTTTTCGTTATTGTTTGATTTTGAAATGCGAAGCTTTATATGAAGAATTATAATAGGCTTTCTTATAAGCACTAACAATGTGCATGCGAATTTCCATAGGCAATGAAATTTTTTCTTGTAGTTTTCTTACCACTAAAATTACTACATTTTTCAGTTCGAATACAAGCTAATCATATAAGCTTTTAGTTTGCTACTGTATGTATTCTCAAACTAAATTAGGATTGAAAATAAAACCAACTGTAGATCATATTCATTCACCACCTTACATATATACCTCTCCCCACTCATCACATGTTTAAATTAAATGTCTGTGTAGTGTCAGTCATAAAATCAAGTATTAATAAAGTCCAAAATTTTTATAAATAATAATAAATTAAATAAATACGAATAAAAATTTAATATTTAAAATAATATTTAAAAAATCTAATGTTAATTTAAATGTTCTTATGTATATAAATGAGATAAATAGTAATGGTAATGTTCAGCAGTTCAAATAACCATTTAAGTAATTAAAATAATCAGTAATTTAAAATATTATCATGAAAAATAACTAAAAAAGTAAATATTATCGGTGAAAAAAATATTATTAATAGTGGTTTAATGAATATTAAATATAAAATTATTTAAAAATACTATTATTATTATTTTATTATCACTTGCTATTAAATATTAAAAAATATTTTGAGAATTATTAAATTATTATTTTGAATAAAATTTATTCCAAATACTTTTATTTTATCAATACTTAAAACATCAAATTTTATTTTAAAATTTAATCAAAAATTATTATTCAAACCCATTAAATATTATTTAAATTTTAGTAGAACATATACAAAATAAATAATGCATCTAAATATTGATAATTATTCTTTATTATTTTTTATTTTTATTTTTAAAAGTATTAACAGGCTAATTAAAGTTGGTCAAAACACCATTTCATTACACATACCATGCTCGAGTCTAACTAAACAATCCCGTAAATCTAGTGTATATGTTAGTTAGTTAGGAAGTAAATTACATTTTTTTAACTAATTAAGAAGTAAATTAAAAACGATTTAATAGACAGCTAAGTTGTCTCCTACCTAAGCTAAAACGTGATTGTCACTACTATCAGCAGAAAATTAGAATAACAATACTCATCAATTAGTAGTTTAACAACTTAATTATGTTTTGAATTAAGATAATAATTATAGTGATATGAAATCATGGTCAATGAGATTATTTACCAGTTAAATGGATGACCCGTCAAATCCGGATTGTTAATATTAAATGTGATTACAACATTCGGGTGGGGCCCAATATCGACATGATCCTATCATTCGTGTTTGCTATATCACATATCTACATATGATATGATCGATTTGATTTTGATCATTATTTTTCTTCACTTAATTTGGTCCTAACAACATCAAAAGAATTTGATTACGAATTGCTTTCCTTACATTGTTTACTTTTTTTAATAAATAAGATTAAACGAATTAAATTAAATTTAAGAAAATGTTAGTTAATTTGTTTGAATAAAATTTTAAATTTATTATTTATTTAATCAATTAAAATATAAATTTAAATTTAACTATTTAAATATATTTTACTGTAATTCCACTTATTTATAATTTATTTATTTTTTCAGAATATATATATTATTTGATAATAATCAATAAAAACAAAAGGTGACACTGCTAATTTCTTGTCGGGGATTCATGAAACCCATAAAGAAAATAGTGTTATCTTTTACATGGAAGTTTACGATTTGCATGTACATACGAAATTCATTTTTTCAAGGCCCCATTTGATTTTATTATTATATTTGCTTTATTCAACACCTCATCATAAACATATTTTTCTCTCATTTTTTGCCTAGTAAATATTATGGCTTTTTTGGTAACACAATATGTCCGCGAAGGTACAATACAGTTGATTAAGTCTTTATCATTTAATAATGGCTCCTAGAATGTAGGAGTAGTTGTTGCTGTTGAATCGTTCTTTTCTGTTTCTTAGTGGTAGAAAATCCTTCGTATGATAAGGAGGTGTTGTTGCTTTGTTTTGGCTATTTAAGAGCTTTATGGAATAAGAACAGGGGGATGCTTTTGGTACCAATTGGGTTGTCTCCGTAAGTAACATTTGGTATCAGAGCAAAATTCCTTAATATTGAGAGTTGTGAGTTTCTTTTGTTGCAGAAAAAGAGTGAGAGAAACAGAGTGGAATCATGTCAAGCGAATCAGACATGAAAGTGGTGACCACGATACCGAAATTCGACGGCGATTTCGACCACGATACCGAAATTCGACGGCGATTTCGAACATTGGAGCATGTTGATGGAAAATCTCATTCGATCCAAGGAGTGGTGGGATCTAATAGAAAAGGGATATGTTGAGCCAGCGAGAGGTGAGATTCTCAACGGAGCTCAGAGACAAGATTTAGCGGAGAAGAAGCTCAAAGACTTAAAGGTGAAGAACTATTTGTTTCAGGCGATCGACAAGTCAATACTCAAAACGATAATCCAGAAAGATACCGCCAAACAACTGTGGGACTCCCTGAAAACAAAGTATCAGGGAAACGATCGTGTGAAGAGAGCGCAGCTCCAGCGCCTGAGAAGAGAGTTCGAAGTCCTAGAGATGAAGGAAGCCGAAACTATCACTGAGTATTTCAGAAGAGTTTTGCTGGTGGCAACAGATATGAGAAACATCGGAGAGGATATGCCAGACAATAAGATTGTTGAAAAGATCCTGCGAACACTCTCAGAGAAATTCACTTACATCGTGTGTTCGATCGAAGAGTCAAAAGATATAGAGAGCCTCTCGGTGGATGCTTTACAAAACTCATTGTTGTGTCATGAGCAGAATATAATGAAGCACTCAAAAGGATCTAATAGCAGTGACAATGTATTGAAGGTGACCTCAGAGTTTAATGAATGGAGTGGAACTCGAGGAAGGGGAAGAGGAAGAACATTCCGAGGCAGAGGTAGAGGTCGAGGAAGACAAGGGTTCGACAAGAGTCTAGTGGAATGCTTCAAGTGTCACAAGTTGGGACACTTTCAATATGAGTGCCCTGAAGTAGAGAAGCATGCAAATTATGCAGAGTTCAATGAAGAAGAAGAGCTCTTACTCATGGCGTATGTGGAGACGGAAGGATCAAAGAAAGAAGATCTATGGTTCTTGGACAGTGGCTGTAGCAACCATATGACCAGCAACAAAAAGTGGTTTTGTGAGATAGATGAGACTTTTCGTCACTCTGTGAAGTTGGGAAACGATGCTCGAATGATGGTTCAAAGAAAGGGTGTCATAAAAATCAGGGTGAATGGTATAATTCAAGTCATACAAGATGTGTATTACGTCCCAGATTTAAGTAACAATCTTCTGAGCATAGGGCAATTGCAAGAGAGAGGCTTGGCGATTCTCATAAGAGACAACGTATGCAAGATCTATCATTCAACAAAAGGTCTCATTATTGAAACTTCGATGAGTGCGAATCGAATGTTCATAATTCTGGCACAAGTTGTAGGAGCTGACTCTTGTCTCCAGATAGAAGATGTTGGGGATGCCCACCTATGGCATTGCAGATTTGCGCATCTAAGTTACAACAGCTTACACACCTTGAGTCATAAGAAGATGGTCAGAGGACTTCCACACATCGAGACAACCAAGAGAATATGCGAAAATTGTCTTGTGGGGAAGCAGAAGCGAGGATTTTTTCCTAAGAAAAGTTCATGGAGAGCGACAAGGATTCTGCAGCTCATTCATGCCGATATTTGTGGACCAATCACACCAGAATCACTTGGCCACAAAAGGTTCTTACATTCATCGATGATCATAGTAGAAAGATGTGGAGTTACATAATTGGCGAAAAAGCTGAAGCTTTTGGATCGTTTAAGAACTTTAAAGCTAATGTGGAAAAAGAATCAGGTTTGTCACTATGTAGGTTAATGACAGATCGAGGCGGAGAGTCTTGTTCCAAGGAGTTTGATGAATTTTGCAGAACTCATGGAATCAAACGACAATTAACTGCGGCTTACACTCCACAGCAAAATGGCGTAGCAGAGAGAAGAAACCAGACAATCATGAACCTGGTTCGAAGCACACTTACAGAGAAGAGAATGCCAAAAGAATTTTGGGCTGAAGGAGTGAGATGGGTTACCTATGTTTTAAATCGAAGTCCCACTGCAGTCTTAAAGGATCAAACGCCAGAAGAAGTTTGGAGCGGAATCAAACCAGATGTGAAACACTTTAAAGTGTTTGGATGTATCGGGCATGTCCACATACCAGAAGCAAAGAGAACCAAACTTGATGACAAGAGCTGTAAGTGCATTTTTCTTGGTGTTAGTGAAGAATCCAAAGCTTATCGCATGTACAATCCCACTTCGAAGAAAATCTTGGTGAGCAGAGATGTTGTTTTCGAAGAAACAAAGAATTGGGATTGGGGAAGGAATGATGTGGAAGGTGAAAGCACAAACTCAGTAACGCTTACCTGGGAAAATGATGGTGATTATGTGTTTGGAGATGATGAGTTTGTACATGAAGATGTAAATGACGAGACTGAGCCGACGGGTAATGATGAACCAGCAGCGAAAGTGGCTGCAGATGGTGATGAGTTACTCGTGACTACCAGGGCAAAGCGAGACACAAGACGTCCAGCTTACTTGCAGGATTACGTATGTGAGAAAATCGTCTCCAAAGAATAGGCCACGGCTCACTTTATTGGTGATACAATGGCACTCCAAGTCATTGCTGTATTTGGAGATCCAACATCGTTTGATGAAGCAGTGGCATATGAGATATGGAGACAGGCCATGAAAGCTAAAATAGAGTCAATTGAAAGGAATCAGACTTGGGAGCTAGTTAACCAACCTGAAGGTACAAATATTATTGGAGTTAAATGGGTTTTTAAGACAAGTACAATGAGCATGGAGAGATAGATAAACACAAAGCAAGGCTCGTTGCGAAAGATAAACACAAAGCAAGGCTCGTTGCGAAAGGGTATGCGCAAAGATTCGGTGTTGACTACAATGAAGTTTACGCACCTGTTGCGAGATGGGACACTATTCGAACTATCATTGCTGTTGCGGCATATCAAAATTGGAGCATCTATCAACTAGATGTTAAGAGTGCTTTCTTGCACGGAGAGTTGCAAGAAACTGTGTATATCGATCAACCACAAGGTTTTGTGAAGAAAGGAAGCGAAGGGAAGGTCTACAAACTAAGGAAAGCTCTTTATGGGTTAAAACAAGCTCCACGGGCTTGGTTTAGCAAGATAGAGAGTTATTTCATCAGGGAAGGATTCAAGAAGAATGAATCAGAACACACTCTCTTTGTCAAGACAGAAACGCAAGGTCAGTTTCTAATTGTTAGCTTGTACGTTGACGACTTGATCTTTACAGGAAACTGTGAAAAAATGATCAATGATTTCAAGGAATCGATGAAGAGGAACTTCGATATGACAGATCTAGGCAAGATGAGATATTTCTTGGGTGTTGAGATATTACAGAAAGAAGAAGGGATCTATATCTGTCAAAGAAAGTTTGCTAAAGAAGTATTAGAAAGGTTCGAGATGAGTCAGTGCAACGGAGTAAACAACCCTATTGTTCCAGGGGTTAAGCTCTCAAAGAAAGGAGGAGGAGCAGTTCTTGATACAACTCTTTACAAACAAATGATTGGCAGTTTGATGTATCTTACCGTCACGCGACCAGACTTGACTTTCGTTGTGTGCCTTGCTAGTCGTTACATGGAGAATCCCACAGAAGCTCATTTTCAAGTGATCAAACGAGTTTTACGGTACGTGAAGAGTACTACAGATTGGGAATTATGTATAAACGTGGTGGAAGCAGAGGATTTCAAGCCTACACGGATAGCGATTATGCTGGAGATTTAGATGATCGGAAGAGCACTTCCGGGTATGTGTTCTTAGTAGCTGGAGGTGCAGTTTCTTGGAGCTCAAAGAAGCAATCGATTGTGGCTTTATCCACCACGGAGGCAGAGTATATAGCTGCAGTGTCGTGTGCAACTCAAGGAGTTTGGATGGCTAGAGTACTCGGTGAAATTGGACAAGATCTTGAAGAATGCATCACAATCAAGTGTGACAACAGCTCAACCATTCAACTCTCAAAGAATCCTATTCATCATGGACGTAGCAAACACATTGAGGTGCGTTTTCACTACTTAAGGGAGCTAACAGGAGAAGGAAAAGTGAAACTGGTTCATTGTGGCACTCAAGACCAACTAGCAGACATCATGACCAAACCATTGAAGTTGGAGACATTCGTGAAGTTAAGGAGGATGCTTGGACTAGTGGAGGTACCAAAGTAAACTGTTCTTGCTTGCAGCAAACAGTTTAGGGAAGGAAATTGTTAGTTGATTAAGTCTTTATCATTTAATAATGGCTCCTAGAATGTAGGAGTAGTTGTTGCTGTTGAATCGTTCTTTTCTATTTCTTAGTGGTAGAAAATCCTTCGTATGATAAGGAGGTGTTGTTGCTTTGTTTTGGCTATTTAAGAGCTTTATGGAATAAGAACAGGGGATGCTTTTGGTACCAATTGGGTTGTCTCCGTAAGTAACCGTTGTTATATTTATTTTAAATTATAATATTTATATATGTAGGTTGGCTTGGAAAATTCAGATTCATTTATGCTTGCTACCATGCGAACAATATTATTTCGGCATTATGATGTGTGGAGCAGAGAAAGAGAAAAGGAGAAGTACACCATTTTGCTATTTTCATTTATTAGTATCGGCTTGTCAATGCCATGAAAGGACTTGTTTCCAATTAAAGAGACGGTCTATGTATACTATTGCAATTATAATAGTGTGTAATTTTCGAAAGGGAAAACAATAGGACTTTATTTTTAAATATATTTTTGAATAAATAAATATAACATTGTATAGCTTTATATATTTGTTATTCCCACTAATAACAAAGTATAAATTATTTATATTTTTTATATTGATATTTTTTGTAGGAACCTAAATTTTGGATCTTCAAATTTGTATATTAAAAAATTAAATAAAAATAATGTGATTTATTTTTTATTTTTTAATATATATATAAAAAAAACAATCTTTAAATTAGTGTTCAAGTTAATTTTTTTTATTATTTTATTTTTTATTTATAAAATAAATTGGACCAAACTTTTCAACTCAAAAACTATTAAAATAATATAAAATATTTATAAAATTAATTAAAAGTATCATTTTATTAAATTTTTTCCGATTATATTATAAATAAATATATTAATTTTAATTACATACGTACTATATTCCCAACTTTTTTATTTGTATGCAAAAGTATAAATTAATTTTTAAACAAAAATCCTCTAAACTACTTTTCCCCTATTTGAACATTAAAATTTATTTAAAATAATAATAATAATAATAATAATATCAAAATGATTAATGAAAAAGTTTATATATCTAACTAATTGACAATATTAAATGAGAACGACTGAAAGCAAATTCGAAAAGTTACGTATTCGGTTCGGTGGTGGAAATTTTATTTTCCCAAGTAATTTTTTAATTTTAAAATTTTCGGTTGTGTCAGTATTCATAGTACGTGTCACAAGATCGGCACATGCTAAATAAATAATCTTATCTAATTTCATTAAATTAATTAGTAAAATTAGCAATGCTATAGTGCATGTCCCCCACCCAATGTCTGCTCTGCGGTAATCAAGATTTTAAATAATGAAAAATCCAGATTGCAGTAGCAGCACATCTTCAGATTCTTAAAGGCCACAAAGCATAGTATACCATATTTCTAATAACCTAATTTGATTCCTTCGAATTCATCATTTTCAATAGTGTCATTACACGTGCACTAATCTAACATTTTAACTTTTAAGCAAAGCTTTAAACGTATTTGTCAGTACCCATTCAGCTACTCAATATATTTCTTACAAGCATACCATTCACCATAATGACAAATTTAGCCTCTACCAAACGCGATTAAATATAATTGGATTGGGAAGAAAACCGTCTTTTTACTGAAACAGTAATGGTGGGTCCCGTTCATAATATATAACTGTTCTAGAGAAGTCTGTGTACGCGTGGCCCCAATCATGGCCCAGTACGTGGCCAAGGGATTTTTTTTTTTTCTTCTTCTGTAGAGGAAATATTATTATTCCAAGATTGGGCTTAATTATTAGAGAAAGTTGAATTAAAAACGAAAGTGGTAGCCCAAATAAGAAAATGTTATTTTTATCATATTCTCCGAAACTGATGGAAGATTAATTTTAGTTTAATAACATTGTTAATTATTTTTAGTATTAAATATCTTTGTGTTTGGTTTCATTATTGGATTACCCTCCAACAGACAACCAAATCGTACTATTATAAGAAATAAATATGTACTATGTGCTCGTGGTTAATAACACTTTTCGTAATTCTTAAAACTCATTTATTTTAAAAAATTTTAAATAAAAAATTATAATTTTAAATAAATATTTTTTTATTAGAATTGTGATTTTAGTGGTTATATATATATATATATATATTACCATCCGAATATCTATAAAATGTTGATTTTTTAATAATTAATTTTACTGTAACAAATATATAAATTAACATTATCTAAATATAATATAATTAATATATTTAAATTAATTAAAATTAGTAAGTTATTTTAATTTAAACTTCATGGTTTTCTAAATCATTTAATTAATCTAAATTAATTTCATTATTTTTGTAATATAAAATTAGCTATAGTTAATTATTTTATTTATTTAATTAAATATAATTATTATATGTATTATAAATATACTACTAATTATATATATAGTTATTTTAATTAAATATATATTTTATCATAAATTCAAAAGGAGATTGTTCTTATGAAAAATATTCTCCTATCCATTCTTGTAATTTATTAATACGGATTTCCTTAATTTTCTTTTATATGATCTTTATTGGATATATTTTTTTTCAATTGTCAATTTAAAAAATAATGTAAAAGTCACTAAAGGGTGTGCTTACCTATATAATAGGCTAATTAAACCTCAAGTTATCTTAAATGTTTATAGTCAAGTTATGTATCTTGTTTGAGCGACTGTTGTAAATTATGACTTTAAAAATACATATAATTATTTTATTAATTATTTTCCGCTTGACTTCATTTTTTTAAATAATTTAATTAATGAGATATTTTGGGGGCAAAGATTAAATATCACTTGCTGCTAAATTCTCCTATCAATTTCAACCATTTCCTTCCGGTTGGATGTAACATTTATTTTCCTATTAAAATTTAAAAAATTATAAATTATTTCAAAGTGTATATATTTTTAAAAAAATTAAAATCGATATATATATATATATATATATATTTATATGTACAGTATATATTACCTAACAACAATGGAAAAAATGAAAATAAATGCGAAGTGTAATAAAAGATACCATTCATTCATGTTGAAGTAGTACGTAACTGGGTTTAAAAGTCAAGAGCAATGAGAAAATAGAAAGTTGCATTTTTAATTTTATGAGGGCTAGTTTAGTCATTGCAATATGTGAACGCAGTCACCTTCTATGATTAATAAAGAAGGGCAAAAATGTCCAAAAAGAAAATTTACAAACCAAAAAAGAAATGAGAACATAAAAACATAAGCAAATCTGTTCCATATATTTCTGGTCCTGTGAGACTTCTCCTCATCATACAACAAAGCCAAAATAAATAAATAAACAATGAAAATAAGCAAATAATTTTGACTTTTTTTAATTTTTCTTTCAATTTCTTTTGTCATATTTTCAGTCACTGGCGTCAACAACAACAACACCTCTCCTCCACCTTCAATCCAATATCTCAGCAGTGTAGCAGTAGAGAGAGAAACCCCAGTTCTAGAGAGAGAAACAGTGAGTTTTTTTTTTTTTCTTTTTATTATTTTTTCTAGGCTTTAATTTTCATTTTATTTATAAACAGCTCTATCTATTATTGCCTTTTTATTGTAGATTTTGTCTTGTTGGTTATTCAGATTCAGTGGGTTGTTTTCAGATTGGATGGAAAAAAATCCATTTGGTCTCTGTTTTTTCTTTAAAAAAAAAAATATTTGAAGTACTCTGTTTTCCTCTGTTTTTTTATTTATTGTTTTTTTACTTGTTGAAGCAGCAAAAGGGGTTGAAAAATAGATCCAGAAGAAGTTGCTGAATTGAGAAGGCTTTTGGGTTGTGGGAATTGATATTGAATTCTGATCTGGTCTGGTGGTGGGTTTTGAGAGTGAAAACATGGAGTCAGATCTTCAACAACATCATCATCATATTCATGATATTCAACCCCAACTCCATCAAAGGCAGCTTAATACAGGCCTTACACGTTACCAGTCAGCTCCAAGTTCTTATTTTTCAAGCTTTTTGGAGAGTTGTGAGGATTTTCTCAACAGGCCTTCAAGTCCTGAAACTGAGAGAATCTTCGCTAGGTTTCTGTCGAATGCTAATGAAAACACTGATGATACCACCAACAACAACGATTTGTCTGACCAGAATCTCGGCCTAATACAGAACTCTCCAGTGAAGATGGAACCTGAACAGGAACAGCAACCGCAACAGCAACAGACTCAGATTATGCAACAGCAGCAGACTCAGATTTTGCCACAGCAGCAGCAACATCAAGCTCAGATTATGCAGCAGCAGAGGACCTTCTCTGCTTCTTCACAGAGCTTTTATCCGAACCGACCTCAGCAAAACTTACAAAATCCACCAAATTCAGCTTCTGGGTTGGATTATGGATGTATTAATTCAACTGGGGTGCCTCGGTTTCCACCTATGAAGATGGCTACAGGTGGAAACAATTCGAATCTTGTTCGCCATAGCAGCTCTCCTGCTGGGCTTTTTGCGAATTTGGAGATCGAAAATGGTATGTTCAGTCAACTGTTTGCTTTGTTGTATATGTTTGTTTGGGAAAAAAAGAGAATAGGAGGAAACATAAAACATTTGGAACTGTAGATAGTCTAGATGATAAATACTTTATCTTTTTTTTTTCTCTGATCCTGTCAAATGATCACTTATATCATGCTAGAGATCTTGATTTGCCTTAATAAGTTAAAAATTGACTCTTCTTTTAGCCAGATTTAGTAGTTTATTAAATCTTTTGAGTTTCTATTATTCCAATTAAAATATGTTGCAACTTGTAGATAAAAATTTCAAAATCCAATTTGAAGATAAAAGTGAATATTCCTAAGCAGTTGTTGACAATTTGATGTCAGGTTATGTGGTGATGAAAGGCACTGCAGATTATGGTAATAGCAACACTAGAGATGCATCATTTGCTTCTGCGGGCAGACCACCTATCCCTTCTGGTCCAATGAGTCCTTTATCTGAACTGGGCAGCAAGAGCACCACTGGAGCTTTTGCAGAAGAGCATAGCAGCAATTTCCCAACGAGTTTTCCTGTTGATACCTGGGATGAACCTTCAATCATGTCTGACAACATTAGCGGTATGAAAAGGCTTAGAGAGGAGGACCGCACTCTATCTGCCGGAGGCTTAAGTGCAGCTGACACTCAGGTAGCTTCATATATACTAGTTTCTTAATTTTGTTGGACTTTAGCATCTGATGATAGGATTTGTTGATTCCACAGAATATAGATATTGCAAACCGGCCTCCGCAACTGTTGTCTCATCACTTGAGTTTGCCTAAAGATTTGACTGCAATTGAGAAGCTTCTTCAATATCAAGATACTGTGCCTTGTAAGATTCGAGCCAAGAGGGGTTGTGCAACTCATCCAAGAAGCATAGCGGAGAGGGTAAACTTTTTTATCCTATTTTTTCAATCTCATAATTCTCAGGTATCAAAACATAAAATCTAATCGGCATATACCATTCACCATGTGTTTTAACAGTTTCTTCTGTGGTTGATATCCAGGTGAGAAGGACCAAAATAAGTGAACGAATGAGGAAATTACAAGATCTTGTTCCTAACATGGACAAGGTACAATAGAACTTCTTTAGTAGCATTTTTTCCCTTTTATTGCGGTCAGCTGATATGAATTTCTGCTATATATGCAGCAAACAAACACATCCGATATGCTAGATTTGGCTGTTGAATATGTAAAAGAACTTCAAAGCCAAGTCAAGGTATGTTTCAATATAGAAAACCTTTTATTACATTCTCTTATTAAAAACATCATTGTTTCATCTAGGCACTATCGGACAAACGCGCGAAATGTACTTGTTCGCACAAGCAAGAGCAGCAGCAGCAATGAGAGCATAGCAGAATATTGCTTGAAGAAAGGAAATGAAATCATCAGTAGCCTAGTTTTTTCTTTATGTATAGCAATGGGTAGAAAGTATCAGCAGAAGAAAACAAATAAAAGAGATAATAATAGAGGCAAAGCTAAGTTTTCTTTTGCACTGAAGAACTAGAAGATGTTGTTGATGTTGTTGGTGAGAGTGAGAGCTAACTTTTTCTAAGAGCATGCTTTGTATAGTGATATGAATTAGGAGGAGTTTATGGAGCTATGCTTTTTTTTTTTTTTTATGATTTTGTTTCCCAGATGAAGTTATGTTGATGAGAGAGGAAAATAAGTGAGGGATAGATTTGTTTTTGTGTGTGTCTCCACCCAACACATGTCTCTGGAAAAAAAAGTATAAAGTAGATGGAGCCACCATATTGTTGTCGTATTAAATGGCATGAGAAGGGTTAGGTTTACACGTGGGGACACACTTCTATGGTAATCACATTCACTTCACATTGTTTGATGCAAAACATTATTAGATAATCAAATTAACTTTATTTATCAAATAGGTAATATGCTTTGTTTGCTGAATTGGTTCTTCTGGTACCAGTGTTGGTCATATCTGCATACCCTTTTCCAGTTAAATGAACTTGCAAGAACCACACTACACATTTCAATAACTACGGAGACACCAAAATCATTTTGGGGATACAATCATTAATTGGACATTATTTCGAAAAGGTCCAACTACCAGCATTGGTAGTATTGTCAAAAGATCTCCTACAAGAAGTACATGGGTTCAGAAAGGAAAGATTTGAAAAGGGTAAAATACCATGGAGAAACTCAAAAGAATGGAAATATGAATATGGTGATAAAAAGGAAGTGGTGGTAGGGACACAAGTGGATTGAACTGAACTGAGAAGAGAAGTCAGCATCCAATGTAAGTGTGTTCCGAGTCATAGCTGATGCCGTTAATAGGTCAATTTTTGTTTTTACTTGTTAAGGGCATGTGGCTGTACCATTCCAATTTAAGGACATGATTGCTACAACCACGCCCCTGCCCTATCTTTTATGTTTGGCTCTGCTTTTGCTGAGCTATGGGCCCCTTTTTCGTTTCCAATTGCCGACATTTGTTGGGCCTTTTGGCATTAATTTTTCCTGACGTTGATTTTTTGGGCCTTGAAAATTTGGGCCTCCAGCTTTTCTATTTGAGCAATTAGGTTTAGGGCCTTATTTAATAATGTTAATAGTATTAGAAATAGAAGTTGAATTAATTATTTTTAATTTCTTGCTTAGTATATTTAAGTTAACTATTTAAATTAATTCTTTCTATAAAAAAATTATGATTTTAAATCTAATTTGGTTTACAATTGATTTACTATTACTTTCCAATCACAACTATTTCATGAGTGCATGAAGGGAAAAAAAATCGCTATTATTTATTTTGCGAATTTAAAATTTTCCAATAATATTAATTAATTTCAATTTATTTGAAGGAAAAAAGACAGAATATCTCACTTATAAGAAAAGGACAAAAAAGAAACTCAAATATTCGAAAAGGAAGTACACGTGGCAAGGAGATCCAATATGCAAGAAAAACCCTTCAACGTTCACTTCCATATTTCCTTGCTCTTCCCTCTGTACACAAACCATTTGAATTCATGCAATCATTTTTCAATCGTTTCGTTTGAACTCCCCAACCAAACAAAACAATAAAGCCAAAAGAGATCCACCTTTCAAATTCTCTATATAGACATCAATAAATCCAAGTCTATGTAATCACGCTCCTACAAATCAGTCTGTGCTCAATCAATCATGGAGGAAGACGATGACCGCGATTTCCTTCCATTTTCGTTGACGCGGTCTCCAAGTTTGGTGTCTCTGGCTCCGTTTTCTTCGTACACTACTCCTCAACGGCGGCTCTCCAGCCATTTCTCTCCTCCGAGCCGTCCTGTCTCTGCTAAGCGCCGATTGGCTTGGATGTCTCTCCAAGGACGAATTGTTGACGCGGAAGAAGCTAGCTCCGCTTCAGCTATCAAAGGCGGGTTGAGCAGAGACGAGGCCGTGGCTTGGCAGCTGTTTACTCCCATTCAGAGGTTCTTGATCGTGGCTGTGATCGGTGTTGCTGTCGCTGAGTCGAAGAAGAATCGCGTCATTTCGCAGCTCCAAAAATCTGTCGAATTTAGGGTTTGTGTTTCCTTTTTGTTTCACTAGGTTGATAATCCATCCGCTACATTTTTTTTTTTTTTTTTTTTTTTTTTTTTTAATAAATATAAAAATTAATTTAATTTTAAACATTTATTATGATTTTTTCCCCTGTTATGTAAGTGATGTTTACTTCAGTGGAATTCAAATTAGTTAATGTAGTGCGGCTTATTTATGAATTGATTCGGTTTTAAGAGCATCATTACTCTGGTTTTGGTATAGTGTATGAGCTTTTAATGAGGATAAAGATTTCATATGTTTCGATTATTATATGACTGTTTAATGTTGTGTGTTTGATTTTATCGATCCAATTTTTGTTTATGACTTCTTTAACCATTTGGTGGTACATTCTCATTTTTCGATTTCCTTTTCAGGATCAAGTGCTACTGAACATGCAGCAGAAGCTTGACAATCTGTGTGAGCAGTTGTATGTGACGAAGGACCATCCAGGAACCAAAGGCAATGCTGCTTTATCAAACGGTAAAGCAGAGTCAGAAATCTTGTCTTTTGGCCAAGACAAAATTAATTTTGTTGATTGTGGCTGTTGGCTTTGTGATCAACATCATGAGGAGTTCAATGGGTTATTGGTATGTGTTTGACTTTGTTTTGGTTTGAGTTTTGTGTTATCTGAAATGTGACATTGACATGTTGGCCATTTTATGGTTTAACTTACTAGGGTCGCTCTGTTGTAAAACCCTCTGGTGTGGATGAAGCGCTGCAGTATAAAATGAACCATGCTAATATTGAGGCAGAGCAGGAAGAGAGGCGCATGTCTGACTTGTCTGACTGGGCATCTAGTGTCACATCATCGGCTGAAATCCAGGTAACCAAACTATATTTTTTTAGAACATCTTATAATGAATGATCTGTTTTTGAGAGGGTTGTTTAGGTATCCTGATGTTAGTGGCATTCTAGGTTTGATAGGCCTTCCACAGGTTTTGCTATTTGTATGAACTGTATTATGATTCGATCTTCTTTACATACTTCTAATCAAGAAGAACATGTTTACTAATTGTAAGTTGGTTCACACCAGTTGGAAGACCATCTCCATTAGTTAATTAAAATTGACAGAGGAAGAAAATTTTTGGAAGCGTGGATTTGAAGTGGTGCTATTTGATCTTATAGTCTGGTGTTTGTGATCACTGACTAAATTATTTGCCTTGAAAACAATCTTCTTCACTAAGGGCATGATTTACTGACCTGTGAAATATGAGTTACTCATCACAAAGAGTCATTACCTTAAAACTCATTTTGAATTACAACTTAACTACTTAGTTTTCAACATAATATAATTCTCAATTATTTATTGAAAATTGCCTCCTTAACCATTGCGTTTCCATCTTGTTCCATGTACTTTTGTGCAGATGAACAACTTTGCAATTGAACAAGATTTCTTAAATCTGAGAAAAGAGTGTGATGAGAAGGATGCCACCATAAAGGAGCTAACCACATTTATCCGGTCATCAAATGCTAATGGCTCAAAGGTATATTTATACTTACTTTGTTTCCCTCATCATATAATTATACTGCTTCTCATCCTCTATTAATCCTGTCTTCCTGGAACAGCAGAGGATCTTGGAATTGGAAGAAATCATTAGAAGGAAGAACATGATAATCACCAGACTAAAGAAGGACATGGTAGTTTTAGAGCAAAAGGTGAGTAACTCATTCAGCTGCTTTTGAAAATATGGGCTTGCTATATTTGTTTAAATCTCAAGAATTTGGTTAGCACATCAGATTGATGCATGACTTAGATGATTGTGTTTCATGTTCCAAAGCAATATAATCAATCATGAAATTTTCTAAATCTAGGTAGTACAGTTGACAAGGATTCAGAGACCCTCATCTTCTGCCTCAGCCTCAAAAAGTTGGCAGCTGCCTGCCATGTTAGAGAATGTTTTATATGATATGGATAGTACAAGTCCTTCATCTTCTGATGCTGATAATAGTCCCCCAAAGAATCGGCCAGATGCTCCTGTCTCTCCTTTTCAGAATGATGTTACTGCTTCAACTGGTATCCAGAAGTCTGCACCAGCAAAAATTTCAAGTTCCTTAGTCAAACCGGCAGACAAGCACTCAACATCGCAATCTGTTAGCCCTCTTAAAGAAAGGTCAGTAAACCAGAATTTTGGATCTCTTTCTACTTTGAGGCAAAACCAGCTATCTGCTAGAGGAGATTTGAAGAAAAGTAGAAGGCAAACACAAAGTGCTTCAAAGAATGCAGTGCAGCCGAAAAGATGGGTTTAAACAACATAGTAAGTCCATAATTATTAGCTTTCTTATACAGTTTAAGAGTCTTCTAAATATAAATTTTATCTTGGTTGTTTCACTTATGAAAATGTTAGATTTTTCATGATATGGTCCAGAGTTGTGCTGCCTAATTATTTAGGCCAAAAAAAAAAAAAAAACTTGCGCTGAGAAGATTGACTGAATATTTGTTTATCTTATCTAACATACTTCTTTTTCTGTGTTTTTCCATTGTAGGATCAATCCAGAAAATTTATATACATGGACAACTTATTGTTGGTAGATGATATACAAGGTATAAAGAGATGTAGAGAGTAGCCCGTAAAGTGACCTAGTATATATTGAATAGATTGGGAACAGTTGAGGTATTATATCTTTATAATTATTTAAAGATACTTCACAGCTGCAACCTTGTGTTGGAATTATATATATCTATTACTATGGATTGAATTGGAGTTATATATATATATAACTATGGACTAAATATTTTAGTCATTCAACTTTGTAAGATTGCTGTGCTGTTGCTTTAAATAATATCCCATACCAATAGAATAGATAGTCAATCATGAAATATATCATGATCTTGCAATGAAGCTATGAATATATGTTTGAAATCATGATTCTGTTGAACATCATTTCTGTTACTATTTTGGTCAATATTCTTCCCTTATGTTGTGTTGTTTTCCAGTCTGAAGCAGTCATAGAATGAGTCCAATCAAACTGCAACTTTTTTTAATAGCTTTATAGTTTTAGTGATTTGCTTTCTCGAAAATTTAATTCTGGTGGATGGAGCATTCATCTTGAAGATCTAGTTGAAAAGAATTCGGTTTTTGAATGTGTTGGAGATACTATTGATCTGATTTGTTGTTTGCTTTTAATACAACCCATCTTCATGTTGTGTTATTTGAAGAATTTCTTTAAAGAAAAAAATTGAATTCAATTTTGCGTACTTGTAAGCAATATATTTTTTTCTCTTTCTATATATATATATATATATATATATATATATTTGAAAAATATGAGCAAATCATAGGGAAAATTAATTTTTATAATGAATACATTAGGTTTGAAAATGAATTGGACTTGGAAATGAGGCAAAGAGATGAATTTAGGATGATTGATTGGATTAGAAAGTGAGAACAGCTGGTACAAGGGTCAGACATTATATCGGCAAGGCGTCATTCGACGGTGTCATTCAAATTTAGATAAGGCGCGTAGGGCGTGGAATCTTCTTATGTAAAACCTGTACATGTCCAAACAAAAGAAGCTTCTACTGGCCAATTACTCACTTTTGAATCGGATTAATCACCATTTGGTTAAACTTCCTGTTATCTTAATATAGTGATATTTAAAAATTACTCGGTGGATTAAGATTTGAAATCTAGCTATAAATATATATATATAATTATATAATGTTAATTTATACCGATTGTAGATGGTCTGAATTAGGTTGATTGTGAGAACCATTTAATATAAAAATATTTTATAAAAAATAAAATAAAGAAAAAAAATTGACTAGCAAATATTAAAAGTACATTTTATATATATATATATATATATATTTATATTAGTATAAATAAAATAAATAAATAAATAAATAAATAATCGTTTAATTCTTTAAAAAAATACAATTAAAAAGTAGTAATATTAATACAATTAAGAAGTAGTAATATTAATCAGCGTGGAACTTTAAAAAACACGCCGATACATTAATCGAAATTGGAAGAATGATTAATTACTAATTTTATTTAGTAAATATATATATATATACACAGCACCAACACGTTCATACAATTTTCATTCTGTACAGGATTCAATAGAAATCAAATAAGACCAAATTATATAGAGGAAATGGATATTTTATTTATTTATTTAAAAACCTGTCATAGAAAACGACAACACAAAACCATGACAAATTAACAATCCATTCATCATCGATACAAACTTCAAACTCCCCTCTCTATTCAAAAATTTCAAAATCTCTCACTTTCTCATCCGATTTTCTTCTTCAAACAAATTAAATAAATCATTCACACTCGCACCATAAATTCCTTGAAATTCAATCTTCCGTACACTCCAATCAACACCTCCAATAAATCAAAACCTTAACTTAATTACGCAAATGCTCTTCCATTTCGATTCCACCAACACCTATTGAATTGAACTAACCCGACCCGACGATCAGTCCATGGACCGGAACTCAACCCAATCACCACCAGAAACTCAACCAAGAGATTCAAAATCCTTCATGGTTCTCTCCATCGAGTGTCTCAAAGGAAGCTCCAAAGCCGATGAGTGGACGGCAGACATGCTCCAAACTGGAGACATCGTGGAGGAGATTCGAATAGGTACCGGCTCTGGTTACGGTGGATCCGGGTCGGCCCGGTCTTACAAATCGCCTTTTAAGAACGGGAGGAGCGGAGTTCAGAAGATTCTTCACACCTCGTTCAAGAGTAAGGAGACGTCGATTCTAGTTCGAGTGCGACGTGGCGCCGAGGACTTCGTTGAGTTGCAGGCGTGTATCGTGCCCGAGTCCGGCTCCCGGAAGAGCTACATGCTTAGGTCCATTTCCGACCCGAATTATGCCGTCGGGTTCTTGGATCGGTCTGAGTTCGAATGTTTCGAGTTGCAAGGTGAGTCACTCTTTTCCGTGTGGTGTGTTTTTTTTGACTTTTTTTTATTGACTTAGACTTTTCGATTATCTCCATGAAATGGTGTTTGTTTTGGTTAATTAAAACATATGATGTTCCTGAAACACAATTTGCAGGCATTTCATTTCATTTTATTATTTTTCAAATGAATAGAAACAAGACTTGCTGAGAAAATTATTTTAATTATATATTATTTCTCGTAATTTTGAATAGGACTTGTAGGAGATTCACCATTTGAATTGTGTTTGTGTTGATCTGTCTTTACCTCTTTCTTGGTGGGTACTCATGGAAAACCAAGTAGAAGAAATTACAATTTCAATCAAATATATTCTCCAACCAAATTCAAATTGTTGACTTTGGTTGAGGTTTTTTTTTTTATTTTTTTATTTTCCATATTTATTTTGAGTTTCAGTGTAAAATCGAATTTTCTAGATTGTCAAAAATGTTATAATAGAATCTTGGTGTTGATAATTGCATATCCATAGTTTAGACTAGGTTTGGCTCTTAATTATTTAATTTTTAGAAAATAATAAGTTGCCTTTACTTTGGGTTGACATGATTGGTTATATCGCATGGGTTGGTGGCTACATTATTATTAGCATTTATATTAAGTCTATCACATTATTCATGAGACACTTGAAAGATGGTTCGCAACTTGAGGGAATTAAATTGACAAATTTCATTGACAATTTCTCCAATATGGCCCACACGACACCATTTTGACTTGTAAACTAATGTTTGCCTACTTTGTCCTTTTGTATCGTTTTTTAATAAATATCTAACTATTGTTTTTGCTTATGTGAAAGCTTCCTTTTGCATCATTTTTCATCCCCACGAGGAGGCTGCGTGATTATGACTTTCTCTTTGAAACTTTTGACGGAAATGATGTCTTTAGTTGATGAACCTAGTTTCTAATATAAGCTTTCACATTTGCTCTTGGCTTTAAGTCTCTGATTGTGGGATAGTTGAGTTCATATTAGACTTATTAGTAACAGTCAGCATGAGTCATTATGAGCAGTAGTACCGTTCATTGCATTTTCAATAGCTTATGATATCCTCATCAATGTGCCGGTAGGTTCAAATTATGTTCACTCACCGGCATGATATATCAAAAGAACCAAACCAGCTAAAACATACTGTAACGATGTTAGAAGTTCCAAATATAACATATTTGCAGTAAATATTTAGATCCATAATTATGTTTTTCTCCTTGGATTTTTATGTTATGTGACATTATAGTATATTGTTCTTTGGCAGCTTCAAGGAGCTCCAGGATTGAAATTGCTCTATCAAAAGCTAGGCTTCAAGATGGATATGTGTCATATCCTTGGGAGAAGAGGAAGCAGGAGATGCTAGCTGTTCCAAATTCAAGTTGTTTTCTATCTCTGCTCCTCCTTCCTAAAGCTTCAGATGTGGCAGCCTCTCGGTACAGTGACGTGGAAGACACTCTTGCTAGAGCAAATGCATGGCTTATCGCATCTCAAGCCTCTGGGGTCCCCATTGTCTTCATGAATATCCAAACAGAGTCACTGCTAACGAAGGTAGCTTTCTTAACCATAATAAGAAAAACCATCATATAAAATTTTGGTAGTCTGTATTAAGTAAACTTAAATTCATGTACTCTCAGATCTCTGGAGAGACAGCATCAGCTACTGTGAATGCTGGCTCCTTATCTGATTTGTCAAATCTAGCAAATGCAAGCCTGTATGGATTTGAGGATTATCACGGAGTTGATCTTGGTGTTGTTAGAGCTGTTCGTCTTTGGTATGCTCCACTTGCAGGAGAAGTTGCAATCGAGATTAAAATAAAGGAAAGCGATCAAAAGCTCGGATTTGCCATCAGTCGCACTGATGAGGTCTGCTGCATGAACTTCTTATAGATTCTAATTTCATTCCATATCCATACTCATATTGGTGGTTATTTGCATTGCAGGGATTCATCTACATTTCATCAGTCATAGACGACAATGAAAACACACCCTCTACAAGATCAGGTCTCAGTGTTCTCTACAAAGAAGCAATCAGTTCATCTAGGATACTTGTGGTGTCAAGAGTGTCAAACCAAAAGGTTCTCCCATGGATGGTTTCTTCAACAGGAGCTGTCAGATGTTTCGACACAGTTTCATTAAGCCAGAAGCTCTCATTGCATAGACATGCCAAGGTTCCCATTCTCCTCCACGTATTCTTATGGGATCAATCATTGGCTGCAACCTCCAGTAGCAGCTTCAGATTAAGAAGCGTATCTCCTCCTGCAATGTCATTACCTCCCGAAGTCAGACTTGCACGGCAACCAAATGATAATCAAATACAACCTCTATCACCAGACGGTGGAATAAGGGAAGGAGGACCAGAAGTCAGACTAGAGCGCGACACAGCAGGCGAGGTATCTTTTAGATTCCATGATTTTGCTATTCCAAACAACTGGGTCTGACTTCCTTCCTTCCTTCTTCTGCCTTTGATGCTATATTGATTCGTGTATATACAAAATCTCATGAGTAGGCTTTTCTTATCAATCTAGTAAATTGTTCATTTAACATGATATTTGAAGTCAAAAAATTTTCTTCAATAGGATAAAAGAGTATAGAAACTCATGAAAGATAGAGTAATTACAGAATTACTATAACATTTACACACAGGTGTTTTTGTTTTGTATATGTAAGATGGAACTTTTTGGTATTCAATGGCATTCTTTAGCCTTCAATGCATATCTTCTTTATAAATTAGATTAGTATACAAAATTGAGTTCTGGTCTGGTTTATCTAACCGAACCAAGATCCACGTCGTCTTCCTCTTGAAGCACGAAAAACACCATTGAAAACATTATCACGCCAATCGATGACGTGGCCTCCTCCGTCAGTCATGGTAGATGGCGGCAATGCATCATTTTCATGTTCATGGTTGTTGATTCTCTGTTGACTCTGATCCTGATTGCGGTCCTGCGGTAGAATAGGGTCGTTTTGTATGTATTCAAGGTTTCCTGCTTCAACCACCATAGTAGACACCAACAACAACGGTACAATCATTCTTCTTGTATTGTTTTTTAATTGAGCCATTAGTGATGCTGATGATGATTGTTGTTATGGAACAGCAAACTGTATCTCCTAATGTTTATAGGACTCGGAATTTTCTTATTTTAAGAAAATAGATGTTTATAGTTAGGAGTTAGTATATAATGGAAGTTGTCAGGTAACTTCTTTGACTCTTTTTTTAGACCATATTTGACTAGGTGGATTTCTTTTTATTATTATTATTATTATTTTATATTTAGTAACCGAGACAGATACAATTACAGCCAAAAACTGTTGTTGACATTTGAAAATGTGATGTTTTTAATAAATATGGCTATTAATGTTAGGACTACAAAAATTTAGTTGACATTTTCAATTGCAAAATTGTAACATGACCATATTTAATAAAAATTAATAGTATGAATAATCAGAGAGGTAATGGATGGCAGCGGTGAATTTGACCTAACTTCGCACTTTCATTAAAAAAATAATAATAAAAAAAATCATTCAAATTTTTATTGATGTCATTTAAATCGATTGATAAACAAATATTTATCGCTAATCACCTGATATAAATAATAAAATTAAAAAAAATAAATTTATCTTTAACAACCTAATCATACGGAGGATCAATATAACCCTGACACACTCCTGGATTTTTATGTTACTCTAATTATATCAAATGGTCGCCTATAACAATATTAAGTGCTGTGGTTAGGTGGAGAAATAATCCTTGGTATTAAAAGTATCATAATTTTTTTATTCCATAAATTTAAAAAACAAAAAAAAAAAATTAATATGAAGCTGAGATTATTTTAATATTTAAATTGTCATTATTTTTTCGCTTCAATATAGTATTATTAAGGTTAATTTTAAAAAAAAAAATTATCGGAGATTTATTAATTTTTTAAAAAAAAACAATTTTTTATAATTTTATTATTTTTATATTAAGTGATAGGTCTTGTTACTATGCATCCACAGATATTTTTGAAATTTTAAAAAAATTATTTTTTGAAATATATTTTTTTAAAGTAAAAAATAAATAACAAAACTGTTATTTACTAGAAAAGTAGTAAAATAAAATAATAATAATAATAATAATAAAACTCATGTTATTAAAATTTTGAATTAACAAGTCATGTGATTTTTTTTTTTTAATTTGTAAATTTTATGATGGTTTTGTAGGGATGAGAAAAAAACCAAGATACAAAATCAAATCGAAAATCACATAAAATAATATATTAATATTAGTATGGGTTATTTTTTAAAAAAATATGTTTTCAAACGTTCTATTTTAAATTTTCAATTTTGAAAAGCTTTTGCAAAATCGTCTCACAATTAAAACCACGGATGATTTTGATATTTTCTTAAATAGTTTTGTTTATATAAATAATTTTAATTTTAGAGAATTTTCGAATCTCACACTTCAATAATTCCAAAAGTGTTAATATTTAGATTCCAATTTGACGTCAACCCATCTATAGATGGGGTCGATGTGCTGTAAACCTAAAATCTATACGATATAAAATCATCTTACTTTTTTTAAAAAAAATTATTTATGGACGCTCTTTTTGTTGGTTGATCGAAGATGTATGGTCCTTCCAACGCCGATGATGGTTTTTGTTGCTACAACCTTCTTAGTGACTGACACTCTTACCCCGATTTCCACTAAAATGTGTACAAATCAGCTACATCCTAGAAGCCCGACGGTAAACATCAAATTGCTATGGTCGCAAAAATTACAGTAAAAAATATTATATATATATATATATATTTATTTATTTATTTATTGTAATATTTAGTTTAGCAAAATTTAGTAAGTAAATTCTATAAATGTATTTATAACAATTTTCAAGAAAAAAGTACTATTGGTTTATTATTATTTTAATAATATTTATTTTTTTAATTAAATAAAATATTATAAAATATTTAAATTATTTATGTATCTATATAAAAACAAAAAAAGTCTCAGGACAACTCTTAATCAACTCTTAATCAGACAACAAATTTATATTAATTAGACAACAATTGTCTTTAAATTTTTATTTTTTAAAATATTATATATATATATATTATTTAAATCTTCTCGATTTTAAAAAAATATTATTTTATAAATTAAAATTAAAGATAAATAATAAACTGATAACTCTTTAAATTTTAAAATGATATTTAATATCAAAATAAATTCAAATTATAAATATATATATCTAAATTCATATTTATCTCTGTAACATGTATTGGAATTCTATTTCAAATCAAATTTCTCTCCATTATATATACTTCATACTAATCTCATGTTATATATTTTTTTAATAAATCACAGTAAACTAACAAGTAACTAACAAGTTTTTTTTTTTCTTTTCTTATTAAAAAAAACTGACCGTTTTAATGGAGAAATAATGTATTTATGACGATCCCCAATGTATTTATGACGATCCCCGTTTTAATGGAGAAATAGTGTATTTATGGCGATCCATGGAGCGGTGATGGTTGTTACATTAAAGTGATTAGAAGAATAATCGGTGATGGTTGTTACGTTAAAGTGATTAGAAAAATTGTTCGTGGAATTAAGCTATTCGGATCTGTTCCCAAATTGGACCTCCTTCTTCTCTAACCAGAAAAATTGTACCGAAATCTTCATCGCATTCTGAGAATGCCAACAACGTGGTTGTGTAAAGCTTCTATGGTAGGGATTATTCATCATACAACTCTCATCTCATAGATCTGAATTTTGTATTTTGTTAATGGTTAAATCGATGCGAGAGAGATATTTATACAATGAGAAGTTGATTGACTATCATAGCATCTTTTTTAATTCTAATCGGAAGTAATATTTATTGTGTAATTATATCATGACAGTCATGTCTTTTAATTTATTGGTTACTTATTTTTATCAAGCAAATTACCATAAGCTTTTCGTTGAATATATTCCATTGTTTCTGGTACAGTATCTCTTTATTTTAATAAAGATTATTGTAATTATATATATTTTTTTTATGTATTTTTAGATTTAAAAATAATATTTTTTTTCCTGATTTTTGTAGTCACCAAGTAATTACTATTCAATCATCAATTTTATTTGTTTTTATTAAGTTTAGCGGATAATACTCAGCCAACAACAATTTTGTTTTAATTTAAATAAAATTTGTATTTAAATTTAGTATAGTAATTTTATATTTATCTTTATATATTTTTATAACTTAAAGATAATTATCTAATTATATTCTTTTTAAAAAGTTAATATTATCAACTCACCCAACAAGATAAATGTAAAAATTTAAAAATAATTAAGAATATTTATCTCTTTATTATTATGTGGTGGAGTGGAGTTCCATTTCATATCAACTTTCTCTCTCCTGTATTGATACTTCATTCCATCTTAATTCATAATTGTAGGAAGTAAAATCAATTAATTCATCCATCTTAATTCATATTTGTAGGAAGTAAAATCAAGATAAAATACATATATTTCTTAATATATATATTTTTAATTTATTTTAAATTTGTACGTGGTTTTTTTTTCTTTTTTAAATTGATATTTTTTTATATTATATGAAATTGATAATACATGTATTTTTCTGATACCGTGAAAAAAATAAAAAATATAGAAGGAGAAAAATATAGAGGAGTTCATCATATTTGCAATTTATGTCAAACCGGCTTTCAATTATATATTAGAATTTTTAGCAATTTTAAAGATTTGACTAAAATCAAACTTCTCATTTTTGAAAGTAGTTAGTAGCAACTTAATCTATTTTTGGTATAAAATAAAAGAGCGATGGAAATATTTTAAAATTAGAAATTTGTTAAAAAAGACGAAATTACCACATTTTGAACTAGAATTATATTAAATATATATTAATAAAAAAAATTGAAATCTATTATAGTATTTAATATTTTCATTATTACTTTTTATTATAATGTTTTATAATTAAAACAATAATCTATATAATATATACTTAAAAACAATTAAAATTATTATATTTATTACTATTAACAATTGATATAATTTTAAACTCACTTAACTACAATTTATAGAAGTCGTTGAGATTACCATTAATTATATAAGTGGTTGAGATTCAATTTTAGATATAATGACGTGCTAATAATAGAATATATAACAATTTTATTTATATTTAGTATTATATTATTTAAATTATTAAAATTAATATATTTTTAATAAAATTATATTATTATTTTTTAATAAATGTATCAAATAAGTTAACTCAAATCTAACATGATGATTAATAGATTAGTATGGGGTTTATTGATTAGTAGCCTAGCAGCTCTCTATTTAGAATCTCTTTCGATTGCCAAAGTTAATATTTCCTCCCCTTTTTTCTTTGGGTTCTGCTTGTGTTCGACATGATACGGTGAGACAATTTTCCATATCTAAGTTAAGTAATACTTTATTTCTATTGTTCTATTAAAATATATATATATATATATATATATTACTATTATTTATCATATTTTAATCTAATTTATGATATTTGTGTATATAATTGTAATTATATTTTATAATTATAATAATTTTTATATTTAAATATTTATTATTAAATTTTATGTGATGCGCGCACGAGTATTATCTAATTAACTATTAAAATAAAATAGAGAATTCAGTTTAATCCAATTTAAATTTATTCATAATTTATTAAATCCACATTCCACTCATCAATTGGGATTTTAAAATGAGCAAGGGAAATTATTAGTTGGGTGTACATATTTATGAATTTATTAAAATCGTAATTATTTATTTTCATATTAAAACGTGTCTATAAACGTTTCCTCTGCTAAACTTGCTAGCTAAGAAAATGTGTGAAAAAAAAAATGAAAAAAAAAAAAGAAGAAGCAGTGTATTAAAATGCAAAATTGAGTTAACCTTATCTAAATAATCAAATTCATCTCAATACCAATACAATTATACAGCAATATAATTTTGTTAAAAATAGATATAGTAAGATACAATCAATTGAAAGTAGGAGAGTGAAAAAAGATCGAATCTGAAAATTCGAATCGAACCGGCTTCGGTCCGAACTTGACATGAAAAATAATTGGATTCGATTGTGTTCAGAAAAATTTAAGAATTTCAGATTTTATATTTTTTTACCATTATTTTTAATTTATAAATTAAAAAAGAAAATCCAAATTGATCCGACCTTAAACTGCCTCTACTCGAATTTAATTTCAAAAATAATCGAATTCAATCCGTAAAAAAAAAAAAAAAAAAAATTAAAAAATTTTAGATTCGAATTTTTCAGGTCGAATTTGACCTGAACAGGACCCATGTACACTCCGGAGAAAGCCAATAAAAATCACTTCATGAAAACAATTAACCCAAGCCCAAACATATTTCTCATTTATCAACTCTATCCATACATAAATTCTTACAAAAACAATACAATATTCACATTGAAAAACAAAAAATATGTACACTAAAAAAAATCATAAATCAAAATTGAATATTTGAGCACCTAAAATATCTTCTAAATATGGTGTTTAGCACCAAATATACGAAACGCAGTATTGAAAAAGTCCTCCCGAAAAGCAATTGCATGTGCACCACCCCCCGGACCAGTACCAGCAGCAGCAGCACCGTCACCACCACCGGCACGACGTCCTCCAGGTGTCACCGCCGGATCAGGAATATTCGGTTGACCTGGAGGTCTATCAATAGGGTTGTTTTCCGGGATTCCGTCAAGCGATGCTGCTTCTGCAACTATCGATACAGTTAATGATCCAATCATCAACCATACCCCCAATTTGTTCCATTTTACTTTTACCATTTTTTTTTCTCTTCCGGGTTAACAAAACATCTTCTCTTCCCTTCTTATACCACCAACTTTTTCCTATTTTAAGTAAACATATATTTATAGTTGGGGATTGGTGACTGGCGTGGAATTGAAATTGAAATTGTTCACTATTATTATATCAACGAAAATTTTTGATTCAATATAATGTCATTTGGATTACACGTTGCATGAGCGGACACGTCAATTGACCAACCCATCAACCAATCCAACATTAAATCACGTTACGTCATGTCACGCCAATTGGTTCTTCAGCATTTGTTGCCGAGCACGAGTACGGAAAAAATCATCAAGCCAAGCTTGTTTTCCAATAAGTTCACTGTTTCCGTGCCCAGGTCGTCGAGCTTTACGTCCACGGCCACGCTGTCTCCGGCGGATCTTGTGTCTATCGCTGACCATGTGTTCATTTTTATTATTATGAACACGTTGTAGATCATTGTTGTGACTTCTTGCTTCGACAATGGCTGCTACCAACAGCATGGTAATGATGATCCAATTGCCTATATTCAGTTGAGCCATTTTCACTGTCTCAATTTGAATGATGGGCAAGGAATATCAGGTTTTTCGTTGAATATTGATTTTATAGTAGAGTTTTTCTGTTGCGGAGACAAATGTTGGTTAAGGGTCAAATACAGTTGTGAAGTTTTTGAAAGAAATATGTGTAATTATAGAAATAATTGACATTGTTGTCGATTTTTACAAATTTCAAAGTTGGAATATTCGTAACGGTAATTTGTTTATGAATCCTGTTTAACATTCTTATGATTAAGTGAAAATAAATACGGGTCATGTTGATGGAAATTAAGAGTTTTATAGTTTATTTATGGTTGAAGTGTTTTACTAGATTTTATAGCACCCGGCTCTGAAGATTTTAATTATTTTTATTTTGTCAATCAAAATATGCTACTAGTTTTCATTTTCTAATTTAAAATTATAATATAATTTATGTAGAAAATTATAAAAAATATTATTAATTAAACATAAAATGTGTATTGTTTTATATCATTCTATTTTAATATTTAAAAATTTTATTAAAAATTTGCTATTTTTTTTGAAAAACTTTTCTTGTTATCGTGATTAATTTTGAGCAAATTCGTAAACGTACAAATGGCCAGCAAAGTTAAAGTAAACTGATTAAATTAGAAAGAAAATAAGTGATGAAATTTTCAAGTTTGAAATTAAAATTGAGTTAATTATACTTACACGTCTAAACGATAACAAATTACACATATATAAATATTTTAGTATTAATATACCATCACACTTTCTATCTATAAAAATTAATGAAAATATAAGGTAAAAATAATTTTAAATGAATTATATATCTTCATAACTGTGAATTTTATTATTATATTAATAAATTTATTAATTAAATAAGATTTTATTATCAGATAAGAGGGTGTGAGTGTATATTAATACCAAATTTTTTATTTGTGGGTAATTTACAATCGTGTAGAGGACGTGAATGCACTAAACTTATTAGATTTCTCTATTAAGATTTTTAAAGGAGATTTTGATGATTTTTTTAATTTGTACAAGTATACACTTAGCAACTGTCTTGTATAAACAAGGATTTTTACATGAGCAGCAAAAACCTGCCCTTCCATTATTAACTAGTGCTAACTATACATCAACTTTTCCTGAAAATTTGACAAAGTTCAACTTCACTCCAACACAGGTTTTGGCAATGGGTACTTCGGAACAACTTTACCAAATTATGTGCTTAAAGTTTAAAATTTTCAGAAATTAGGCGATTGTTATATATATATATATATATATATATATATATAAATAATTGTAGTGGGAAAACAACCATCGAGCTTCAAGGGCAAAGGTTGAAAAGTTTGAAGGGATTCAGTGCCACAACAGACACGGCGGATGGCATAGTTGAAGGGTAAGCCATTTGTAGCAAGTCGGAAAATGCATAATTCGGCCGAAATCACTAAGGGCTGAATAAGGTCTGTCTTGGCCGAAAACGCAACACAATGGGCACAATGGACTCTCACCAAATCAAAGATTTCGAGCCTATTGGGCCCTGACTAAATCAAACAAGGATTCTCGAAGCCCAGCTGATAAAGGAAGACCTCCTCTATCCCAATAAAGAAATCGAACCCAAAAGGGAATAGAAGTCCCAATCCTTTTAGAAATAGGACCCCAACAATCCATATAAATAGGAGGGGATGACTGCAAAAAGATTCGATATTCATTCATTAAAGCTGCACTCTGTAAAATCACTCGGTAAATTTTCAAGTTATTTTCTTCATAAATTTCAACCCTATATTCAACCGTGGGTTATTTTACACCATATATAACATATTATATTTTTTATTTAGTTATGTACGCAATAGAATTTAATCATAAAAAAATGGGTCATAAAATCCTACTGCCTATTTTTTTAACGGAAACATCATAACTAATTATTAAAGAATAAAAAAATTTCATTTGAATAATATATATCAGATGATTCAACATGAATTATTCCTAAAACTAAAACCATTTGCCAACCCATCATCCCGTCGATCCAATACATAACAATATAGATTGATCAGGTTGATCCACTAACCCATAATGATTCACGTTGAAGCATCTAATTTGGAAGTCATCGAGTCTGATGCTTGTGTTGGTTGCGAGCACGAAAAAAATCATCAAGAAAACCCTTCGTTTGATGCAGTTGCTCTTTTCCGTCTGTTTTACGTACATTGCCTCGCTCTTTTTGTCTAACGTTGACTTTCTGTTTATCTTCACGGCCAGGATGCTTTCTTGCTTCAACTATAGTTGCTGCCAACAGCAAGCCAATGATCATCCAACTGGTTATATTGCTATTTGATTGAGCCATTTTTATTATCAAATGTGAATATTGATGAAGAAATGAATACCTTGCTTTTATGCTACTAGTTTTTACTATTTTAAATAAAACAAAATTGGTTTTAATCATGTGTGCTAGTCTAGCTGATTCGTTGAAAAGAATTTTCTTTAACTGTTATGTAAAACTATTTTTTTATTATTGAAATTATGTTTACATTAGTTATTATAAGAGTGTTTTTCACGGTTAGTAGTAAGTGTATTTCAAAGAAATTCGTTTAATTCAATGATTTAGTTAAAAAATGTGTAGAATTTAATAATTACTGTTAAGACAACGTTAATCAATAACTAAATAGTGAGACAACCATGACCATCGTGCGTAGTCCGATAGGCTACCACGTGTAGAATCTTTCAACGGATCTTTTTGACACCATCTCTTATTCCATTGGCTTTCTAGATGGTCCCACCTCAAAGTATTGTACTCCTCCACTTCTTAGATGCTTCCACGTGGCCGAACGTAATCATAAAAAATCTGCTGCATGATGTAGACGACCAACCACCCCTAATATACTGCCCAAGCTTTTAATTTATAACTTACTGATCGTATTAAATTGACATAAAATTATTTTAATTTTTTTTGTCAAAATAAAATTTTCTCGATGATTATTTAGACCCGTGGGTGCTTAAATTGGAATGGGCTAAAAATGTAAATTTTAGGAAAGAGAATTGAGTCTGAAAAGGACTGTGGAGGACACGTGGTAACTCCGTACTCGGCCAGCGCATTGTTGTGGATGGGTTTGAAAGTAATAAATAATAATTTGAAATAAGGTGGTGTCGCTATATTAGTGGACTGTCTAAAAGTTGGTCTCAACACGTGGTACTTCTACACATTATTGATATGATACGTTTGCGTATCTTATCGTCTCTGATTCCAATCTCCGGGAACAACTATACAAACACGATATATAAAGTATTTTGACATCCAGAAAATAAATACGGTCCAAGCAGTCTAGAGCGATGAGAGATCTGGATATGGTGATGATGGTCTCCATCGTACGGTTGTAAATAAAGAACTGAGATTCTGATGGTGTTTAAATAGGTTTTTCGAATCGGACGCCGGAGGCATCAGATCGGACAGGTGAGGTTTGTTGGTGGTGGCGATTCATGAGCTTGAAGGGTAGGATATACTAGATGTAGGTGACGAACGTTTAACTTTATTTTTTTAATTACAAAATTGAAAATGATAATGGAAAAGATGATGTGGAAGGTGTTTGCATGGAAGCTTGAAACCCGTAAAATCTGGGTTAGGAAATTTTCTCTTTTATAGCTGTATCTCTATATTCCCGATTTCGCTTTTATCTCTGTCTTGGTAGTGTTTTATTCTTTTATAAACTATTGTTATTGTTAATATTATTTTTTGAAATAAAAATCTACTCAGTCGCATTACAAATCTGGTTTGGTGTAGGAAGCAATGGTTGGAGATGAAATATCATATCAAAAGGAGCCATTATCATTTTCTTGGTTGGATATAATTTTTTTAAAAGAAAAATAAATTAAATGAGGGACCCTCTTCAAAGCTACAAGTGTTAGCTATCACAAAAAATAAAAATAAGTTTATTCCGTGCAGAAATCAATTTATTTTTATATAAAAGAGTCAGTAATCTTCATTGGAGATGGGGGGAGAAAGAAGCAGGAAGAAAAATACGTTGATTGGATGTGTGAAAAATCAAAGCAGAGATGGTTATAACATGTTTGCTGTCCTAGCCTAAGAATATGATTATAGAAAACGAAAGGCTATGGTTTTTTTTTTTTTTTTTTTTTTCGTTTTATCTTTGTATAAATAATAATAAGTTATTTGACTGTTTTTATTCGTGGAGAAATGGAGAGAAAACAACCTATTTAATATTCTTACATTTTAATAATTTAAAGATTATTTACTATTTTTTAAAAAAATTGATTTATTGAATAAGTTTTTAATTTTACCATTTAATGAGTTGGTTTGATTTTAACATTATTAAAAAAATATATAAATATGTGATATAAGACAAGTGATGGGAAGTTAAAAATAATCCGTTGTTAATACGACATAAAAAAAATTCTTATAATTTTTAATTTTTAAAAATTTAATACAATTTAAAATTTAAAATAAATAAATAAGCCTTGATGCAAGTCTGATGTATGTATCCACCAGAACATCATTCTCTTAACATTTATGTTAGTAATATAAATATGGATCCACCACAATATGGGGTAATTTTCATTCCTGATACGAAAATTTTTTAAAACATAAAAATCTATAAGCACCTAACACTCATAAGATGTCCATTTGAGCACCATTAATGTCGTATCATCAAATCATTATAATAAGTTTGATCGAATAAGGTGGATGGATTCTAATATACCAAAAGCCACCATGAATAAAGTGTTAAAAATAATAAAAAGCTAAAATGAATAATAATAAGAAAAATAAAAATAAAAGTGCTCGTTGTCCTCTCAAAATTGGCGTGACAGTGCAAATCCCATATTCAACTCCTCTATCCAACCATCCACGTGTCGTTATCGTACCAGCATGCATCATTTCACAAATAAACCCACTCCCAAAATGTCTCCGTCTAAAAATCAAATTAAATTTAATATTTAAAAACAAAATTTTTATTAAAAATAATAATTTATAGTACTAATTATTTTGGAAAAAAGTTGGTCTCCTCGTAGAAACCCAAAAATACATCAACTGCAAATGAAAGTAGACCAGCTGTCCCAGTCTCGAACGTCACAAAATAAAATAGGAGGATGAATAAATAATTAAAGAAGGGTCGCTGTTGATATTCGTCAAGGACACGTGGTTGTTCTAGGATAAGCTATTAGTGGAGTAGTCGTACAGCGATCCATGGGATTATAGTTGTTGATATGATTATCGTCGTTTCAAGTCTACAGGCAAAGAAATTCTCAGATCTGAAAATCTTTAAATAAATGAAATGACGGTCCAAATAGTACAGAAATACTGTTGTTACCTGCAGAATTGCTAGAGATCTCTCTATCATAAGGCTGCAATTAAACCACACCTTTCCCACGTGATGATTCTTCTCCTCCTCCTTTGTTGGATAAGTTCTATTTAATGCAACTTCGGCCGATCCATGGCCGGAGGCATCAGATCGGACGGTAGAGATTCACAGAAAAGGCACGTGGATGAAGCGTGACGAAATTAGTGTGTACGGACGTGATTTGAAGAATAGATGGGTTGTGTGGAGGATCGGTAGGTGGTTTGCATGGAAGCTTCAAACCCGTTGAATCTGGGTTAGGGAAACTTGATTTCACTGGTTGTACATGGATCTTCCGGATTTCTCTTTTATATGCGTCTCCATAGCTTTTTATTCTTTAATTTATGAAAATATTTATTAAAGTGATAATTAACTGTGAGATAAGTCGGGTGGATTTCTCTATAAAAAAATGTTATAAATTTGTATTTAAAAAAAAAATAATTCGAATATCTTTTTCTATTTTTTATTTAATAACAATAATAATAATAATAATAATAACCACCTAAATATACTAGTATTGTTAGTTGTCATGACATAAGGAGATGACTTCCAACTAATGAACGCAACCATCATCTTTGTTGGACGATGGATGCAAATATTTTTTAATTTGTCAAATTAGAAGAATTTATTTGTTCATCTGAGAAAGAGGATGAAAGATGAGGAATATATCTCAGGTACAAAGTCAATATAAGCATATACTATATGGTATATAATTTATTAACCTAACCTTAATCATGTTTATACAAGTATATTTAGTTATATAATATCAGAAAACTAAAGTTTCGATTAGTTTTTATTTATTTAATTTTTTTCCAAAAAAAAATAAAAACCAATAAGATCGTATGATTTTGAGAATCTGTAATGATTATAAGTTAAAATAAAATTGAAGGAAGGTGATTGGATAATAGAAAAATTGTAATAATGAAAGAACTAGGAAGGAAATGATTTTCTTTCTATGGCGATCCAAAGCTAATCTAGGGCAAGATTCACGTCGCTATCCGACCATCCACGCGTCTTCATCCTACAGTCATGCATCATTTCATAATATTAAAAACCCACCTCTCAAAAGACAGAGACTATGTTTCCAAATTTTAAAATTTTATCACCTCTCCACCAATCAACGAACTTTATTCTCCACAACACGAGCCTACAAGCGAGTGGAGAAATAAGAAGAAAAAGTTTGTCCTCGTTGAAACCCCCAACTGACTAATACATTAACACCACGTGTCCCCTATCTCGAACCTCCCAAAATATCTTTTTCATTTGATTCCCAGCAGAACACCACGTGTCCTCCTCTTTTAGGCAGTGCTCGACACATCCCGGTCTCTCATTGGTTACGCAGTGGGACCATCACAGACCTCACTTACTTTTTTTAATAGTGGGTCCCACGTGAAAAATTCAACCAATCATACTCTCTCCACTGTTGCAAGTTTGTTGCCCTAGACACGTGTTGCGTTCACACCCTATTGCTGTCTATGATTATCGCCTGAACTGTCTCGGATGTGAAAATATTGCAAAAAAGAGAAATAGAGAGAGAAGTAGAGAGAAAGAGAGAGAGAATCCTGTGTAGTGGTGGTGGTGGTTTAGTTAGATCGGCTATGGACGGTAAAGCTAGAGAGAGATGGTGCATGGTAAGATACACAGGTGGTGCGCAGGATAGTAACGAGTTAATCAACCAAACAACGCTCAGATTCCGTCCGATTGCACCGAGACCTGTCATCAACAACGGCAACGTTTCAGGTAACTTGCCGTTAGATAACAATAATCTGTTACTAACAGCCAAACGAACTAAACGAAAGTACGTTAGGGTTCGTAGAAATAACGGTTATAAGAGAAAGAATAAAGAAACTGGAGAAGAAGGTACCGGAGATAAAGAAATTGATCTGAACGAACAAGTTGTGACTCTACAGTTATTGCCTGAGAGAACTGATTTCACTGATCTAGATCAGACGGCTAGGGATGAATCATCTGAGTGCAAAAATCTGGATTTATTGAACTGTGTTGGTCCCGGTTGTAGTGAAACAAGAAAAGTTGCAACGTGGTTTGATTTCATTGGATCTGAAAAATCAGGAGCTCGGAGACACGTGGTGGAGTCATGGGTGACGGTAGAGAGCGTGGTGACCGACTCATGCATGGAAACAAGGGGAAAAACGGACGTTGAGGTAATGAATGGTTTGGATAAAGACACGTGTCCCGGTTTCATATCGGACGGTTCAAACAAAGTTGAGTGGGTGAATCTAGCTTATAAGAGAATGGTAGTCGGAAAAAGCGACGAAGAAGTCGATTTGGAAATAATAGTCCGACTTCTGATGAAAAAGCCGTTTCCCGCTGGTGGTTTAAGCCGGTCGTACACGGCTCGTGTACGGCTACAGTACACGTGGCAGAAGGAGAATTGCTGGAAGATGGTTCCTTGTGATGTGTGGAAAATGGACTTTGGTGGTTTTGCATGGAGATTAGACATTGAGGCCGCTCTCAGTTTAGGCCGTTGAAGACAAATATTTCTACGAAGAAATTGAAGATCAAATCTCAACAGCTACAAAATATCAGGTAATACAAAGGTAAACAATTATTTCGATAACCATATAATATTTTGGAAATTTTTAAAGCATGTGCATTAAATAAAAACAAAACATAGGGAAGTGAGAAGGAAGAAGAAAAAAAACACACAATGGTTGGTTTGGTTAGGTGTCGAGAGACTTCAAAACAAAATGAGGGGACAGGTGGAGGCTGCTAAAGTATTCAACGCAAAAACAAAATAAAATTACGAAAGACCGGAACATTGAAACTGAAATTGAAGACACGAGAGAATATAAAACTAGTCGAACTAACTAGGTGTATGGTACCATAACAAGACACGATCGAGAGTATATATGTGTTATGTTGTGTCGTAGATTTTTTTGCCTGATCTGAACTGATGAGGTGTTTGATATTGTTTGTTTTCTTGCCAGGTAGGATAGAGAGATGTCGATAAGTTTGGACAGGTGTCCTATTGTGGCTTTATTATAAGGATGGTATCAAGTGCTTTGCTTTACTGGTGAATGAATAATCTTATGTTATATATACATAGACACTCTTAGGAACTTAAGAGAGAATAACGTGAGATGCACGGAACCTTGGGTTTCACTATTTATATATGTATAATTAACTATATACTATTCTTAAAATTATATATAAAATATTAACTGCTTAATCAAACAACATTTGGTATTTTAAAAACAAGAATTAGGGTTATAAATTCTTTAAAAATAATAATTGTTTAATAAAAATGAATTATTGATTAATAAATGATGTACATTTAAATAGAAACATTTTAATTTAAAATAGAATTATAATTAAAGAAATGTGATAACATGAAACTATCAAATTTTTTTCTTGGGTAAAATTGATATGTTTTCTTTGTAATGGTGGGCATCATGGGTATGTAAATTACATAAATTGGATATCTTTTGACTTGTAGGGCATTAGTTATTGTCCTAGTATGTTTGTAATTTTTTTCCCTAAGTCTAGGATGTGATAAGACGAAGAAGTCATTATTAACTAACAACATTTTTTTTCTTTTTTCTTTTTTCTACAGTAGGTTATCAGGTTAAAATATTTACATTTGAAAAAAAAGTTAATATTCACAATTTTATATCATGTTTTTGTGTTGTGCAGGAGAAAGGCTCTTTACCATAATAAGTCAATAAAATAAGTTTTTAATTTAACACCATTAAAATGTACTAGCTTCTTTTTTTTTCTTTTTTTTTTCTCCCCTCAAGGCTAGTACTTTTTTCTAAAATAAAATATCTTTAAATTATAATTTTACATTTCTTATTTTTCTAAATATCATAATATAAATCTTGCATTTTGTTCTTAAAATTATCATAATTCTTTTTCCTTCATATTTTTATATAAATGGATATACAATTTTTCTTTTTAATTTTAATTACACATATATATTAGTTAGATATTATATTAAAAAAATAATTTGTCAAAAAGTAAAATGACTTTCTTATTGTGGTGTTATAATATATATATATATGTTTCAATAAATAAAATTAATAAATATCTTTAAATATTTTTTTCTTCAAAAAGTTCATATAAATATTATATATAATAGACTTATTCATATCAATATTTTATTTAATTTTTTTTAAAGTTGCATGCTAATACTTTTTTAAAAAAATTAGGAAATTTCAAAATATTTCATAATTAAAATTGTTTATCATATATAAAACCTAATTATTTATTTATATTTATATGTTGAAGCTTAAATATTTATTTATCATATATTATCTCTCAAACATCATTCAAACCTAAATAGATTATTATTATTATTATTATTATTATTATTATTATTATTATTATTATTATTCATACGTGGTTAATTCTTTATTTCATTTATTTAAAAATAAAAACAGTAAAAACACTTTTGTGGAGTATATGGAAGTGCTTTTCCCTTATTATCACATCATCATTGTCCCACTTTTACGTCATTTCCTATCCACCAATAGCAAAGGCGATCTTGCAACTGCTTTCTATTGGTCAATTTCCTTAATCTTTGTCTGATTCTTCATTATCTACTTCTACTAAAATTTTTTTTTCTTTCCTATTTATTATATAAAACCTCTGCTTTATCATATACTATAGGTCTCACTTTAGATAGCTTACTATAAACTTTTAAGTATTATAAATAAAAACTATAAACTTTTAAGTATTATAAATTTTATTATATATAAATATTATAAGATATATACATTTGAGGGTTTTTTTAACTGTTCATAGAACAGTGAACTTCCCCTTTTACCATATTCGATTACCCATAATTACTTATCAATCATTTGACCAAATTTTTATATTATTATTATTTATTTTTGTTAGATAAGTATAGTGACAGGATCAGTAATATTCTCCATTTAGATTTGTAGATATGTGTTTTAAATTTTTTACAAAAAGTCCATAATTTCATATTTCTGCAATTTTTTTTAATTCTATTTTTTTGAGTTTATTAATTGTTTAAAAATCATTTTAGTGTTTTTTTTTAAAAAATATTTATAATAATTATATTTTTAATTTTTCTTATTAATTATTTAACAATAATAATTAAAAATGTTATAAAAAATTATATTAATTTTATTTATTTATTTACTTACTTTCTTAAAAGTTACTGTATAACATATTTTTATAAATTCAAACTTTCAATCTATTAAATTTTTTATTCCGAATATATTAAATTTTTAAATTTAAATTCGTAAATTTATAGACATAAAATATGATAAATAAAAATATTATAATTTAAATGAAAAAATAATTATAATTCGTAACAATGAAAATAAAATTATACTTTGAATATTTTTATAAATTCAATTCATTTATTCTATTAAAATTTTGATTTTCAATATATTAAAATTTTAAATTCAAATTTAACTTATAAATTTATGCACTTAATTTTATATGTAATTTAATAAATACTTATCATATATGAATTAAATTATTATTACTATTACTTAATATATTTGTTAAATATTAAAATATTTTTATTATGCATATATCCAATATAAATCATGTGGCGCCAAATATCGGGGCTCCTTCACTAGTTAATATATATATATATATATATTAATATTAAAGAGTACTAATTTTTTAACAAGCATAAATTTTAAATAGATTTTATTATTTTGATCTAATTCGATATAATTAATTTCAATGTAGAAATATGTTAATGAAAAAATTATATAAAAATTATGTTAAATATTTTTTTATTAATTCTATTTCCTCAGATTATTAGTAGTCTCTATTATATTATTATAATAAATAATTATCAAGATTTCAAATTTATAAAAAAAAAATATTTTCAAACTTATAATGAAAAAGTTTTTATGCTTTTATATATATATATAACTTTTAATATTTTAAACTTTTTGTAGAAATATTATAATTAGCTCCATTTTTAAATATTTATTATATAATTACAAATTTTTTAAAACTATTTCATTTTAATATTCAAATATTTATTTATTTATTTTTAATAGCTCTTAAGCTAATGTTTGGAAAATAAATATTTATTTTAATTTTAGATAGTTATTATAATGATGTCTATTAAGACAAAAATAACTTTAAAAAAAATAAGTACTTTTATTGAAACTTTATTTTATGCACTCTAAACTGTTATTTGTCGTTAATCCAATACATATTTGGCGTTTTTTATGAATTTTTTTTTATAAATTAGTTTTTTACCATTTTTGTAATTTCTCCTTCTCATGACTCTATTTTATTTTATATTTAGTAAAAGTTTCGATAGGTGAATATGTCAATCTATTTGGAATCTCTTACTTTTAAAAAGATTATAATTTATAGTTTTATCTAAGACATCGGTTAAAAAAATAATATTTTTTTCCGTTTAAAATACAATTAAATATAATAGTTTGTATTTTATTTCTTGTTTCTATGATTATGATTTTGTTTTTTCCGATTTTATTTTTCAACATTAAAATTTGCATTGTTCTGAGAATAAAATAATTATATATTACTAGATATTTTTCAACATTAATGTAATTTTGTCATATTATTATTAGATAATAGAGATAAACATTTTCAATCTAATTCCTAGAATATATAGCTGATCGAATTGTTTCAATCTGTTTTTAATTGTAAACCAACATGAAATTTCATGTATACATCATGAAGTTGATCGAATTTATATATTTCATGATATCTATTATTTGAACAAGCTGTCTTATTCATAGTTGAATATTATCTTACCATAAGACATCTATTATAAATTGGATTGAAGGATCTATCTAACTCATCCTGTGTGGATAAAATCAGGAGTGTCTCATATTATTGTCAACGTCTTTGATAGTCTTTTCCTCATAGTTTACTCAACAAGATTTGTCTCTTCCTAGGCTGCTAGTCTTATCCATTCCTTTGCCTATGCTGGAATTCTTAAATTGTTATATTATACTATAGATATAGAAGAACAAGAAGATCTAGGCAAGAAATGTGAAAATGACATAAGTTTTTCAAAACCAATTTGTGAATAAAAGTCATAGTTTCCTATTCATAATATCTATTGATAAAAATGAATTATCATACAGTGCATGAATATAGTTTAAAACTAATAATAATAATTATTATTGCATAATTTCCTAAGCATAGTGTTAATTTTATTAAGCAATGTTAAAGTGAAGCATATAAAGTGTGAAATATAAAATTGTTGGACCACAGGGCTACAATGTTAGGTCTGATTCACTCTTGTATAGTAAGACACGTAACAAGATATGGATAGATCATCGGCATCAATATATTTATTGGAAATATGTTCCTTTCTATACTTAGCTGTCATTTTTCTTTATTCCATAAAAGGAAAAAAATAAATTATAACAATTTTGATAGCATCTGGTTATACTAAGATGATGAAGTCATCTTATCTTGAATAGGTATTGTAATGGATGGAGAGGACTCGCTGCTGTCTGAAACTTGGGAGGATGTCTGCTGCTACAAAATTACCAATAAGTGTACATATATAAAATAAAACATATATGATATATGTTTAGAGATCAATATCAGGTACTTATGTTTTAAGTGTATATTCAGTATTATTATTCTGGCAATAACCGTGAGAGATGACCTGGAATTATAGATTTGAAGGTTTTCCAACCAAAACAAGTGAGAATTTCAAGTTGAGGTGAGAAGCCATGTCGAATATATAGGTATGGTCTCTTAATGCAGGAAATTAGATTGTAATGAGGGAGCTAATTTCAAGGTGCATGAGAGCATTCCTTCTTTCAATAATTATGTGGCTTTCTTATTTGAACTAGTTTTTTTCTTTTTCCTTAATATGATATCATATTGGATAAAGGCTTATTCAAAGCTCATTTTGATGTGGGGTGGTGAATTTTCTTGCGTGGGGAATATAAATAGGTTCTAAACTTGCATGATTTTATATTTTGGCAAGTATTTATTTGAATGGTTAATTGCATTTAGTCCTCATTTTCATTATTTATTTATTATTATTAATATTATTATTACACCTATAGTTGTTTAAAGAGTGTTATTTTTTTTCCTTATTTATTTGTAATAATATTTTCTCCGTCCCATCTAAGTTAATATTAAGCTTGGCCGGCTGCCAAATATAACATGATCCATGTCATCATTCAAAAGGTTGTAAAAATCAATTCAAAACCAATACCAATGTTCGAGTGAGGTGAAGATGGGGCTGAAGTTGGTTATGTAGTTTCCTTTATTGTTTGAGCATTCAAATCTCAATTCAAACAAATGGTGTCGATTGTTATTATATCATTAATTAGGAATTTAGCAATAAGCATTAAATGGATATAATCCTTTAAATCGTGATACCTTCAATTGGAAATTCTACGACAAACACATCGTCATATTTTTAACATATTTGTAGCGGCGTCATTGTAAGAGCATCAGGTGATTTTGTATTTTGATCCACAAATATCACCCCCCTTAAAAATAAAAATAATCAAGTGTTTTTGAAATGCAGGTTTATTACAATGAATAATTTAATATTTAAATTAATTGTAAATATTTAAAATATATTACTATTAAAAAAATTTCATTTAATAATTTAAAATATTTAAATGAAATTGTATATGGTAAATATCTGAAATTCAAGTATCATGAAATTACCCACTAATTAATAAATGCTAGCAAGATGAGCCACATGCTCAATCATAATTTGAGTTGTTTTCTACAATATTTATGGATTTTGAATAATTGGACAATTTTGTTTATGAATTGACAAAATACAGCCATATTTTAACCTCCTCCTCTCAAAATAAAAATTGAATTTTTTATAATTAAAAATGAATTATACTTATATGAAATAAATAATAAGGTACAAAATACTTGAAAATGAAACTTTTCCTACAGCTCTCGGAGTTTGAACAAGCAAGGTGAGAGAATACTCTTTTTCGTAATTAATCCACCACACGCGGATCGCGATCCTTGTCACCTATCTTTCCAAAGATCCTAACCGTCAATTTGCACATCTATCTACAATTACAAATCTAAATTCATCATCCTACCAAAAGGATTGCCACATCAGACCATACCACGCGGATTGCCAAATCACAAACATTATAATCATCTTGGCCGTTCATTGTTCTTAAATCTGACCGTTCGTATTCCCCATCCCAATTTCACAAATCAAACACCAAAATCTTCAAATTTCCCTCCCTCAAGTCTCGCCTTATATAAACACCGTCAATCCTTTTCATTTTCCATCACTGCAAATAAAAGCATTTCAGAAAATTAAACTTATTTTGCAACGATCTAGTCGCAAGAATCCAAAGGAAAATGGCTCGTACCAAGCAGACAGCAAGGAAGTCCACCGGTGGAAAGGCACCGCGTAAGCAACTAGCAACCAAGGCGGCTCGCAAGTCAGCTCCGGCTACTGGAGGAGTGAAGAAGCCTCACCGTTTCAGGCCAGGAACCGTGGCTCTCAGGGAGATCAGGAAGTACCAGAAGAGTACCGAGCTGCTCATCAGGAAGCTTCCATTCCAGAGATTGGTTAGAGAAATTGCTCAAGACTTCAAGACAGATCTGAGGTTCCAAAGTAGCGCTGTTGCGGCTCTTCAGGAGGCTGCAGAGGCTTATCTCGTTGGTCTTTTTGAAGATACAAATCTTTGCGCCATTCACGCTAAGAGGGTCACTATCATGCCTAAGGATATCCAGCTCGCTCGAAGAATCAGAGGCGAGAGGGCTTAATAACATTTCAGATCTGTAATTCTCTATTGGAATCAGTGGTGTATCTTGTTAATTGGCTGTTGTTGAGATCTATGGCTATTTAGATCTGTAGTAGTTGTTATCACTTGTGTAGATCAAATTAATCGAATCACGAATCAGTTTGATTTCAATCATCTGTTTCTCTTTTTGTTCTTCCATATTTTGATGCTCTAAAACTACTGTATATTCGGTTTTCGTGGGCTGGGGCTTTTATGTTAGTTGGGCTCATCAGATTAGGCCCGTTTGTTCAGCGGGAAACGAGCAACCTGTACAATTCATTCCAAATTCTTGGCGGGAGATTGAAACAATAACAGTGCATATGAGTACATAAACCTGAAAATTACTAAAATTAAAAGAATTGCAAGTATGGAGAAGTATTTGGTATCTCTCAATTCCGATGGTGGTGCTCCTGATAACCCTAAAAACCCTAGTTGTAGGTATGGGCTTTGATTTAGTTTTCTTGTTCAGTTCATTGATTTCATGGATTCCAATTGATTTAGTAGCAATTTGCTTTGGTAGGAGGCGATGGAAGAGGAGCGAAATTGAGTTATGTGGCAGATTGGATCCGAGGTACCAACACGACTTGCTTGGTCTGCTGATGCAGTCATATCATGAGGTTTAAAATTTTGCATGTGTGCATCAATGGTTGAGATTTGATGTAAAAAAATGTTTATGATACAGTTCAAACTGGTTTGTGATTTTTGGCAGATAGGTGTTTTTCGGCATTTGTATCATGTGGGTGGTGTTCCTTGTTCAACCCATGTATGTATGGCTTTATTTTGATGATTGACAGTTTGATTGTTATACTTCAATTTGATGTTATCTTTTTGTTTTCCAGAAGTCTCAACTCGGTACAGGTGTTTTCGGTAACGGTATGGAGACGATAAGAAAGTTAGTACCGGGATTCCCTGACTATTGTAGTGTTGAAATTTCAATTTACTGAATCATATTATTGTTCATTTTCTTTATCAGGCGTGGTGTTTCAGATCTAGAGTTCGACCCCAAGGTGAAATTACTAGTTCGCCCAGCTTAAATTTCTGTTTTTGTAGTTATGTAAGCATTTTATCTGACGTACTCTCATGTTTTCAGGGAATTTATTTGGTATCTGTGACAAGAGCGGGGTGCCTAACTGTTCATGATTTTGAAACTCTTTATTGCCAGAGCAGGGACACATTGTCAGGCTAGTTGCTCCTTTTATTTGTGCCTCATTATTTCAATAGCATGAACTTACTGTGTTGTCCCCGTGGGAAGAGCTTATACTTTACTAAATGAATTGGTAGTATTGAAACATTTGTTAGAACTCTAATTTCATTTATAGGGCATTCACTCTTTCAGTTTATTTATGCCATTGTCTTTCAGGAGAGTGTTCATTACTATTATATTTCAATCATTTTACATGTTGATTTATTTGAGTAGATCTGAAGGAAGACGAAAGTAAACAAGTACTTCATATATCCTTGCATCAGCAACTCGATTCTGTTCGATGGAATCCAGCTAACTTGGATGAGGTATGGATGAAGTTTGCATGATGGTTATATATATGTATATATATTCTATCATATGATACATCCTCGGTTATTATTTTTAAATTTATCAAATATATTAGACTCTAGATGTAGATCTCTGTACTGGTTGAAGAGATACTGGCTAATTAACAATTTTATATCGGTGCCAAAGTTGCCTTTTTATATAACTACATAACACATTTTGGATTTGTATGGAAAGTTGGAAAGCTAAGAGTATTATGGTAAGAAGTGCGTGAATAATGTGAGGACCTATGACGTATAATGGCTGCTTGTGATATAGAAAATATTTCATACATGTTTCCCTCTATGTCCACGCACTGTAACAATTCAATGGCAAAACTATCCCAGTTATTGGATAATTAATTGGTCACTTTTCTATACTCTATGGTGCTTTCTCTGTTTATGGGGATTTGTGGCTGTAGGAAATTTGACCAGGAGCATTAGAGCATAGTGCATTCTGGATTGATCCAACAATTAAACTTCGGAACTAGGTTGATAGCTTGGAGTCATTAGGTACTTGATGCAAAATGATCAATTACTAAATTTAGAAGATAATGAAGCATAATCAATACTGAAGTACATAACAGTAATAAAAAATCATAGCAATTGATTCATTTGACAAGGCCAATCAAACTATTTTGGCTAAATGATTATATAACTAGGCTGAAATCACTATACTAGTTGTCTCAGTATTCATATTAACAGTAGATATATATGTACTGAACTTGTTAGAAGTTACTTCATCTGTTAGTTCATCTGATTTACTATGTTATACTCTTGCATCTTTTCCATCTTGAGTTTCCAGGCTTAACAAGATTTTAGTTTCTTCTCTGCTCAGGTTGCTTGTACATCTACAAAAGGCAATGACATAAAGGTTTTTGACATTGGTTATGTTTCCTCCGAACCAGTTGAAGTAAGTTATTATTTGCATTTTATCTATATTTTGCAATAATTTTGGAAGTAATGATTATCTATTTACTTTAGTAACATGAATTCTCTTGGGTTTTTTGTTTTCTATCTCCTGAGGATTGTGGATGAATGATATTCTGGTATAACTTCTCTTATCTTTCTCTGTACATGCAGGTCTTACAAACAAGAAGGGCTGTCAATATTATTGGATCTCATGTTAATAAAGGTTTATGTGACATTGCTTTCACTTCAACTGATGAGTCGAGGTATATAGTTTGATCTCTAATATTCTTTAATGTCTATTCTCTTCTTGTATGTCAGTTATTGTTTAATCCAAGGGATTTTATATATGGATGACTTAACAAGGCAATTTCCTGTTAAATTTTTTTGTAGCTTCATGGCTTTTAGTTTTTGATTTGTTGTAGCCTGGTTTTGATTGATATGAAGGTATACTACTAGGTTGGGTTTGTCGTGATAATAAGACGAATCAGCCATTTCGTTTTCCTTTTTTTACTTAGTGTTGTTAGACCTGAAGTTATTAGGGTCTATCCTAGAAGGGTAAGGCAAGCATAGGAAAGTAATATCTTAGGAGGCAAGTCTCCTGTCACTAGCATTGTGTAGGAAAGTAATTTGTTTTCTTGGGTTCCAAGAATGCTACTTTAACTTCTAAGCTGCTACTTTCTGATATTTTCTTCTTAATCCAACTTATTCTTAACAAGAATTGGAAAGTTTTCCCCTAAGAACATTGCATGGATGGAGGCCTATGATATATTGAGATACAAGTTCTTAGTAGCTGGCTGTTTGGCGTATCAGTGAAAGTATATGATTCTTATTTTTCTTATAGTCCTGTGGTAAGACGTGTTGTGAATGTCCAGATTCATAACTTGTGAATAAAATCTGTACAGTTCATATGATTGGGGGGTACTGCTAGTAACCTTCTGTCTTCATCAATCTACATAATTTTAATATAAGAGATCTCAGCACCTCATCAAATTCACCTGTATAATAAGTTTAGAAGTCTGAGAACAAATGGAAGACAATTTGCTTTGAGGATTTAATAAAAAATAATTAAAAATAAAATTTGTGGTAAAATGGCGTGTCATTGCGACAGAGGTCTTTGGTGCCTAATACTGGACATGAGATGCTTTAGAAAAAACCCTAAACAATATTAGGGCTTAAAACAGAATAAACATAAATTTGAATTTATGAAATGCTGTTACTTTCTGAAATGACTGATACAAGTATTATGAATGTGTTGGTATCTATTTATGGAAAATATTTATTATTTACTCAGTATTTGTTACAGGTCTCAATCCTATTATATCATGATTTTCGTTTAATATCCGTTTGTAGCCTGTGTGCTCAATTAGTTATCTTTCCAGTATTTCTTGTCTTCCAAACCTTAATGACATATGAGATAGATGTTAATGATTGATTTTCCTTTTTCACGGTCCATCATCGCAGGTTAATAGCTTCTGATACTCACGGTATGCTCAATGTATGGGACAGAAGAATGAGTGTTTTTCCATGTCTAGAACTTGCAACTGCTTCACGGGCTAGCCTTAATAGCATTCAAATACATGTGGAAAATCAGGTTAATAGTTGAGTCAACATCAATTGATTCTTGTGTCTTATTCATGATATGTTATAGGGAGTTCGTTCAGGTCAGGATTTGTGTAACGATTTCTGGTCAGTTAAACAACCTGCACTATAAATTATGGGAATAATTCAGGCATGTGTCCTTTGTCAAGGGTAAAGTTTCTGGGGGAAAATAAAAAATGAATTTTCTGTTGACAGATTTTTGGGTAAGCTTGATCTAACTGATGAAAGGATTGGGAAATGGGGACATAGTCATTGATTTTTAACGTCTGAGAATCTCTGGGGTTCTTCAATATTGCACTCATTGCTTTAAGGGAGCCCTGATCACACTGTTCATGTACTTCAGATTATTTTTGTGTCCGATAAGCAAGGAAATATTAACGCATGGGACCTTCGTGGAGGAAAAAGTTCCGCTGCTTTTCAGAGTCATAAAGAGGTATCATATGATCCTAGTTTTTACTTGTACTTATTTTATGCTGTACCAGGTGGCCTCAAATTAGATTGAATCATAATTGCAAGTAGTAATTGTAAAACACTATCTTGTCATGATTGGATTCTGTAGACTGTATCAGCCTTCTGGAGACTCTTTACTATTTCTCTTGATGCTAGTTTGTCTAACTATGAATGACAATTTTGACTATAATCGATCTTGTCCATTTCAGGTTAATCATCCACCTCTGGCTTCTCTAAAGTTAGCTACAATGTTAGAGAAAATTGATTCTTTGAAGGTATGTTCAGTTGTTCTGATACACCGTTTATCAGTTATAGCAATTTTAACTTTGGATTGTTCATTATGTTATCTACAAACTAAAATTCCAAGTTATTCCTCACTTGTAAAAGCAGAAGAAAACAGAGGTTACATCCCATGCTTGTATTAGCTTTTCATGTTTGTTTATAAATTATGATTTTTACATAAAATTTTATATTTATTTGTATAGTATATACATCTTGCTCATATTGAAGTCATTGACGCCTTAATGTCTTCTTCATTCTTTGACTCTAGTTTGAATTGTTTGAATATTAGCTGTAATGTAACATCTAACTTTATTGGGGATAGCCCCGGGGCAATTGTTTTCCAAAATTTCAATATTTTGTAATTACATAAAGTTAATATTGATCATGAACGTTAAAGTAGTAGACTAGTAGACTAGACAAAGGTCTTGGAAAGTAAGATGGGTACATAACACACTGTCTTGTCGTATAGTATCTCGGATGAATAAATTCAACAACAAAAGTTACTGCAGTAGGACATTTTCTATCTCCCTATGCAATTTGCTGTAAATGTGTTTCAGTGTAATTTGTATAAAATAACATACATATTAGGTATCTAGTGTCCCAAACAAGGGAACCAACAATCTTGGGACCTATTATTTTTTTTTTTAGAGAACTCTTACTCAAGAGCAGGTATCTCTTTGGTTCCTGTCAAAGGTAATCTTGGAAACAATCTGAGTTCCAAAGTGAGTTTGGCATATAAAATGATGGTAGTATAAATTATAACAAGAAATTAGCCCAGCTTTGGAGGAAGTCTAACTTTATGGTTTTTCTTTATAAACTCATGATGGTGGAGATATTGTTTCATACTTATGTTTACAATCTATTGTTTTTTAGGAATTTTAACCTTGTGTTTTTTCTTTGTAGACTAACCTTAAGGAGGTTTCTAGTAATGTTCTAGATTGGTTGCTGTTAGAACTTAGTGGTAGTCAACCATGAAAAAGTAGTTGTATTATTGGATTAACATTGGATTTGTTTGTTTCACATAAAATAGATCTTTTCTCCAGTTCTAATGTTTACTTGACCAATTTTTCTTTCTTTTTGCTCTGCAGGCACAGTCCAATATTGTTCCACAGGAAATACACTCCATTGATCTCAATCCATTTAGCCCTTACCAATTGGCATTCCACCTTGATGATGGTTGGTAAGTTGGCAAATAAACTGATTGTTATTACAACACATTTGTTATTATTTCGACACCCATGAGGACTATCTTCAGTCAATATTCTACTCTAAATTTCTGAAGAGTGAAGACGTAATACCACATTTGCTTCTTTATATTCAATTCAGAAAAGTGATGTACTACTACTTGTGACAAGTAACCGCAAATGTGGAAATCTCCCTTCTAGTCAAGATACAACCAGACACAATTAGCTTTGAATCCAAAATAGGATTAACAGAACTGAGTTATTGCCCAAGGCTGGGAATCTTAATCTCCTGCAATTAGAATCAAGCTTTTTTGCTACAGATTACTTCCAGTGTTTTTTCCACTTAGCTTTGTCAGTCAAACAGCAGTAGGCATTTTGAGCAGTAGAGTCATACCAAACTTCCTCTTCTGATTTCCCCTATTTACGTTTAGGTGTTTCCACTTGCCTCCAAGCATACTATTAACTTTCCTTTTTGGGGCTGGATCAGTCTTTAAAGCAATCAAATATAAGAAGTGTTTGTATCTAAACGAAATAGTTTACTTTCATCTAAGTTGTCTGTTTTCCAATTGCCATATGATGCAGGTCTGGTGTCCTGGATATTAACAGTTTTCAAGTTACCCATGTCCACTGCCCTCCTCCAGCTTGGTTGTAAGTAATGCTTATTATATCTAGAGCTAAATCTTTATTCCACTCTAGTTTATAGTTTTCATATTTTTTGTTTTAATTGTTTCATTTTGTTTTGGTGTGATCAGGGATGGTCCCAATAACTCAGCTGACCAGTCATACTTGAGGAAACCGTCATGGTTACCAACACATTCTGTAAGAACTTCATACTAATTCTTACCTTGCATACGCGCGCCCTATGAGCCCACCTGTGTTAACCAAGCTAACTAATGTAAAAAGTTTTATTCTTACCGAGAACAACCTTGATGTCTTACATACAGATCTATGCGGTTGGATCTTCATCTGACCACGGCATTCATCTCTTGGATTTCTATCCAGACTCTAGCTCTCCAAGTCACGTCGACTACAAGTAAGAGACTAGTATTAGCTGCTTTCTGTTAGCAGCCTGCCAAATCTTTCAAATTTGCTATTTTCATGTACAAATTATTAACAGATGAGATGGAATATAATAATTAGCATATTTAGAACTCTTTGAAACCTTAGAACCAATTAGCTTACTCATTCATTGGCTGACTTTGTCCTTCCAGTGAGGAATTGTCCAATAGACACTACCGTGCCAAGCAAAACAGGTTTGTTCCATTATCAGAAGGTGTCACTGCATGTGCTGCTCATCCACTCAATGGTACAATTGTAGCTGGAACAAAGGTTTGTGGTTTCTTCCTCCTGGCATATTTTGAGAGCTAATTGTTGCCTGTGGATTTCATCTGACTGGATATTTGGTTTCAGGATTCATCATTGTTGGTGGTATCGCAAAAGAACCACAGCGTCAGTGAGGAAGGTCATTAGTGAATTAGTTAGGCGGTCTATGAATTCTGAAGTGGCATTCAAGACCAAATCATTCAAGTACTCTCAACGAATTCTGAAGCCAAGGATCGCATTGGTTGTACTGTAAATAATGTTAGGTGAGTGTAGCATTGTTTTAGCCTATCATTCATTACTATTTTCTTAAGAGTTAAGAACATCAGTTAGCAGAAATAATCCGATCCTTTACTTATCCCATGTTTTAACAAATTTTTTGAATGGTATTTTTTTTTTAAAAGTAATATTGTGTTAACTATAACTACTACGTGATTGGATCAAGTTAACCTAGGTTGCAAACGAAATTGTAAAATGAATTTAGAAAAAAAAAAATGGATAAGCAGAACATATACTAAAAAAAAGTAAAGATTTCATTTACTTGAGGGGTCGGTCATAAAGCCATATACTTCGAAATACTCACAAAAATCCCGACGGTTCTATGATACAAAGAACCAAGAAAACAGCATATATTTTGGTGATCATGGTGCTGCAATCTTCAGAAGACATTTGGCTGGAGTGAAAAGAGCGACACCATTTCGATTAGGATTGGTGAATTTTTTATAGACCCCGATCTTATTCTCACTTGATGCAAGTTCTGAGTGATTCCTAACCAATAGCCTGGCACAACCCCTTTATTGCATAGAAACATAAATCAGCACATACCACAACATTAACAAGAGTAAAAAACCAGTATGGGAAATTAGACAGTACACTAATTGTTCTTCACAGTAGCCTGTGTGGTGCTTTAAGGTTTCAGTCCAGAAAGGGCTCATGTTAAGTGTACAGCGGGCAGCATATACAGCTGATGCTGCAAGCATTGATGGGTAGTGAAGCATGGTAGTATAGTTGACAAGTCCGAGTTCAGCAAGGAAGAATGCCATGTTAACCATCTGCACAATGGAGCAGAAAGTTCAAGCAATCATCAAAATTGGGTTATGCAGAGTAGTAAATACCCGAACAACACAAAATAATCAATTACACTAATAGCAAACCTTCTGATTCGGAGAAACACAGGCTTTGATGTAGCGAGCAAGGAAAACATATGGTGTAGGGACAGTTAGATACCAACCTAACTCTCCCAAGATGGCTTTCTCCATGATGAGTATATCTTTGCAGCTATATGCATTATCGGTTATTGTCACAAAGTCAGACACCTGAAAATGCAAAATCCTTTAAAATAAATCTCTAAAATGGACTTGCATTTAAAAGTTTCAACATGGTCTGAGAGGAGTACTCTACCAGTGGAGCATATATTTCTTCATACTTGCAAGCAATAAGCATTGAACCAATGCCAACTAGCTGAAGTTCCCTCACACTAGCAGTCTTCTTGGATAGGTATCGATCAAGTACGTTTATTGTAAGGTAGAGGGTTTCAGGCATTAATTGAAACCTGCAATGGACTTCTATGAGCCAGTCCACAAGAATGCCTCTCATTTTTCCATTGATGTTTGGTTGTCTGAGCATGTAATCATGCACTATCATGCAATTTCACAATTTTTAAAAAATAAAATAGAGAAATATAAAGTGAAAAAGTTTACACAGAAGACTTCTGTTACCTCAGTGGCTTTGTAGAACACGTAGAGATCATCAACATATTCAACTCCTGACAAATCATCATTTATGTCATCCGCATCAATATTCACTAAAGAATCCTTTGGCTCATAGGTAATTCCACAAGCAGCTGCCTATAACAAAAGGAATTAGAAAAAAGATAAAACTTCAAGATGTATATCCCTTAAGTTTCTCAAAATCATTGCAGAGAACAAAAACCTTAAGAATAGAACAACCACCTTGCTTCGAGTGCTGAGAATAGAATTGAGCGTCTTGACATTCCTTACAATTTCTTTTGAGCTTCCTGCACCAGAAGGTTTGACCTTTCCCTCTCTTGCAGGACTGATTTTCATAAACACATTCTCATTCTCAGATTCTGGAATTTGAGATGATAACGTATGACTTTGACCTGGCTTGGCGTTCTCTTCTTCATCAGAGCTAATTTCAATTACATTATCATGTATTTCCTTTTCGATTATCTTTCTACGAACTTCCACAGCTTTCTTCACAACTCTTCCTTCTCTAACAGCCCGTGAACAATCATCAACTATAGTTAGCTGCAAAACCTCAGCATTCAAATACCAAATGAGTACAGCTTCAAACACTAGGACTACAACGATACTATTTGCTTCACTACCTTGTTCTTTTCTGCTGCCAGTTGTGCATTTGATAATAGCTGTGCACGAAATCCCCTGCACAACCAAGCAGTCTTTAATATAAACACACACTTACATAGATAGAGACGAAGAACAAACCTTGTGATAGGACGAGAAATCTTCCCTTCAATTGTAGGAAAAGTCATGAAGTTCCCGATATCTTTGAGAGCACGTCTATTCTTCACTTGTGCCTGTTCTTTCTTTCCTCCTGGTACACCATAATAAATCAAATAAGGGTAAACAATAATAACAATAGAAAAAGTTGTATAAGAAAACATAAAAATAAAATCAAGCTGATGAGAACCACCCCTGATAACATTTGAAGTAAACGTGTATCGGGATAACTAGAATCGAACCCAGAACAACCTCTCCAAAAACACATCATGAAAAATAAAATCCAAATATTCAATTTAGAAACGACAAACACCCACATCACAAATAGTCTTGAATAAACATGATCATCAGCATAACTCAACAAACTGTTACTTAAACAAGAAACCAATTGAGAATCGCACCAAAAGGGTTTAAGATTACAAACCTCTGGGTTTCCTCATGTCAACAGCCTTGGCTTCCATTATCAGATCAAGAGAGAGCTCTCTGGCGCTGCAAGTCACTTCCTTTCACTTGTTGCAATGATTTCGTTGGCTCACATTACATTTTTATAGCTGCACATTCTTTGAATCAAGAAAAACCCAAATCACAACGGTAATTTTTCAAATTTCAGCGCTTACAAAAATGGTTAAGAATGGAATAATATTTAGAAGAAAAAAAAAATTAAAATACATATATATTAATCGCCTCAATTTCTCATGGTCGATAAACAAATTGAACAGGTTAATTGACAAATTATAATTCACTGAAAATCCGTCCCTTCATTTTCATTGCCAAAAGGTTAACTTAACTGAACTATTAAAACAAAACAATTGACAAAACTTGATCCAAATTCATTGGACTACATATTTAGAATATAATTCAAAATTACACGTGGTTAATAATCGAACACAAGAAAACCCTAATTCACACAGAAAATTCATCAAACAGATTGTGAAGTGTATAAAAGAAACCAGATGTTTCCCATTTGATTCAAAGAGAGGAACAGAGTACACTCAAAACACATCAACCAACTAAGAAAATCATAAACCCTAACATCATAAACCTCGTCTAAACATACAAGAAATAAAATCTAAGCTCTCTCGCCTCTAATCCTTCTGGCAAGTTGAATATCCTTGGGCATAATAGTGACTCTCTTAGCATGAATAGCACAGAGATTGGTGTCCTCGAAAAGACCGACAAGGTAGGCCTCAGCCGCCTCCTGAAGAGCCGCGACCGCACTGCTCTGGAACCTCAGATCTGTCTTGAAATCCTGAGCGATTTCTCTTACAAGCCTCTGGAACGGCAGCTTCCTAATCAAAAGCTCGGTGCTCTTCTGGTACTTTCTGATCTCTCTCAAGGCGACAGTTCCTGGCCTAAAACGATGAGGCTTCTTGACTCCTCCGGTGGCCGGAGCCGACTTCCTTGCGGCCTTGGTGGCCAGTTGCTTGCGCGGAGCCTTTCCTCCGGTGGATTTCCTTGCCGTCTGCTTCGTACGAGCCATTGCGATTAAGGTTAAAACCGAGGAAGAGATTTTTTATGAATAGTATTTGCAGAGAGTAATTGTTGGATGCGTGAAGAAGAGAAGCGGGAGTGAGAGCGTTTTAATAGAAGGTTGCGAATTCGTGTGGAGGGTAAAAATGGAGGGAACTTCTAATTTTGCATTTGGTTTTTGATCTCGACCGTCAATTGTTTGCTAATCTACGGTGATGAACATTTGAGACTTACTGAGTTGGCAATCCGTGTACGATGCATTTTTGTTTCTGACTGGTGGAATTCTCTGCTTTTAAATATATATATATATATATATAAATAAATGATTTATTTTATATAATAATAATAATAATATAAGTTTTTTAATAAAAAAGAAAAAATATAAATTCACCTAAAAGCCGATTTTTCTATCTTACCTAATACTTCCCGATATATACATGATGATATCAATAAAAAATATATATACGTATATTATATTTAAATAAAATAAATATTTTAAAAATCAATAAAAGTGATTAATTATTTTTGAAAAATAAATAAAAATTAAAAATATGAATTTTAAAGTAAATAAATATATAATTTTTAATATTTAAAAATAAAATGAGATATTTATGATCTTCCTGTCTCTAAATATGTAAAATTGAGATGAATGTACAAAGATTTTCTAGAATTTTTATTCTTTCTCTTAAAGTATTATCATTACTCTGACACATTGCATTTTGTTAGATATATAATTTTTTAAAATATTTAAAATATAAAATTTTAAAAATTAAAAAAGAATAAATAATAAAGTAAGAAATAAACTTTTGTTAGAGTTATGAAATTTGATTGGTTAATAACATTGTGACTTTTGCCACAGTTTAAAGGCACAAAAGGTGAGATAAAGTGACTATGATATAAAAATAAAATGGGTTCTTTTAATAAGTGTCATTAGAGGGGTTAAAACATTTTTATTGTGTAAATAATACATATTGCATTAAAGTTTGTGAAAAAACAAAGTATTTGATTGGTTGGAAGATTTAAAATCCACTATTAAAGAGAGCTTCCATGGCATTATTTAAAAAAATCAAATAAAATAATGTTTTAATATTTTGTTAGAATTGGGACGTGATGTTATGACCGATTGTGGATGCTCTTCCGTGAAGATTAAAATGATAGGAGTAGTCCTCCAATCTAGGTAGTCTTTTCAGCACCGTCTATATATATTTTTTTGGCCCCTAATAAATGTGATACAATGGGACCCTTCAGGTTATTATTATTATTTTTTAACATACTAGTATTCAATACTATAAATTAACATGACGATTTATGAGATAAACAAATTCGATATTGCAAACAAAAATGAGAAGTAATATAAAACTAGTCCAGTTACATCAAATTAATTAATTTCAGTGATTAATTTTTTATTTTTTACAAACACCAAATTGCATATTTTTATTTAAAAATTTTAGCTCACCTCCAACTACGAGGGCCCCCTCCACGTGAGGCCCCTGGCGGTCGCCCCTCCCGCCACCCCTCAGAGCCGGGTCTGCTTTTCATATAACTTTCTTAAACCATGTGTCTGTTTAAATATTAGGTTGTTTTCTTGTTCTATCTTTTTCAAACACCATTCACCTTGATCCTCTTATTCCGACTCATAATCCTTCTACCATCCTACTTCCTCACTACCTCCATATTTTACTACCTCCCAACGTACCCAACTTTTCTTAATCCTTAAACAATATTTGCACTTAAGTTTTCCTGCGCCATTAACTTTTATCCTAACTCTTTGTTTAACATTTTTTTTATTGTAAATTGAGAAGATTAAAAATCTTTGCAACTCTTTCAATGAAGAAAAACGGGTGATTACTTTGAACGGTGAAACAATCAACATTGTAGAACATATGCTAAAATAGAGTTTAGTTGGTAAAATCGTATCTAATAGTAAACTTAACAAATAGACATTCATTAGTACTGGCGGAGAACTTTGGAGTTTTGTCGGTGAAGTTGATATTGTATCATTACGGGGAAAAAACGTTTCACGAATACTCGGGTAAGAATACTACTGTAGACTAAGAGCCATGGCATTTTGACAAACAAATTATTATCTTTTAGAAAGAGGTGGGAAACATTGACACAAGGAAAATGGTTTTTCAATACATTAATACATGGATCCAAATTCATGATAGTGGTCTATTGTGTATGACCAAATTTATTGCGAAATAGATAGTTGAAATAACAGGTCATGTTGTCCAATTATCCTTTAAAGATAAAGACTATCGAGCTTCGTTCATTAGGGTTAAAGTGCATGTGGACGTCTCTGAGTTGTTTCTTTATAAGACTTTATGAAATATCACAGGAGACAGCACTCCACATATGGTTTCGTTAAGTACAAAAATTTGTCATATTTTTGTCATGGTTGTGCCAGAATAAACTATTATCTTATTGAAAGTAATAATCATAAAGTCAAATAATCCATTCAAAAAGGTGAAGACATCCATGAAATTCATTTTAAGAGCATAATCTTTAGACAAATATTGAAAAAGAGGAAATGCTATCAAAGCAAGAAGTAAAAACAACAAGAACATGTACGAATCTAGCCCCTTAAACAATGACTTGTCTATCACCGCAAGATAAAAAAATCTAGCACTTTAACAAAAGCTTCTGCTAACCTTGCAATAAATATGTCATTCTTGCAGGGAAAAATCACACTCTTATGCAACCCGTTTTTAAAAATCTAAAAAAAAAGTTAGGATCGCCTGAATCCTACCACCTTTCTTGTGAATCATCCTGTGTTTATTGGACGATGGGAATAACAAAGCAGAAATTTTGAAATGAGCACGAAATGAAATTCAATTTCACATAGGATCGCATGAAATTCAATTTCATACTCTTGCATCTAATATCCATATCAATTCCGATGAAGTGACCATTATCAAATATACCATCCGTCCAACCAAAGAATCCACCTGAATTTCTAAAGAGTCTACATTTCCCATGATTCTCATGTCTTAGATTTTATTGATGAGCAAAATAAAGTACCACCAAGCAAAAAATTCAAAGCACCTTATTAGAAGATAATGAAACCAATTTTTACCAAATATATAGACTTTTTCAGTATAGTTGGATGTGGCATTATACCAAAACAAGTTAATAGTAAAATCGGGTTACAAACTTGTTGATAAATTATTCAAAAAAATATATCATCTTCTGATGCCTCAATCTATTCTTCTTAGACCATCTACAACCCATACTCATACCCTATCTAAAATATAAAGTATACCCTATCACTCTATTCTAATTTTCATTCCAACCCTACTCGTATCCTATATTAATTTTAGAGTCAAATTGTAATTATTTTATTTTTTTTGCTAAATTTTGAATTCATTATTAATATGAAAGATTAATAATTGTAGATGGTATATTAATAAATATAAATTAAATTAATAATATTACTAAAATATAATAAATAATTAATTAATTAAATTAATAATATTATTAATATAATTAAATAAATTATTTTTTATATTCATTAATAAATAAATTTGAATTAAAATGACATAAAACATAAAAGTCGATATATAATTTTAATAACACGATAAATAACAATTATATTATCATAACAAAATTAAATACTAAAAGTAGATATCTATTTAATTTTTCCGAGTTACCATATCGATCCCACAAATGATCAATTAATTCATCTCGAGGTGCATAATGATCTAAAAAAAATAAAATTAAAGTTCAAATAACGGAAGCATGAGAACAAAATTCTATTAACAAATTTAGAATCCATAACAAATTCTGCCCATCGTTAGTTTATTGAAGGAGAACAACAACGAAATTATGTAAAAAGGATTCAAGAACAACAAGATGGCGTTTCCAACACATCCAACAATAGCAACCCACATTCTGGTAGTCTTGGAGAAGATGATTACTATTATCCGCAATTTTAAATTATATGTATCTTTTTAATTGTAGTTTTTAATTTATGTATGAGTGTGGTGTTTTAAATTCATGTACAAGTTACTTTATGTAGATTTTAATTTATGATTAGTTATTTTATTATTATTTAGTGTTATTATTTAAAATTTTACATTAAATTATTATTATCATCATCAAGAATAATTAATTTAAATATTTTAAAATTAAAAAATGTTAATAAGTTAAATTTTAATATTTTAAATATCATATAATTAATGTTACTTTATAATTAAAACTTTATAACTATCAAATATATCCAAATGTAAATTTAATTTTGTAAAATGACAAATAGGTCCAATAGAGCGTGGAGGAAAGTATAACACTATCAATAGTGAAGGATCTCCATGCAAACACCCTATAACTTCTTGAAATTAGTAATAGAGCGGATGAGTTGGATTTGATTTTCATAGTTTTTCTACCTTAAAAATGAGATAGGGTAGTTTGGTTGGAGAAGACTAATACTTTATAACTATCAAATATATGATTTTTATAGTTTTTATAGACTATCTCCAACCTAAGCTTCCATTCTCTATTTAGTCCCAAAATTTGCTCCAACTACAATCCATTCGACACATTCCAATACAAAAATGTGACATTTGGTATTTAGCATGTGAATTGGTGACCAAATTTGGCATGTAGAAAAAGCAACATGTCATTTCACTTTTTACCTTTTTTAATTATAAATTGACCCCAAAAAAATTTAAAAGTTTTTTGTAAATTATAAATTGATCCCAAAATTATAATCAAACTTTTTTGTGAATTACAAAGACCCCAAAAATACCATTTTGGTATTTATATGATTGGATATGAAAATATTTGGATAGAAAATATTCTATAAAATATGTTTTTTCTTAATACCAAAATGACATTTGGGATGATATGTGATTGAAGATATTCTTAGTGGACATTACTATGGAATCTTTATATTAAAAAAATAAATAAATAAATTTACATCTGGAACGGTAGCTCGAACTTTATCCATACTAATAATATCAATTTTTTTCACATGAAAGTTTTGGATAACAGTTGATGTCAAGTTTGCAGGCACAACATCGAAGATTTGTTCCATGCTCTATTCAAATGTAAGATCCCAAAATATACACGAGTGAAAGTCAAATTTTATTGAATTTACGATCTATGAAAATGAGAGATGATGCTCCGTTAATTGATATTCTCCTACAAACCCACTTTAAATTTGGTGTTCAACCGTTGGAGTTATTCTGCTATAGGGTGTGGTTTCTAGAGGGAACTAGAAACATAGTTTTATTTACAAACTCCAGTGCTTCATCCCCATGTAAAAAGTATTGATTGATGCATTAACTATTTAGAGTTGAAGAGTTCAAGTTTGACCGTATGTAAACCTTTTTTTGTCCAATTGAGTGTCTCATTATGTTGTATATGTTCGGAGCTGTTTTATGATCGTAAAATAATTACTTTTAGGGCTGTGAAATCTCAAATATGGTCATTTCCCATATTAAATTTACATGTAGAACAATGATGCATAAATGTAAATTTGTGATGGATGAAAAGTATAATTGACATTTCACCACCTAATAACTGATTATTTCTTCACCACCTAATAAGTGATTATTTCATAATCACAAGTACCCAAAACAAAAATTACCTCACCCGTTTCGAAATTTAAAACGAATTATAACACATCTTTAAAAAGTAGTTTTTATTTAAAAGTAAAAAATAAATATTGGTTCAAGATAGCTTTAATTTTATTATTTTTGATCGCTCTATATTTTAGATTCGCATTTCTTCTGCCATCCAATTTGTACCACTAGTTTTAGTTTAGTTAAAGTTTATAACATCCAAATTTATTTATTTGATTTGAATTAAACTTATTACTTTTATCTAAAAGGATGAACTCTGATTGAAGTGTTAATGATACTTTACAACTTTATACTCTGATATGGCCCCCACTCTCGCCTCGAATACTCTTTATCTCCGAGCAGGGAATTGTACACAATATTGTATTCAATTGTTCATGATGATTGGAGTTTTAAATTTAAAATAATAATAATAATAAAATCTAAACTGAGTTCACTTAATAAAAATAAATAAATATAGATATATTGTTTTTCAATTATTGAATATTATATTTGTTAATATTGATAAGCCGCATGACAGGGGCGAATCAGCTTTATTCCATGATGAAACAAGAAAGCCACGACAAAAATCCAACGTTAAACGAGAAACAGCGACAACATAAATCACTTTCTTCTTTTACTTTTTACAACAATCCTCCTTCTATATATTTCTTTCAATTTGTACTACAAACCTATCGATTCTCACCACCTACATGATTAAAAATTAAAAACAATAAACAAACAATAGCATGCATTTTTCATTAATAAGTTGGGAAAATAAAGCTGCAAAAAATACTTACATTAATATTCCCTCACAAAATGGAATCATATATAAAACAACAAATTAACCAAGTGGATTTTCTTAAAAGATAGTAACATGGTATGGTACACAAATTTGCAAAACAATTTGTGGAAATAGGTTGGTGTTTTGTATGCAAGCAAAACAAGTAGCTGCAAAGGATATGCTTCAGATGTGTATGTGTGTACAATAAGTACTACATTTGTTTTGAAGGAATATTGATTAATATAATTTGTGCAAAAAGAGAATATGAAGATGTTTTACTAATAAGGTATTAGCTGTACTCATTATTGAGGTCGCTTGCATTTTGAGATAAACAAGGTTAAAATTAAATTATCTTATGTTTGAATAATTTCGGGAGTCTTTGATACCAAGCAATGAACTTGCAAATATCATGATGCTTTACTCAACCTTAAAATAAACAATAATTATTATAAAATAATTAAAGCCAATTTATTTTTCTATAATTCACCACCCTAATTTTCATCACTACCATTTTACAAACAAAATATAGTAAACAAATCATAAAATATCTATTAAGATAAATTTCTCTATTTATTGACTTTTTAAAAAATAAATAAATAAAAAAAAAAGAATAATACAAATATTCAAACCTCATATTCTAAACATTGATTGTATGTGTCACATAAGTTAACTACCTAAGACTTTTTATCAACTTACACAAAACCTGCCACTTTAAAAGCTCACATTATTGGTCATAATATAAGTTGTTGATTAAACTAAGACAATAATAATCACTTTTTTGCATGTGGAGGTTGACGAAACTTACTAACTTTATCATGGAGTGGTTGGCTTAAACAAAAGCTGATTATTATTATTATTAATCTAATATTTCAATATAACAAAATCCTATTTGGAATTCCATTTGACACAGGTCCCCCACAAAAGCCACAAAATCAACTGTTTATAGAAAAGAGAGTGGCAATTGAGTACTTGGAAGGTATTGGAACCCTCTGTCCCCCACATTTCAAAAATTTGTACATCTGTACCAAACTGCCCTTAATATTTTCTGCTCTACACAAATCTTTTAATTGAATTATTTTGTAACTTTTGCTTTTGCTCAGCTTATAATAAGCTCTTTTGTAGTACAAATAAGTCTAACAATACAAATAATCGGATCAATGGCGACATATGAAAATATTTGCATTTAAATTGATTAAAATCCAAATATATTTTCAACATAGTTGATAAGATTCGGTCTAAATAGTAGTTGGTGATGTACTTTGTGTTGGATGATGATTGCAAAATGTGTATATATAAACCCAATCATGTTATATGGCTGTGCTATAGTAGTATAGGTAAGATATAGGATAGGTTTTTATGTATTATTTTTGAATTTATAAGTTTTAATATATTTTGACTTTAAATTCATAATTTCATTATATTATTTTAAAAATTTTAATAATAAAAAAATAATTTGGAGACCTAAATAAGTAAATTTCAATCTAATTTAATTAGATTTAATATATGGAGTTATATATGAAATTTGCAATTAAAATTAATAATTATGGCAGTCATTTAAATATTTAGTTATCCATTTGAAATAACTGGTAAAATAAGTGTGGTAATATACTTTACATAATATTTAAATATAAAATTATAAAAAATATTAATATAATTATTTAAATTATATTTATTAATTTTATTAAAATTAGATTTCACGATAACGATTATAATAGTTATAATATTGGTGGTTTGAAGTGGCGTTTTAAATAGTTATGAACCGCGGCTCCAATAATTGTTATAATAATAAACGGTTGTATATAAAATTATAGATAATAATATATTTAATATTTAATATAAAAATATTTTAATAATTTTAAAATAGTGACTTGAATACAAATTTAAAAAAAGTTATTTTTTATAATATTTCGCAGACTGAGATATGAATTGTTAATAATATTGTTTTAAAATATTATATTCCATCGCCTATTATTTAACGGATGTTTAAAAATGTTAAAATAACTGGTATTGTTAAACATTACTTATTAATAATAGTTTATAGTAGTTTATAATGTTAAAATACTACTTAAAAATATTATTGTCAAATATATATTATTATTTAAATTGCTAAATACAATTTAAACTACTTATATTTAAAATTTTGAAATATTACTAATTTTATTATATAAATTGTGAAAAAAAAATTTTAAATTTTTTTTTTAAATCAAAATATTATATATGTAGAGACTCTGGTTCGAAATTAAAACTCAAGTCCAAAGAGTTTAACAGTTTAAAGCCCAATCGTTTCGAGAGATGCAGGTCCAATCATTCCAAAAGGCCAGTCGGACCATGTTCTTTTTGAAACTCTCCAAACAGCCAGATGCGTTGTTAGAAAGATTCTAAATTTTGCAGAGATAATTCAGTCGGGCCATGTTCTTTCCGAAACTCTCCGAACAGTCAGATACATTGTTAGAAAGATTCTAAATTTTGCAGAGATCATCCCGTAAGGATCTCGATAAAATATGACAACGACTTCCCAAGCTCCTATAAATAGGAGCACAAGCCTCTTGGACGAAGAAATAGGAGCACAAGCCTCTTGGACGAGAGATTTCTTCGACTCACCAAATGCTGCCAAAATCACTTATCACAAAGCTCTTACCTCTGGTCACACTCTAGTGCACTATTTTTGACTCCATTCACCTTATCAGTCTTAACCAAACGAACCTAGAGCTCTAGGTGTCTAACTGTGTCCAAGCTATTTCATTCCGGCAGGAACGATCTCAACTAGTAAATTATTACTTTTATATATATATATATATATATATATTATAAAAGTTTAGAGCTGACTTCAGAGTGTTTACATCAGATATTACAAGTGGTGTCCCTGACGTTTATTTGTACTTTTACAGAATCTTTTTGCGTTAGAAATCGGTTCTCTATCGTTCTAGTAAATCCAGTTACGTCAAGCTCATATCGAATTAGAGTATTCGAATCATAGATTCAAATATATTATAGATTTTTATATCATTTAAAAAGAGTATTATAATGGAGGTGGTACGCTGACAGCTAATTATTTGATAATTATTATAATTTTAAAATATTAAAAAAATAACTTTTTTATTAAATATTTTTCAAAAGCCATATTTTTAAAAAATAATGTAGTAAAACTTGTAGGTATTATCATCTAAATTCTTATTTTTAATCATATTTTCATGGGAGTATAAATATAGGAAGATTTTATTGATTAAGAAATCCATCTTACAGCTTCGTCACATCCGCTTTACTTTAGAAATGAACCGTTAAATGTCTTTTTCATTGGAAATTTACAAAGGAAAATATACATGGGACAATGAGGTAATTATAATAGGAAAAGAGGGGCATTTTAGTAAAAGAAAAAGATAACATTTGTTTCGTCTGCTTCACATGCTCACATAACATTCTCTCCATTAATTCTATACATTCTCTCTCCGATTCACATGCTCTCTCTTTTCTTCTTCTTCACAGCAGACAAAACCTCTTTCTACTTCACAATTCTTCACATTCACTTGTTTCCTTCTCTCTCTCTCTTCACCAATATCCTCTGGTTCTCAATCCTCAATCCAAAACCCACTTCCCCAAATTCCATTTCTTCCCCTGTTTGCTCTGCAACTGCATATCAATGGCTGCTCCCCACACCAACAATAATGAAGTGAGCAGACAGGAGATACAAGCTGCCATTGCTAAAGCTGTGGAATTGAGAGCTCTTCATGCTGCTTTGATGCAAGGAAACAGCCCTGTTAATAATACCACCAGATACCCTCCTCATCCTTATTCTTCTTCCCCTGTTTCTCACTTCTCTGCTCAGGATTACCCTGTTTTCACCCCTGTGAGTTTCCTTTTTGCTTTTCTCTACCTAACATTATCAAACTCTGCTTTTTTAATTGTTTTTATTTTTATATTTGAATGGTAACGCTTTATCTGTTGGAATTTACTATGTTGAGAAGATTCTGCTGAAATAGAAACATTTAGGTTCATTAATAGTTTGTTAATAATGCATTTATTCGTTTTTATTTAATGTTGATTGAGACTTTTTTTCTTTCTTTAATTGGTCTTTTTATTAACTAAAGCATCTTAAAGGCATCTGCTTGTTGCAGTTTAAAGACTAGAATGCTGATGAATTTGTTGTTTTTGACAGAGTTATGATGATGGAACATTACCTGCGTATAATCATAGTCAATCAAACAATCAATCAGAATGTTGGGAGGACTATGGTCTAGAAGCTGGAAATGGTAGTGAAACTGTTAATTCAGATTACAGAAAGGACTATTCTTCTTCAAAGAAAGGCTTGTCTTCTGCTTTTGGAGGTCCAGATCACCATGTTTGTGCCACAGATGATCAAAAATCTGTGACGGGCTCCTGCACAAACCATATCACTGTACTTCAAACATCTCCTGGCACAGAATTATACAAGTCAAGTAGAAGAAACAGTTTAGGAGACTTCAAATCACTGTCCTCTTGTAACAGATGCAAGCCAGCAGTTATAACAGCTGAATCCGAAAATGTCATTAGCAAGAACACAAGGAATTCGAACATTGTTGTCCCATTGACAGACTCACACTCTTCTGTTCAATCGCAGCCAAAGAGTCGCGGAGGGGTGATTTCATGGTTGTTTCCCAGGTTAAAGAAGAAGCACAGGAATGAGAATTCTCCTAACAGGACAGAATCTGAAGAGGTCTCACAGATATTCAAGGACTTGGGGATTTTGTCAATAGAGACTTTGAAGAGAGAGCTTGTGGAAGCGAATGAGAATAGAGACTCGGCTTTAATGGAAGTTGCTGAGATGAAGTCTTCATTAGGGGAGCTGAAACAGAAGCTTGAGTACTTGGAGAGCTACTGTGAAGATCTGAAAAAAGCCTTGCGACAAGCAAAGGAACCTCGGGTTAATGAAAAGCTTGTGAACTTTCCAGGAAGAGGTAGATTGGTAGATGGGAATGTAGATTCGATGCCTGTTAGCGACGAGGTGATGATAGAAGGGTTTTTACAGATTGTTTCGGAAGCTAGATTATCAGTGAAACAATTCTGCAAAACACTTGTTGGACAGATTGAGGAGAGTGATCACACACTAATGGAAAACTTGAATACTCTTCTCCAACCATATAAACTATCACTCACTTCAAAGTACTCAAAGGCAGTGTTCTACCATCTGGAGGCTATAATAAACCAATCACTCTACCAAGACTTCGAAAACTGTGTGTTTCAAAAGAACGGCTCGCCAAAACATTTAGACCCTCAACAGGACCGCCAAGCTCAGTTTTCATCATTTGTGGCATTGAGAAATCTAAGCTGGAATGAAGTGTTGCGAAAAGGAACCAAGTACTACAGTGAAGAATTCAGCAAGTTCTGTGATCAGAAAATGAGTTGCATTATCACAACATTGAATTGGACTAGACCTTGGCCTGAACAACTTCTCCAAGCTTTCTTCGTTGCTGCTAAATGCATATGGTTGCTTCATTTGCTTGCATTCTCATTCAATCCGTCATTGGGGATTCTAAGAGTTGATGAGAATAGGTGCTTTGATCCTCATTATATGGAAGATATGTTCATTGACAGGCAAAAATCAAATGGTCCGAGCAGGGTTAAGATCATGGTAATGCCAGGGTTTTATGTTCAGGATAGAGTTTTAAGATGTAAGGTACTTTGCAGGTACAAATCTGTAGCTTGAACAACTAATAATATGAGTTGATTTGCTTTCAATTGGTTCTTAGAGGGGCCATCTGATCTCAATTGAGTTCACTAATGCTGGAATTGGGGATTGGACCAGTGATATGATATGTGATATTTCATTTTCATATTTGTCCCACTTTGTGAAGTGAAAGCAACTGATTAATAGTTGAAAGAGAAGAGAACCTGCTTTTTTGTCAATTCTTTTTGTTGAAAAGTGAGAACGTACTTGGACGTGAAGAAATCAACCATTATTTGGATTAATTATTGACCCTCAAATCAATTACACAGAAAATACATATCAAAACAGTAGTACAATCACAATGCATGTGGATTGGTCTCATCCACAGGCCCATTAAATAATGTAACCCATTTTAGAGTGGGCTTTAAATGCGAATAGTCACGATCTATTGCCAAAATGGTGTATTTTCATTTTCATATTTCCCGTGAACCAAACGCACCATTAACTTTAACTTAGACATATCGTGTTCTTCTCCATCATGGTGTTTGCAGCATTCAAGAACTCATCCATGGCTTTAACAGAAGACCCCTTAAACCCCTCTTCATCTTTCATAGCATTCTTAATAATCTCCTTAACCTCCATTGCTCTTCTCTTCATTTCTTCACCTTTCCCTCTACCACTATCCATCACCAATTCAAATTTTGACACTAACTCTTCATGTTGCACTTCACGAATCCCTCTAGCAACCTCTACACAAACCCCGATCTCTTCCTCCAACATCTTCACATTGTAAAACTGCTCTGCCCCTATAGGCCAACCAAGCATCGGCACTCCATTACTCAGTGCTTCGAGAGTCGAATTCCATCCACAATGACTCAAAAACGCACTTGTTGACTTATGCGAGAGTATCTCCACCTGTGGTGCCCATTTGTGAACCAGCAACCCCTGTTTTGAACCCTTGATCACTCTCTCTTCAAACCCTTCTGGTAACCACTCGCTGGATTTAAATTCTGAGTTGATATCGAAACCCAATGGAGGCCGAACAACCCAGATGAAATTTTTGCCTGATTTCTCCAAAGCCAATGCTAGTTCCATCATTTGTGATTGAGAGATCGTGTTCTGCGAACCAAATGACACATAAAGAACAGAGCCGCTCCGTTTTGTATCCAACCATTTCCGACAATCTTCTACTGAGATTCCGTTATTTTTCCCAGCTCTGTTTCCAGTCCTGGTGGATAAAAGAACAGGACCAATCGTCCAGACTTGTCGATTTAACTGTCTCCTGAAGTACATTACCCCTGTTCTGTCAATCTCCTCCACCGTGTTGATCAAAACACAACCAACATTTTTCCATAAAGAAAGCGAATTTTGCAACAACATTGAATAAAAATCATCCCCAGAAGAAGCTTTCAAGTAACTAGTCAGCTGCGTTCTATGAATCGTCAAACCATCAGGAAAATCCGGTAAAAGAAACTCATCAGACTCTGTTTTCAGGTGCGGTAAATTCATCCAGAGAGAGTGGTAACACGCGAAGCCAAAGCCGCCACCGGCTATAAACATGGCGTGAAACACACCGAACTCACGAGCGATGTCTTCACACCAACCGAAGAACAAGTCAGAAATGATACACAACGGTTTCGTACCCTGCTGATCGACGATGAGTTGGTGAATGAGTTTTCTGAAATGTGGTTTGAGCGAGAGAGAAGCTTGGAGGAGGAGGAAGGATTGACTGTAAGTGATTGAATCAGTGTTGTGAAATGGTGCGTCGAAGGGGATCTCGAGGAGGTTGATGGAGGAGTTTGGAGGGAGAGAAGAGGAGAGTTTAGTGAGGTTGGAGTGAGTGGTGATGAAAGTGATGGTGTATTTGTCAGTGTTTTGGAGTTGTAGAGCTAATGCGAGGAAGGGGATTAAGTGACCTTGTGCCATGTATGGTAACATTACTATGTTCTGTTTTGTTTGCGTCATTCTGGAGATCGTGTAGTTCTGTTTAATGGTTTGTGTCTTCTATATCAGTTGATGTTCAAATATAATAAACAAGGTAGATGACAACACAAGCACACGTGCTACATACAGTTAACTGCATTAATACGAATGTGTCCTGTTACTTCTTTTTCAATAAATTTCTGATGGTCATGCATCTCTCTCATTTTTCATGCATTGTCCAGAACTTACTGTAGTCTCCTGGGACGTGGACCATAGCTTAGCAATCTGTTGGGCTTAAAATAAGGCCTGAGTTTGGATATGGACCCAAATGCATGAGAAATGTTAAGATAAAAAAATTTAAGAGGTCTGTCAGACAACCATGTGACCATCTCAGTTGACAGGTCAACTGAGAACGATCCTCTACGGTTGCACACATCCGAAGATGGTGAAACCAATAATCACGCTCTGATCACATGGTCATTACTCATCCACCAGACATGATATCCTGTCTCCTAAGAACTCAAGGATACAGAGGTACGAGCCTATAGAACAGATCCTGTTCAAGTAAGGTCGTAATTGGTTGTTATCACATAACACCTTATAAACCATATCTTGTATATATCAATAACCGATGTGGGATGATTTTTGTAACAGGCTGTGCAAAGTATGCAGAGGATTGTATGTATTGAAGCAAAACAAGTAAATATTGATTTGAATCCTTTTATAGGATAGGAGGCATTAACTACAAGATGTGTTATCAAGAAGTTTTACAAATGTTACCATATAAGTGGTACCTGTAACATGGCCACATTTTCTTCATTTGGTTATTTACCTACCTATTACTTTAAATTAAACAGATGATGTGACAAATGAAGCTTTTATTTCCTGATTCCAGTCGACAGATGCATGAACATCGTTCCACTGATATAATTACAAGTCAACAAACACTCAACTTTCTATCCACACGCAACTTCCATATATTCACCACCCGTCAATCACACTCCACAAATTCCTCACCATCACAATCAAACTCACAACCTCACTTTCTTCGGACAAAACAAAAATGGCGGAGAATAAAGACACCATAGTGATGTTCCCGTTCATGGCACAAGGCCACATCATACCCTTCTTAGCCCTCGCTCTTCAGATACAGAGCCAGAGAAAAAACCAATACTCCATCACCTTCATCAACACACCACTCAACATCAAAAAACTCAGACAAACTCTGCCACCCGATTCATCAATCGACCTTCTTGCGATCGATTTCAACAGCTCTGACCACGGTCTCCCTCCACACTCCGAAAACTGCGATGCTTTGCCTTACAACCTCGTTATCAAGCTTCTCAACGCTTCGCTTTCCCTCAGGCCTGCTTTCAAGGACATTGTTTCCAAAATAGACAGCCCTCTTTGTATTATCTCCGACACATTCTTCGGTTGGACTGTTGACGTTGCTCGTGAGCTTGGAGTGTTTCATTCTGTGTTTAGTGGGTGTGGTGCGTTTGGTTTGGCGTGTTATTACTCTGTCTGGAGTCATCTACCTCACAGGAATGTTGATTCCGATGGTGGGTTTTTATTGCCTGATTTTGAAGAGGCTTCTAAGTTGCATAAAACCCAGTTGGCTTTGACGATGTTGGAGGCTGATGGGACTGATCCTTGGTCGGTTTTCCAGAGTAAGAATTTACCCAACTGGGTGAATTCAAATGGGGTTTTGTTTAATACTGTTCAGGCTTTTGATCAGCTTGGTTTGATGTACTTCAAAAGAAAGTTAAACGTTCCTGTTTGGCCTATTGGTCCTGTTTTATTGTCTACGGATAATAGGTCCAAACTGGGGAAAAACAGAGAAGTTTCAACAGAGTTTTCAAAGGAATGGTTGGACTCAAAGCCAGAGAAATCAGTGCTTTATATCTCATTTGGGTCCATGAACACAATCAATAAGTCACAAATGATGCAACTAGCATTAGCACTAGAAGCCAGCGGTAGAAATTTCATTTGGGTAGTCAGACCACCAATTGGCTGCGACATAAACTCAGAATTCAAACCAAATGAGTATTTACCAAATGGGTTCGTAGAGAGAGTGATTCACGGTTCAAAAAGAGGACTATTGATACAAAATTGGGCACCCCAGATAGAAATATTGTCCCACAAAGCAATATCAGTGTTTCTAAGTCACTGTGGGTGGAATTCTGTGCTTGAATCTCTAGTCAATGGTGTGCCACTACTTGGCTGGGCTATGGCGGCAGAGCAGTTTTTTAATGTGAAGTTTCTGGAGGAAGAATTAGGAGTCTGTGTGGAGGTTGCGAGAGGGAAGACATGTGAAGTGAAATATGAAGATGTAGTGAAGAAGATTGAGATGGTGATGGATGAGACCAGTGAGAAATGGAAGGAGATTAGAAGAAGAGTTTTTGAAGTGAAGGAGATGATTGAAAATGCAGTGAAAGATGATGAAGATTGCATGGGGAGTTCAGTGAAAGCCATGGATGAGTTTTTCAGTGCTGCAACTTCAATGAAACAGGGAAACAGTAATGGTAAATTGGCTTAAATGAAGGGAATGGTGAAACTGTAGACTGTGGTTTAGTTAACTTGCAAGGCAATCAGTGGTTTAGTTAAACATCAAATCTCAGTTGATTTGTCGTATTTTCCATTTATATATCTAATAAGGTAAATTTGTCGGGAAATATTTTTTTCTTTCTTAAATTAGAATATTAAGATAACTCATGATTCATCAATAGCTCCCCTAATATCCTATAAGTTATCAAAATATCTCATTAAAAAAGAAATAATAACATAAAAAGATAAGAGTAGGTGGAACAATGGAGAAATTATGTCTGGAAACGGATTCTCCACTTAATTTTGCCCACGTGGAGAACCGTCCCAATCAATACATGACACGTGACCGTGACCGAGTTTTTAATTATAAAATTTTTAAATATAAATTCGTTTTTACAACTTCTCTCTTTCTATTACCTCACTCTCTCTCTCTCTTTCTATTACTTCTCTCTCTCTCTTTCTATTACCTCACTCTCTCTTTTTCTATTACCTCACTCTCTCTCTCTGGATCGTCTCTTTTTATCACCACACACTCTCTATTAGATCCACAATTTCTTTTCATAAACTCTAATAAAGTGTTGTAATCTTTTATTTTAAAACTTAACAAATAAAAATATAAAATACAATTAGGATCTCACATTATTTTAAAATAAATAAAAACTCATTTTAATTCAAATGTCTCTACTTCTAAAATACGTCATTTTAATTCATTTCCGTTTCGACCATAAACTCACAAATAAACATAAAAATTAAATTTAAAAAATAAAAATCAAACAAACAAATGAATAACAGAGGCAGTTTGTTTGTTCTCTAAGAATGTAGAGTAATCATCGATCAAGTAAGAAAGAGTGTGTGCATCAATTGAAAGAAGGAAGGCAGTTTGTTTGTTCTCCAAAAATGCAGAGTAATTGCCAATATGAGTACATAAATTCAAGGAGAGAGAAATCTACATTTATTAAAAAAGAGAGATGAGTGTTTTTTGAATTGAAAATTTTAACATTAAAAGCTAAATGGCTCCACATCATGTGTTATGTTTTGATTGGGAGGATTCTCCAAATGGACAAAATAACGTGGAGAAGTTCTCATACATAATTTCTCGGAACGATGGATCAAAATCGTCAAAATTTACAATACCTTCTATGAAATTGAATTGGATGGAGTAAAGTTAGATTAACTTTATTGAAAAAGCATCATGGTTGATAATTCATCGGTACTGTACCTAACTTTATAGTGGAAAACTACAAATCAGCTTGGAATCTATTGTTATATGACGCAGACAGTCTCAACTTCAATGTTAGAAGGTACAATGCAGTTGGTGTAGGGTAGGTTGTCTTGTCTCTGTTCACCGTATGCATGCATTCCACATGCACCATACATCGCTCTCTAAAAGTACACGTAGAAGTAGAACCCTAAAATGGGCTAAACAGTTCCGGCCTGTATGGATGGGCCGGTCTTATATGAATCGGGCTAAAAACTAACTACTTGTATGTTCCAGATTTTTAAGGTAATAAGGGAATCATAAGAAGTACCAATGTTTGGTCCACATTGCCTTCAATAATACTAATACAGAAAATTGGCCCTCATATCATCATCATAGATCTATTTATTCACCTTGGGACCCCAAACTGTTGTCGAAAGATTCAGAGTTTGATAATATCATACAAGAATATCATCAATTATTTCGACCGGACCCTCACCTCACGCTCTAAATATCGATAGTTCAGCTATCTGCATCAAAATCATTGTGTCTTCCGTTGCTACATACAATTATTTTTGGATACTTTCATGTCCAATTCTAATCAAGCCACATATGGAAACAACACAGAAGCTACTTCTTGAATATCAAGATTCAATTCAAACACTGTTGACATTACTCAGAACGATAAAGTAAAATTGGTTAATTGATGCATTACACGACATGTTCATGGTACATGGAAGCGAAAGCCGACTTAGCATTACAAAAAGTTACTAGTTCTACTCAGCAGACATCCAACTAATCAAAATCTTCCCTATACATTAAAGTATACTACCGGTCCATATAATAGCCAAAGGCTTTTTTTTTCATTGTATAACAACATAAAGCTGAGAAACACAAAATACATTATCAGGACTCTGTTGAACTTCCACTCTCACTCCACCAAAAGCTAACAGAAAAACTTACAGACAAGGAGCGCACATAATGCCACCATTTTGGTGGGATGTAGATCATCTCCCCTTCGTCTAATATACAGTCCACAAATTCTAGGTCAGGCACTTTCGAAAATTTGGTCTCATCTATGTGGTCTAGATCCACCTACATGCACAAGAATTTATATGAACAAGAAGTTACTAACTTCAGAAATAAAAACTTTAAGCATGACTTAGCAGGAATTGAAGTCTGCAGGTTTAAGTTTCTAAACTGTGAAATCAAGGAATTGATTTTTCCTGCCGATTTTGGTCACAGCCAGGTGTATCTAAGAGCATGTATTCATATAAAGATAACAAATTTTAATGGAACTAAAGACAATTCCTTTGCAATATAACCAGGAAAGGGTTAAAATGCAGTCTTTGAAAGCTAATTCACTTCCAGATGTATAAAAGTAGCAAGAATGTCATCACCAACAGATATATACATCACATGAAGAAAAGTAGACCCTAATCTCTGAAGAGTTCTAGGACAGGTAGGTACCTGGCTGGAATTGCTTAGCATGGTTTCAGAGTAAGGGTGAAGCTCTTCTGACATTGAAGGAGGGTAAAGCCTTATATACTTTCTACCAACAACCTGAAAAAGAGGGACAAATAATCATTTTTAAGTAAAAAAATTTCTTTTCATTTGTTAGTGACAGCAAACGACCTTCAAGTTAATACATCAAATCATACCAAGAAGACACAGAAAAGCACAAGTTGATCAAGAACCATCAGTCAGATGAACTTCAGAGACTATTGCAATTAAGTAACAGCCCAAGAAAAGGTAAAAAGGTTCAAGAGGCCAAAGATTTTTTCCCACTACTGAGAATTTTCCACAAACTGCTTACTGGTAAGAAAATATGCCGCTTATAAACTTATCCCATTCATTTTTATTTATTTATTTATTATTTATTTTTTTTTCCTGGGTGTCAAACAAGCAAAAACATCTGCCTAACATGAAGAAGAAAGCAAAAAATGCCTTTCTCTTCAAGCAACTGACTGGCAGAAGTTTTCTCGCAGAGTGTGAGACAAAACCAGCTACAAAATGTAAAAAACTCACAATCTCAAGATAACAACACTTCTCTTGTTCTAAGCCACAGGAATTACAGCACAACCAACATCAGTTTCAAGCTAAGACCAGAATTCATCTACTTAAAACCAAAGAGCACAATACCTGAGCAAGTATATTATGATGCGGATCATGATGCAAGGGTGTGATGGGTTTCAAGCTAAGACCAGAATTCATCTACTTAAAACCAAATAGCACAATACCTGAGCAAGTATATTATGAAGCGGATCATGATGCAAGGGTGTGATGGGTTTCAAGCTAAGACCAGAATTCATCTACTTAAAACCAAAGAGCACAATACCTGAGCAAGTATATTATGATGCGGATCATGATGCAAGGGTGTGATGGTTCCAGCTGGACCAAACCAAGCATTCAACGATCTCAGCTCCCCTCCTCCAGCATAACAATAATCGGGAACACAAATGTCATTCCGCAGTTCATTAATCTGCCAAGTCAAATTAATAAACAGACATAAATAAAACCATTACAATACCTAGAACCAGAATATCATATCCATCAAGAGCATGCACATGCCTGATCAAATAGTTGATGCTGAGCAAGATATGTTGGGACAGTAGAAGAACTGTCTTTGGATTGAATCCTCTCAAGAAACTGGGAAAATGTGATCAGCTCTTGCTTCCATTCTTGACACAAATAGTTCTTCCCCACCTGCAAAGCATTTAAACTTTACCAGTTTTCAGTTATTTAAAAAATAACAAAATCAAAAGGCCTTTATAAATCACCATCAATCAACCTATCAATTTCAGTTTACTTGAATTGATCAACTTTATGTTATTTATTATCCTTTTTTGGAATCTTAATCAATCATATAAATTATATTGATATAAATCCAATTAAATGAAAGAAAGAGATACAGGGAGTGAGTAATTACCTCGACTGGAACAGTACGGTCACCGGCAACTCTTTTGAGGTAATCAATGTCGTTCCATTTGACTCTGGCCGGCCAATGCCCCATACAATCAGTAATTATAACCGGACAACCAGAGAGAAAATAGTCCTGCAAGAACTTCTCCAATGACAGACCAGACTTCCTCACCACGCCTTTACGACACAGAGACCTGACCGGTAAAACCCGAAGCGCCTCAGCTTTATCAAACTTATCGGAGACGAATTTGTTGTTCTGTTGGGAACTGACAGCGGTTTCGGAATTTTCAGGGGTTAGGGTTTGAATAGCGGAGTCAAAATCATTCCTCAATAGCGAACCTCCCATGATTAGCCCCATATCGAGAACTCGAAGAGCCTCGCTACGGTCACCATTCTGGTAATGGTACTTAGCCACGTGCAGGCACGCCATTGAGTAGGCATCGCGCCATACAGGTAGCACGGAGTGCCAAGGACCGGAGTGGAGTTGCTCCCAGGCCATCTCACGCGCCGCCTCCGCCGCTCTAATGTCCCCCGCCGCGGCCTGAGACACCATCCCGACGTATGCATATCCGCCGTGCTCCGAAATAGTTTGAAGCAGGCGAGGTGATTCTTGGTCGAGGATCGGCGTCGGGAGGTGGTGGTCCATGGCGGCGAGTGAGATACAAGCGCTGGCAAGGAGGAGGTGGAGGAGAAGTGTTGGTTGGGCTTGGAAGTTGAAGAAGGGAGTGTGAATGGAGGAGATATTTATATAATTGAAGGGGTTGAAATGTAATGATTGGAGGAAGTGAGGGACGGTTGTGATATTAAGGTGAGATATTTGATTGCGTTGGGATGCTTTTTTAATGATTGAGAGAGGGAGATATTTAGAAAAAGCCCCACCTTTTCGTTCAAGATTTTTTGTTTCATTAACGTGGAGCGTTTTTAAATCATAGATGGGAAAAAGATGGACTCCACTTTCCGAACTTTCCAGAAACATTTTATTTTTATTTTTTCTTGTATAATTATAATTTTGCTTTCAAAACTGTGTGAGACGCCTCCGCGTGTTCTCCATTTGGTCTCATTTGTTGCTGCACTAGATATTATAGTGAAAATAAATAAATAAAAAAAAAAGTATGTGCAAAAGTTTTTTTTTTTTATTTTTTATTTTTTATTTTATTTTATTTTTTTTTACAAAAACATCTAGCTAGGGTTCCACAAACACCATTTCAAACATCTGATGAACATTATTTCCTACTGAAAAATAAGATCAAACAAACAGCAACTCAATGAACAGAATCCAGAAACTAAATCAGCAACCTACTAGTTTATGAACACATAAAATGAAAGAAGGTGAGATCAGGTCTCACGGTCCAGTTGGGTTCTCATTGTGGTGGAGAGGGTCAGGTCCAGTTGGCACTTCTCTGGCTGAGTCCTCCACGCTTCTCTCATCACTCACAGACCATTTCTTCACTATGTTGAACTTTTCAACATCCTATACACACAAAATATATATGCATAAAGAAGTTTCCTTTTTTGAATGGAAGATTGAAAAAGTTTGTGTTTTTGTGTTTCTTTATTTACCTCTTTGGGTGTAGTGGAGGCATGTGCGAGTGCGGTGATCGTTGGTGTGCCGAGGAAAGCTGAAAATGACACAAAGCAAGGATTTTTAAACCAAACAGAAAGAAGAAGAGAAAGCGAAGCTAAAATTATTGCTTACTGGTGTGAGGAGATTGGAAGACTGGAATCAAGAGGAAAATGAAAATAAGGAGAGAAAGTGAAACCCATTTGAGAGCTCTCCAGGTAGCTGCCATTTTAGGTCAGTGTCACCACAAAGTAGCCACCTTTGTGTGTTTTTAATACAGTGAAGAAACAGGGGATGAGACTAAGACAGATACTGTTTCAAAAGCGACAATAAACACACTAGACTTGTATATATGGAAATTGCATTGAAGAGGTTTGATCTCTTTGATAAATGGAGAATTCCATTTCCTGTCCTCAGAAGGGTAAGAACAGAAGAGAAATGAGTGAGGGTAGAATTGTCCATTGAAAAAATAGGTGGGTGGGGCACGTGTGTGAGAACAGACATCCTCGTACGGGGTTCCTGGCTGGCGGCGAGAGGAGAGGAGGCCACGTGCTGGAATATTACTGGACGATAAAAAGAATAACAAGCAAGAGACGGAGGAAGAGTTTTTGTAGTAGTTGTTTTCATGTAACGTCAATGATTCTGTTAATGTCGAAAATAGAAAACATTAATCAAACAAGCTCTATTCAACCAAAAAAGTCAAAAATAATTTGTTTGACAACTAGAACATATTAACAACTGATATTTGTTTTCTTAAAATAACCAAAAACTTGGTAGTATAAGAAAGGGGTACATTTCGCATATTGCTAAATCACAATAACCATCGTCACTAAATATTGATACGACAAAATGGGTAACCAAAGCATCTGGATCATCAGTGTACTATTATTGGTATCGATTATAGGAGAAGCAATGAGGCTTGACACAATGGAAGAGAATACAGGACAACTACGAGAGCACAATGTTCTTATTGTTGGTGGCAGAGATGGAGCCTCAGCGAGTAAAGAACACAAAGATACGGTAGGAGAAAACAATTTTGTCGGTGGTGGCAGCGAAAAGGATCATGGTGGTGTTGGTGATCGTAAACATAAAGTTGGTAAAAAACAGAAGCATCATCATGAAGGAGAAGTCAATGTTGATGGTGAGGAGATGGCGTTACTAGAAAATGGTAACCTGAAAACTGGAACCCAACTCAATTATTGGCGTGAAGGCTTTTTTAATGGCGTTTTTCGTTATCTTAGACGCAAGAAGCATCATGATGATGATGATTAGATTTTCATTTTGATGTTTTCTGTTCAATCAATGGATACCATTTCATAAATGGTAAACATTCTTGTTTGTCTTTTAAACCATGGTCATCAGGTGAAGGACTGGGTTGCAAATTGTCTGATGAAATGGCATTATTTTTTCTTTCATACGTGTTTTCCTTAGCCTAATTTTGGAAGATGATTCTCTTTTATCAAAATAATTTCAAATTACATCTATTTTAAAAAGAATTCCGAAATTAAAATTAAAAAATATTTTGAATAGATAAGTTCTAAATGAAAGTACCGACCCCTATCCATAAGGGTTCAAAGATAAGTTACAAACCTCAACAGAAACATACTACTTAAGAGGAAATGAAAGATTACTGCTCTGTTCTTTTTCATCACATTGATTTTAAGGTATTCAACAAAATTCCCCAAATAATTCTCTTGCTCTTTCTCCAGCTCAGACCTTTTGCTTTTCACCTTCCTCTAATACCATTGCTACTGTCCAAGACTTTACGATGTCATCCCTGCTAAAAGGATTTTCAAGTATTCCAAAACTACTTGATCCTGATTCAAAATTCCTTTAAAAATAAAAATAAAGGTAATTTCAGTAAAACTGAATTTAATTTAAAAAATACCATAAAAAAAAAATTAGAATTAATTTTTATATATATATAAATTTAGTTTGTGGTTATTTTTATTTTTAAATAATATTTTTCTAATGAATTTTTAATTAAATAAATAGATTAAAAAATTTATTTCATTTAATTTACATCAAATTTAACTGGTAAAAATATTAGTATTATTTATTTGATTTGATTTATTAAAATAATATTACATGATATTTTTTTAATTATAATGGTGAACAATTTTGTACTTTAAAATAATATTTTAATAGTCAAATAATAATCAGTGGTAAATATAATATGTTATTAAATATAACATTTTTTCCAGTTTTATATTTTAAATTTTTTTTAGTGGCATGTACCATTATTCATTAAGTTATTCGTTAAATTATCATTAAATAAATAGGTAAAAGTTGTTTTGCAATTATTATTTATTATTTTTTAAGTAATGGATAAAAAATTGAAGAAAGAACGTTAAATTTAGTATTTTGGATATTGTATTTAACCAGAGTTACATTCAATTAATAGATTTTAGAATTTTGTATTAACTTCTTAATTTATCCATTCTATAAGTATAATATAAATTTTTTTTAGAAAAAATATTAATTATTTTTTATTATAATATTTATAAAGTAATATGCCTTTTAACCAGAATTATTATAATTTAATTATTAAAAAAATTATTTAATTTTGTTCCTTCCATATATATTTTTTTTCAAAATATCATTAAATTAAAAAAAAAATTGTTTAACAATTATTTAGAAAGAAATGTAATTATTATTATTATTATTATTATTATTATTATTATTATTATTATTATTATTATTATTATTATTATTATTATTATTATTATTATTACAGATACTTAGCGGAATTTACTATAATTTTTTTTTTAAAAATTATTTTATTTTAATGAAATCGAATAATTGGGTTGGAACATCAAACTTTAATGACCAATGTGATGTGTAAACTTCATATCGTTATTTAGTACATTTTCATGTCCCTGTCGTCAGCCCTCCACCTGAAGGGTTCAAAATGCTGGTCTACAAACTAACTGCAATGAAAAAGGATATTCAGCTTATCAACAAAAACAACTGAAAATGACACTCATTCTATCAATCCCTTCCACGTCTATAGCAACCACTTCACCATGGAAAAAGATCATAAGACAGTAATTAAGTTGCATTATAACTGACATTCTCTACGCAAAAAGCAGTTCTCGATATGATCTAAATGCAGAATTTTCAGTTTATTCCAATCTGTCTAGAACTAAGGTTCCATCAACCTATTAGAGCTCGAACAAAGGATCAAAGCAAATACAGAGAATCATAAAGGGGAAATATGACAGGTAAAAATTTGACACCAAGTGACTGGACTGACAATGGTAGCATTCAGTGGTGGTTGGGAACAAGTATTTTATTGTCAATGAGTAAAACCCAGAATAATCAACCTAGAACAGATTGTCTTGATGGCTAAGGTTGGACCTGTCAATTAAACCAATGAATGAGTTTAAGCTTGTTAAAGAACACTTATGTTGACTACCCCAATCTCTGAGCACAGTTACCAATCTCCAACACTACCTCCATCACTAATATGCTGATTCAAGCTCATGCTTCGTTAAGGTCCCTCCACCACCACAAGGGGATGACCATTTACTGTGTTGTAACAGTCACAGTCCGGCACAATCAGGGATATTATTACAGCAACTCCCTATGGTTAAGCCTACAAATGTACTAGGTTATGCACATACTAGGACAAATGCATAAGCCTAACTATCAAATTTTTTGAGGTTATCCAAATGAATTTTCTAGTTAAACAAAACTTCTCAAGTCCTACATCTTTACAATCACGTTCCACAATATTGGCTCAAGTCATTCTAGGCCCTATGAATATACAAGGTGATAAAGACAATACTAATTAGCCTTGACTAACAAATTCAACAAAGAACAATATTCTAAGACAGTGTAACAAGTGAAAAAAAAAAAGAAAAGAAACTCCTCGAGCAGCTTGTTAAACCCAAAAAAAGAAGAAGATATAATTATAATAATAAATGAAAGCATACACAAAGTCAGCCACCCTTGATCCAAATTTTACCTTTTACTTTGCAGAGCAGACAATCAAAGCTCAGCTTCTGCCTGACAAACTAGGCCAGCATAGATTGATTAAACCAAAGCAAGAGACAAACAGAAGTTATAATACTAAAACAACTAAATGATAAATAGACATGAACTGAATTATGAGGGGAAGAAGCATACAGTGAACCTGCCCACAGCCTACAGAAATTCAAAAACTCATAACTCTGTCATTAGGATTATCTAACAAATTAATTCATTTACATAAAGATTTCCATCTTTCGCTTATTTTTTGATGCAGCAGAGAAATCAAGGAAATAAATTATGTTCATGACTTACAGACTTTGCCTGCATAAAAACAAGTTTACCAGCTTCATAATGAACAGGAAGAAGGCACTGTTCCAGGTTAGAAATGAAGACAACATTACCCTGGATCAAAACAAGTCATGAAACGAAGTGTTACACGAGGACTAAACCCAGCTCATATGAAAAATTAGAAGGCCGGAGAGGTTTAAACACAGTTCATTTGCTAATTTAGAAGGTCAAAGATAACTTTACTCACATTTTAATCTTCAAAGAAAATAATATTTTCACAGACTATGCCCCAAAGTACTTGATTAAATCATCTTCGGCCCAAAGATCTTCGTAGTTACTTGTATTCATTTCAAGATTGAATGGACTGCTCAAGTCTCCAAAATCCATTGAAAAACTACCAAGTGGAGATCCAAACTGATTATCAACAGGCCTATCCTGATCACTGGGAAATGTGTCCTTCATATAATGGTGCAAGTCTCCATTAGTAATAGCAGTATCATTTCTAGGTAATGCTGGAACATGGATACCATCCTCAGGTCTCATCTGTGCTACATTCATATTCATCTGATTGTGCTGCTCGTCATGGCTGGGACCAAATTCTAAAGCTGGATTATAGAAATTGTAAGTAGCACCATTAGGCAACTCAGTATTTTGGACCATTGGATAAAGCATAGGCCTCCCATCCATATATGTGTTCTGAGTAGCAAGCAGATTAGCAGATGCGACACCAGGAAATTGGTTGAAATCAGGTGCAGCAATTTGGTCCTCAGGAACTCTCTCTATAGATGTCAAACCTGTCACTGGATTGTTCTCCAGTTGATTATTAGGCAGGTTATAGTCAATCATTGGAGGCTCCGAATTATTTATATCTGGTAAGGTTGTTCTAGGCTCATCCTGTGGATGTTCATTGGCAGGCACATCTGGTGGCTGATCAGCATGACTTGGAACCAGACGAGATCCTTTTCTCCTCCGTTTCTTGGCTGGCTGCTCTCGGTCTTGTACAGGACGAGAAGACGCATTCCGGGCTCGGCTAACAGGCTCCGCGTCTGCTGGTTGACTTCTCCTGTCTTCTTTTGAAGAAACAGAACCCACACCTTCATCAGAACCATCAACATCATAGTCACTATCACTACTAATGGCAGGTTGCTTCTTATTATTGCGACGCGTTTCTGTAATGCTAGATGTTCCATTGTCACTGCTAGGCTGCTGAATGAGAGATTCCTCTCTACTCAAAACTCCCAACCAAATTGCACTCTCCTTAGCAGTCATCTTATCCTGTAGGCATTTTGACTGACGGACATGCCTCCTGATCTTCGCTATATCTGGTGACATGTGCTTTATCACAGCTGTTAACACCCCCACTTTCCACATCTTTTTCAAATCATGAGGCTTCTTATAGGGCGGACTCTGACCTTGCTGTAATCCCAACTTGACCCACCAATCCTCATTACCGGTTGGCCACCAAGGAGGTGGAACGCCCTTTTCTAATGGGTACTTTCTCTGTGGGGGATCACAATGTTGCATCAAAGACGACAAGAGGGACCCCAAAGTTGCATCTTGTAGGTCTTGAAGAATGCTCTGAGAGTTCCCATTTCTACTACTATCAGCGCTATCCATGGCTAAACATTCTGCCTCATATTTTGCTATAGCAGCTGGTCCATTCTTATCGAACTTTACCTTTTCCTTCCACCAAGCTCTAATATTATCAGAAGAACCACTTACTGGTTTACCTTTCTCAGGAATGATCCCATAGACAAAACCACGTGCCTTGCAAACTTCCATTAGCTTCAACATATACTTCAGAATTCCATCTTGTGCCCTCGACATTTTCTTCCTTCGAGCCTGATCAGAAGTCTGCTTTGGCTTCTGCTTCTCTGCAGCTCGTAAGGCCTCAAGCTTCTCTTTTTCCTTGATCCTTTTAAGCTTAATTCTATCCTTCCACATTCGCTTCTCCAACTCCTCTGCTTCAATCTCTTCATCACTAACATCTTTCTCCGCAATATTCTCACACCTTATGTCATCAACCTCAATATCCGAGCTGCCACAGAAAAAAAGTAACACTTCATTCAACACATTTACAATCCTCTATTTCAAATCCCAAATACCTAAAAACCAACATAAACAAATTTCTTCAAATCAAATCTATCAAAATAATCACAAACCACTCATTTCCCACAAAGGAGTCGCTTTCACAAAATCTAAAACCCCAACAATCACCGCTCCCTTCAACATCAAAAACATAAAACTCATTTCTTCTCACAGCAACAGATAAACCTCAATCACAATACCATACACAGCTTCATAACAATCATTACACAATTCAATCAAAACCCATCCCGACAAACCCGAAAACCCCAAGTTATCCCATTTCCATCGATCACAATCAATCCAACACGTATCCATTACATTTCTTCAAAAAAGAAAAACGCATGCAAGATACATCAACAACCATCAAAAAACCAATCGAAACAATCCATACACAAACAACACAAGATTAAAAGATTAGATATTTTCACTAACCAGATATCAGCTCCAATCTCTTCCAAATCCCCCATGCCACACACACCAGCAACGTTGACACACTTTTCACTTTCAATCCCTGTGTCGACTTATCAGACAGAACAAGATGGGTTACATACAAATTACTGAAAAGGGACAAACAGACCCACAGAAAAGGGTTATCTTAGCTTTGTACAGATAATTTACAGTTGAGGAGAGTGAATAGAATTAATTGCAAAATATGGAAACCAAAATCTCGTTTCGTTGAAAAAGAGAGAGATGGAGAAGAGGCTGCCAAAAGCAGTTTTGCAAGTGGTGGAGAATTACAAATCGTATCGGTGTTCGCAATTTTTTAGAGATTTAATCACCTGTGTGCGTCCACATAGATCTGTTTTATATGAATCTGGTCATTATGGCTTTGACCACTAGGATAATGATCAGATACGTTGTATCGATTTTGTAGTGTCACAAAAATTATTTTGGAATTATTTGTATGAGGAAATTAAATTAGTTCCGAAAATATACAATTTTGGAATTTTATTAATGAGGAACTATTTACTTGCATTTAAATATATTTATTTGCATATAATGTGACTAGGGTGATATTTATTCACATTTGATAAGCTTCCTAATTTGGGCGATTCATATCTATCCACTCATTATGATTGTTTTTACTCTCTAGTTTAATAGGTAAAAGCATTAAAATATAAAATATAGTTTTAAAAATTATAAAAATAATTAAAAATTTATATTTAATTATTAAATTTTATTTTAAATTATTAAATTTTATTTTAAATTTATAATATTTAAAAAATAAATAAATCACTAACATAACTCTTGTTTTATATTTTTTTAAAAAAAATATTTTTATAAATGGTTCGAAATGATAAAATTAATTTTAAAAACTTTATAAAACTTGTGAAAATTATAAAATAAAAATTGATTGAGCTATAAAAAAAATTTTGATTTTTTAATTATTAAAAATTTATAAATTAAATAGTCTATTATTTTTTAAAAATTAATTTATTTATTTTGTTATTTTTTATTTATTATTTTTCCATCTAATAGAATCCAAAACATAAAAACAATTATTTACATTAAATATTTTTTACAATTTAATTTATATAAATATATTTTTTCAAATGATGATATTAATTATTTTATATTCATAATTACTAATAACACCATTTTATTTATATATAGATATAAATTTAAATGTCTTATTTTTAACAAATTAAATGAAATAATATTATTAATTTAAATTAAATTTGGTTTTATTACTTTATTTTAATATATAAATACATAAATATATATAAAAAATATTATTGTTATATAATTTATAATAAATAGTTAATAATATTTATTTTCTGGAAAACATTAAATTTAATACAGAATATTCAAGTTTAATTACATATATTGAGTTGAGGTTTCATTCTTTGGATTTACTGAAGGATTGCTATTTCTTTTGCTTGATGACACAACAAATATTATTCTAAATTCACAAATATCACACTCAATTGATAATGAAGTTTTCACTTACATTAAAAGGTTGACTTGATTATATCTCTATAAAAAATTTAAAAAAAAAAAAAAATACAAAACATCATATGAGGTTGATAATTTATTTAGTACATCAACATCAACCACATACATCATTTTTATTCATTACATTACTTCCACTAGTACCTTGATTTGATGACTTCTTCTTTCATAGCAAGAGACAGAGCACCAAGACAAGCTCCATTTTCAACTCTAACACCAGGCATAACCACACCTCTACTCCCTACAAACCCACCTTCACAAACCTTAATTTTCCCAAACTTAACTTTCCCTGCATCTCCTTCATATATGTGTCCAAACAACAATGCTTCTCTGCCTACACACCCACCTCTCTCAATCTCCACCATTTCAGGATTCAACACACATCCCATGCTGTCTACATATCCTTCCATTTCAACCTTTGAACCCATTAGTTTCATCCATAACATGAATATAGATGACCCACTTATTGTTTCCATGAAATATTCACCAACCAATGTCCGAATCGCTTGCCATGTTGTGTCCATAAACACTCCTAAACTCCATATCTTCACACTCTCATTCTCTTTCTTTTTCCCCACTAGTACCCATTTGGCTAATACACATGTTAATGCTGATAAAATCCCGGAAGACAGCCAAAACATTGGTAGGAGCCAATATAGTGGGACCTTTTTGGTTTCCTTCAAGGTTATGAGATAGTTTAGAGGTGTATAGATCACTAACCCCATCAGGTAATAAGGCAGCATTGTTTGTAGCAGAGGTTGAGCAAATAATGACCATGATGTTTGGAACATGTTTCTTGTTAGTGTCACTTGTGGTTCCTGATTTTTCTCCAGTGTTGCAGCCATTGGACAACCTGTCAGGTCCACATTTACATCGGATTGCTCTATGAACATCCTCCAAGATTCAGGAAGTGGAATCCCATTTCTCAAATGTTGACAAATTTCGTATATGAGTGAACGACCGTGATCGATAGATGCACTTTGGTTGCAAGATTTTGCTGGAATGACATCGACTTCTTGGCATTTGAGATAAGGATTGAATTCGAGCTTTTCGGATTCTTCTTTCGAGAGATTTTGATCAATAGTGATTTCACCAACGTTGATGTAAGGGAACTCTGTCTCGTCCCACGGTTGTGTGCAGTCAAGTGCAATGTCTTTTGCAGCTTCATCTTCTGGAACTGGTCTGATTTGCAGTTGGAAAATGTAGCGAACACCGGAAGGTGAATCTACTCTTCTTTGGAAGTCATCAGCAAGGAAGAGTAAAGGGCGTTTGTCGTTCTCGTCTCTTGGAATTGCTCCGGTTTCTGGTGGAAGTATCCCTATAGGTTCCACTTTACCTGAATATTCGCTGATGTTTTCATCAGCAGGTCTTAACTTGAACTTCACGTACATTTCTTGCCCATCAAGGAACCTAAACAACCTGCAAATGTTTGAGTAGTAATGTAGCTCAGTGAATGAATTAGCGTTGCGAAGGGACATCCAAACCGCATCACGAACACGAGGAACTCTTTTCACGTGCTCCTCTCTTGCAGGTAGTCCGCATACTAACCATGTAGCAAAATCAGCAATTGTACGGGCATAGAAAGCCTTGCCTGTCTTGAGTGTCAAGTCAAGAAAAGAACTTTCACCATCATCATTTCGAAGTATTTTGATTGATGCCCCACGCGCATCTATCCTTGCATCGTCATCAGCACTCAGACTATTGCTGTGCCTGATTATGATAGGATAGGACTTTCCAGGTTTGAAGATTTTGTGATCTGGAAGACCCTGAATGTTTTTATAGATCTTTAGAAGTCCCTTTGCACTAACACCAATCCTGTGGAAGTATCTTGTTTTAACTTTCAATGTCGTGGCTGCCAAGTTTGCTGACAAATTGCCAACAATCTTCTTGTACATCTTGTCCATTTCTTCAATTCTGTCATCCAAAGCATGCAGTGTGTTTTTGATCATGATTGGAGTTTGAGAGCCAACATAGACACCACCTTTTTGGAGAACAGAATGGACCGGAGCAACGGAAAGTGCACCAAGAATCACATCCTTTTGGACTACTGAATTAGGCAGAACCAAACTCTGACTTCCAATCACTGAATTTTGCTGCACCTCAACTTTACCTGAAATGTACCCGGTTGAGGAATAGAATCCTGAGATGATCCGACTAAAGTCACCAAGATGGACACCAGCACCAATTGAGATTTGATTTGGGCATGAAAGGGGATTGATGGCTCTGATTGAACAGTGTTTCCCAACCTTTGCCCCCAGAAAGCGTAAATACATACAGAAGGCTTCTGTTCCTGATAAAAGCTTAGCGAACCTTAGGTGACAAGCAATTGAAATCCGGTTGGAGAGCCAAGTATTTATGGGGGATTTCTTTTCCTCTTGTTTACCAGCTAGAAAGCGAGTCATGATGCTTGTGAGGCAGCTGAGTACTAGGCCATGTAATAAGTATGCAAGTGCAACTGAGAAGGCAAAATAAGTTGGATTTGTAGGGACATCGGCAAACATAATGGCGTAAGCAATAATTGTGAATGGAAGCCAATGAAAGGCTCCAGATATACAAACAAAACCAAATTGTTGAATTGAAGCTGGTTTTGCAGCTGCTCCAATGTAGATGAAGTAGATAATTGCTGCAGCTAGAGTGCTCAGGAAACTAACTGCGTATATGCCCATAAAGTGATAAATGGTCTCATTTGGAGTAGTTTCCTGAAATCAGCATAGAGAACACAAACCAAATCAGATTATTAACTTTTTTCAGTAACAATGAAATTTAAGAAACTATTTGGTTTTAAAATATAATGAATGCCACTTGCCTTTGCAGTAAAGTTAGCCTTGGTAGACTTGAGCACAGGTTTGCCTTCTTCACTCTTTTGCAGAGGAGCAACCTCAGCTCCATCTCCAATTATACTTCCTTTTTGAATCACAGCAGATGGACCAATTGAAGAGTTTCGACCAATTCTGATTGGGAGGAAGCTCAGAACTCCATTCTTGACTTCATGGCTTTGAACTAGAGCCCCTTCTGCAAGCACTGCACCATCTCCAATCGAAACAAGAGAAGGGTCTGTGATATCAACTGTATCCAGCAAAACTGAGGATCCAATTCTAGCTCCGAGCATCTCAAACCAGTAATTTAGGAATACTGTTCCTCTTAAGTAGACTGCAAAAACTTTGGAAGCAGTTTCTTGTACCTTGTAAAGTGCCCACCACTTGACAAAGTCAATTGACCAGATGGAAACATCAGGATTGAGAGCATAATTAGGCCGCAAGAAAGAGTTTCCAAAGAAGGTGATTGATATGCAAGTTGACAATGTGCAGAATATCCAAGCCAAAGGAGCAAATGCCAAGCAGAGAAAGTAGTCCGACCAAGGATATTCATCGATCAATGAATGTGTGGTTAAGACCAGTTTCTCAAAAGCACAAACTGATAAATAAGCAGGGACGGTCAGTATCGTAAGAACATACATAAGAGCCAGAAGTTGGAAACTCCAGATACCCAATTGGCGAGCTCTTGAAGCCTCCACATCAATTTCAGTATATTCTATCTCAGGTTCAGGAGCTTGTGACGAGTTGCTCATATTTTGAGGTTGAGACTTTATTATCAGATTCTCTGAGAAGTTTGCCAAGTCTGCAATGCAAGTTGCAGTGAAGATATCTACTGCTCCCACAGGTACTCCTAGAAAATCAGAAAGTTTCTGAGCTGCTCTAACCACACCAATCGAATCGATTCCATAAGCTACTAAGCTTTCAGTGACAGATATGTTGCTTTTAGGAACCCCAGTCTGTTCAGCTACAAGCCCTTTAAGGAAATCGACAATGTCCTTATTACTGGTTTTGTGACTTGACAATGGAGTAAGTTGAGCTCGAGGTGTATTCCCTTCTTTACATGTGCCTGTAGTGAATGACCTGAGAAGTGTTTTCTTCCTGGAAAGTGGTTCTGGCACAATGTTTAGAGTCCCATCGACAAACTGTTTGAGACATTCAAATCTCTTGATTTTCCCTGATGTTGTTTTGCTTATAGTCCGTGGTTTGATCAACTTGACAGAAGCAACAATGACACCATGTTCTTCTGCAACACGAGTTTTGATCTTTTGGATTACTTCTTTATCAACAGTTTTAGCTTCCCTTACCTCCGCGATAACAACCAATCCAACCTGGTCGGAAGTATCAGGAATAGATATTCCTTTTGTTGACAAAACCTCTTCAGGAACACCAACCACAGCACAACAACCCGGCCTTAGAAGTTCAGATGAGCTCTCCACCGTCTTTTCAACATCTGCAGAGTAGATGTTCCTCCCTGCTACAATTATTAGGTCCTTGATTCTTCCTGTGATGAAAAGCTTTTCATCGATAATTCTTCCGAGGTCTCCAGTTCTAGTATATTGCCTTCCAGGGTAATCCTGAAGCTCATTCCTGAATGTTTTCTGACTAAGTTCGTCTCTACCCCAGTATCCAATTCCTGCACTGCGACTACTGATCCATATCTCTCCTTCTTGTCCTGACTCCTTGATCTCTTCATTGGTTTCAGGATTGACTATTCTGATGTCGACATCAGGATCATTTTTATCAACATACCCACAGCAAACTCTCCCCTGCCAATCGAGAAAAATTGGCTTTCCTTCTCCAAATGCACAGCTAACAAACACACAATTCTCTGCCAAGCCATAGCCTGGGGCCATTACTTCTTGAGAAAGCCCTAAAGGACTTGTCAGTTCAATAAATCTTTTCAGTGTTTTTTGCCTCACAGGTTCAGCTGCAACCATCAGGAAAATCATTGAAGAAAGGTCATAGTTCCTGACCTTGTCTTTGTTAGCCTCCAGTTTGCGAAGCATCAACTCAAATGCGAAGTTAGGACCAGCACTGTGAGTAGCACGGTACTTGCTCATGACATCAATCCATAAAAGGGGGTTCTTGATGAAAGTAATTGGTGAAAACAGAACCGACGTACCACCACTGACCAAAGCTGTGAAAAGTCCTCCAATGAGTCCCATATCATGATATTGAGGCAGCCAGCTGATGAGAACTGTATTTGAGGTGCTTTTGTATCTCCTTCGCATTAATTTAACATTGTGAATAAGACCACCATGAGTTATCATGACCCCCTTGGCGTCACCAGTTGATCCTGATGTGAATTGTAGAAAGCAGAGATCACTTGGCTGAGGTTCAGTGAAGACATCATCTTTATTTTCTATCAGTGAATTTCTGGAGTTCTTGATCCAAGAATCAGTGTATAACCAAGGAAGATCAGGCCAACGTGCATTTTTGGCACCTTTTCCAGTCAATGAGATCAGGTTCTTCACAAAGCCTGTTCGCACAGCCGTGTGATAACCAAATGTTGACAGAATCGCCTTTGCATCACATGATTTGGCGATGTTTTCAATCTTCAAAAGTGCTTGTCCACCTCTTTGCAAGGGATCAGGAGGGAGTACTGGGACTGGCAAGACTCTAGCTCTTAAGCACCCAAAGAAGCAATCAATAAAATCCAGACCGGGGACATAGACTAGGAGAACTCGGTCACCAGGCTTGATAACCGGTTTACTGCTGGCCAAAAGTTGATGCGCAATCAATGAAGCATTTTCATGAAGCTGTTTGTACGTCCTCTGGCTGACTACTGAACCTGCTTCATTGATCCATGTATATAGTGTTTTGCTTTCAGTTACTCTGTGAGTTCCCCAGTGCTTCAAGTAACCGTCAAGACTTGTCAATTCTGGAAACACCACATCAGGCATCTCCCCTAATTCCTTGAAATTCCTCTGCCAACTATCCAATTGCAACGGGAACAAACTCTGCAAGAACACTTCAACTGTTAGTTTGATTTCGTTGATTACTTGGAATCCAAGTAAGTTAAAAACAGCAGGCTTGTTCATCCTATCCTGAACGAGAATGTTAAATTACCTTAACATATGAAAACTGTGGCATCGGATTGTCGGAAGCAAAGTGCTTGCGGATTAGAGCCATTGCATAGGATGAATTTCTCTCAGTGAGTTCAAAAGCTGTTAGTCCTCCGACATAGTAAGTGTTGTTTTGACCTTGAAGTTGAGATTCAAACTTCTCATAAAATCCATCCTTTATATCTGCAAAGAAATGGAAGAATAAGTGTTCCTCTTCTGTCAGGTTTAGTACAGTAAATAACCTCATAAATACATACCTTGGCTCCCAACATGTGGAAAGTACTTAAATCTTCGCTGTAGAATCACATTCTCTACATGTCCTCCTATATTTTGGACCGTCTTGATTGCAAGTTCTGTGACTGTTTTTCCAGTTATGTCAACACCATTGCCATATGACCAGAACAGGAAAATGTCTGTATCTGAAAAGAATCTTTGCATTGCAATGGGATGTCCAATAGTAGCAGGATCTTCCATGTATTCACCGAAGTAGTAAAAACCAACTGGTAGATGTTCTAGCCCTTTGATTTTTAAAGCAGTGGTGTAGTAGTCAATTACTTCTACTTTGCTGAACAACTCCTTTTCAAGGTCACTCATATCCATCACATCAGCTTCAGGTTCTGCATTTATAATATTTAGTTAAACATCAGACAATAATATTATGTTGAAAATGATTCATGAAAGACCTCAAACTAACCTGTAGATTTTGATTCTGGTGATCGATAAACTTTTGCATTTCGCATAGGAAAGGATCCAGAAACGATGATCTTATTGAACTCCATGCTTCGAATTTCCCCATCAACATTTTTGACATCAACATTGACTGTGGCTGAATTGCGCCTGATGGACACCACTTCAGTGTTGCAGTTTACTTGTATTGGAAGGCACTCACTAAGTTTCTGCCAGAAGGACATATATCCACCTTTGAATCTGCGAATTTTGCCTGCCATTGATGTTCTGGTGAATTCATGAATATAAGCATAAGGCATGTCTTGAACATATCCATATCCTGAAGCTGTATACCCATAGGCCACAGATTTTGGAACTGATTTAAGTCCATGGCTTTCAAGGTACGTTGGAGTCAAGTCTGAAGCGAATTCACTCACAGCATGGACACCAAATTTACCAGAACTCTTTGCCTTATCCTGTAATTGAAACACACACATCACATAACTTATCAAAATGTTGATTAAATTATGAAAAACTGACTATAAAGATCAAAGTATAAAACTGACCTGTAACTCTAGTGTTAATGATATAACCGATACATAATCATCAGCAACTTTATTATCTATAAACTCTCCTGTAGAAGCATCAATAAGTGCAAGCTTGTGTGAATCCATCTTTTCTAGTTCCGAGCCGGTTTCTTTCGCCAAGTGAAAAATGGTAGGCGCACTGTTAGCAGCAAGAACTTGACCACCCAGATCATACATTTTTCCTGAGAATAAAAAGACAGGCATATCTGAAAAACCTGACACATGAACCAAGCAGAAAACAACAGTACTTGCACAATCTTATACCTTCGATTTCCTCTGATTCACACATGCCACTAACAGTATGATATTTTTCCAACACAGTCACATTTTTATAACCAAGCTTGGTTAGACCATATGCTGCTGACAAACCACTAGGACCAGCTCCAAGAATCCCAATTCGCGCCGTCACAGGTAGGCATGGATGCAGCTTGGAAAATTGATCTTCAACTGATCCTCCAAGATCCATTTTCTATCAGTGCCTATTAGAGTACAACACACATAAAATGTTACAGTACTGAGACTCTTTGACAGACCACCACAATCACTTGAACAAGAACAACAAAACATAAACAAACCTTATACACTCAATCGTTTCACGTCTTGTTGATCCACCAACCAGTTGTAGAGAAGCTGTACATGCAAGTCCCTGTAATGTCATTGTCACCAAAATCTAAGAAAACCATATAAACATAGTCTGAAGACAATAAATGAAACATCAAAATGTAACACATTCTGTCAAACATTTGATATTCACCAAGTAACATCATCATCATCATGTAACCATATAAGCATTTGATATATTGATAAAATATATAGCTTCAAGTATAAAAAAAGTGAAGAGTTAACCTCTTATTAGATTAGATAAAATGGTGTTTGAAGTTGTTGCCAATTGGCAGAAAATTAGTCAAAAGTAGTTAAATGATGAGGCAAATCCTCCATGGACTAAAACTTGGTGGTCATGATCTAGAATTTAAATAGTTAAGATTCCTTTTTGGTCCAACAGGAAGCAGACAAAACTTAGCTATTGATCTTTGTTGATCAATCCCCAGTAACACATAGATTTCTCCGAGCATATTTCACATATTCTCTTTTAGACCTTTTTACTTCCTGACAGGTTTTTGACAATCACAATGCATGTAATCAGATTATTAAATGCAAATTTTGAGTATGTTTTCATTTTTCTCTCATTGATAAACATTTAAAGATTAAACTGAGGAAAAACAAGTTCAGAAATGGATTGGAATAAAAACTGGGATATTCCTAACTAGAAAATTTTCGGTATTTAAAATGACATGATTGGAAGATAAAATCAACTTTCTTACATAAATTTTTATTTGGAGCCGATCTGTGAAGATGAGTTGATGCCATGCGGCTGAATGAAAGAATATTCTTATATATAATATCAGTGTGCTCTTTTGGTGACATTTTTAAGTGATGTTATGTTGTGATGGTCCACTGATTCATTAAAAAGGTTATTTGATAACTTTATTTTGGTTTCTACATATTGTGTGTCAAGATGTTTATCACATTTCCAGTCCCTCTAATGGGAACCAAACCCTCCAACCCTGAATATTGTTCCATTTTAAGGCTAATTGTAAAGAATATGTCATTTTTGTCACATTTGAATAAACTTTTCCTCTCCAAAATCTGATTTATTTCATATGTTACTTCGTCCAGTTGTGTATGCGAAGGTTATTGATAACTATGTTTAGTCCCCATGTTTGAAGGGTATAGGTTTAGGTTGCACCAGTTCAGAAAACTAACCTCTGCAAGGCAAAAGATTCAACCGGCCAAAAGTGACCAATTGAGTTGGTTTGACTCAGTTAGCTGTCATGCCATGCCAGATCTCTTTCATTTCACAGAATAAAGGTATATGCACAAAGCATCATATCTTAGTGAACAATGTTTCATCCTGCAAAAACAAGAAACCTTGAACTCATTTGGTTGGAATATACTGATCAAACTTAATTCTTTGTTTAAATAAAAGTACATCTAATAACAGGCTTAAACAAGACAAGAAACCTGGGCAAATATTTCATCTATGTATATGATATGTCTACAGTATGCAACTGAGCATCAGTTTGGAATAAGTAATATGCTCCTTTTACTAGATAATCAGGCTTGGAAGATTGTTAAGTGGAGTATATAAATATCACTATATGCCCCAAAGAAAGATATTGCATATATTGTTATAAAATGTCTAAAAACAAATAAATAATTTATCTGTACAGTACTGTACCAGCATAGGCACTATCTAAATCTAATGTGTCTTTGGGGTGTTGTGTGTGTTGATCTGCTATTTTTGAGATGTGGTTCGGTCACAGTAACCAAAGTGGTCTATTTTGGCTTTCTTTTTTTTTTTTTTTTTTTTTTTTTTTTTCAGATTCACTTACTTCATAAAAAATTTCTGCTTTTGATGAAAAGAAAAGCAAAATCAAAATGAATAAAAGGCCCTATCTTCCAACTTAGGTTTGCTATTTGCTCAAACAGTGCTGAACCTCACCTTTTTTCTTTATTTTCTACTTTCTATAAAATGTTACAAATACTTTATTATATAAGTGCTTCACAGAATCACAAAGCTCAGATACACTAGAAGGCATTTCAAAAAGTTGATCGATACTTACCCAGAAGAACAAAAGTGCTTTTGAGTCCCTAAATTGAAACTAAACCCAGTCACAGAACACTACTACCATAAATTAATAGAATCTGGAGTCTACAAATTAACAACACTGATTACAATAGACAAAATGAAATTAAACAACATAATTTAACAAGCTAAAACATCTTAAACACTGTCACTTAAAACATTACCTACATGGAAGAAAACATTAACAGCTAAGGACTGGACTGATATGGTCATTCTTACAGCATGCTGTCCGATCTTGCTGGCAGCCTCCGGAAGAAGTTGAGAGGGACGGATGGTAGTTTGTGGCGGAACCTGGGATGCCTGAGGACGTAGAACCCGGTGAGGAGGGCAACAACTTGGAGGGGAGTCACATACAGGACTATAGCAGCAAGTAAACAGAAAGTCACGAACAGGGTCGTTGCTCTGGGATCTCTCCAGCTAAGCAGAGACTGGAACCTCTCACCTTGAGTTGCCAAATCACCTATCACAGTCTGAACTCTCCCTGCTATACTTCTCAGACGATCATACCTCATTCGAGCAATGTCTGATCCTCGGGAAGTAGGGAATGTGTCGAATTCTTCATCAAGTTCGTCTGGAAGAGCATGATCAGCATGAGATAGGCGTGTGTCCATGTGAGGAGGGTGTCTTGGCCTCCAACGGAAGTTCCAAATTCCGATCAAGAACAGATAGAGAAACACTGTTGGCAGTATCAGTTCAGGGTAGAGAACTAGTATGATGAAAAGGATGTGAATCAAAATGCTTGTAAGAGGGTTTCTCCAATTGCATATCTGATCAAACCATTTACCAACAGCTATCAGTCCACGGAGAACCCCCATGATTCTGAAAAAATTTGCCTTGCTTCTCCTCATACTCCACATATGGGAGTCAACATCAAGCATGTATTCGACAATTTCTTTCCTCAAGGGTGGTTCAGCTCGGCTGAGCCTCATTGACACAATCTGCATAGCCTGGTGCCTCAAGCTATCAAGCTGGATCACAGACAAGGGATGAATGTAATGCATTTTCGGCAACAATGGATGAGAGTACATATGCAACATGTTAATCAAAGAAGAGCACGTAAACCTCACAGCAAGCTGAACTTCACCCATTTTCTTCACCCCAGTTGGATGCAAGACTAGAAGAGGATATGAGTGTGTGTAAACCCTGTCTGATTCAAGTGTAGATAATCGAATCCTCACTTTCCCAATTCTGGAGTCCTTCCCGCCTCCACCTCCATGTACATGACCATTATCGAACACCCCTATTGTAATGACAGTACAAGGATCAAAAACCTCCCAAGTGTATTGCTCATTCCATCTTGGCATGAAGCTATCCACAATTGTCCTTGTACGCACCCATTTCTGTCCATATTTGGCCACACAATATGCATCAGTAGTTCCGCGTCCATCTTTTTGCTTCATTGGCATTAGACCATGTGCACTAAGTATACCAACCTCCAAAACCCCAATGTTGGACTTCCACAACTGTTTTGCTGTCGGCCTAAGATCACTGCTATAATGAGTTGACTCATCCAGAACATGATATCCACCCTCTAGACAAATTCGCAAATGGATTCTGCTTGCAAACTTGATCTCCTTTTTCTCCCCTTCTACAACTATATGCTTCTCCAGATTAAACCACCTCGAATTCACAGGCTTGTGGTCCAATCGCCTTTGCACCATTTGCAAAGGAATCAAACACCTCCCCAGAGTTTCATCTTTGTTCTGTCCTACCCTATCTTCTACCGTCAGTATCAATGGCTCCTCAAAAGGCTCAGCAACCACAAACATCAAATCTTCATTCCACATTGGATTAATAGTCTTACTCAAAGAAGTTCTAGTTCTCAACGCCTGATTTCCAAGTATAGCCTTGACAAAAACTTCTGGAAATCTAGTTTTATCATTTGGGATCAAGTCCTGAGCTTCAATTATATTGACCCTCACATACCAAAGTTTCGGAGACAGATATACCTTTGACCGAATGTGAGTGACTGCATCACCACCAACTGTCGCTGCATCAGAATGCCATGCATCCGGAAATGCCTCGTCAGCTTGAGTTCCCATCCAAACAGCCAACATCAACTCACCCGCCTTGATCTTCTCCCCCTTGCGATCTTCCAACCTATACCACTGTGGTGCCAATGGACTATCTGGAGGAACCCTTTTTGGTATCTCATTGAGATCGAACATGACCCTACCGATCAAATCATCTGCAACAACGTCCTTATCCTTCACATACACTTCCAAAACCGAAGCTTGAATTCTCTCCTTGGAGAAAGCAAATACCTGATTCCATTCAGGGTTAGACTTCTTCTCAAAATGCTTAGTAATTCCCTTATAGTTTCCAAGTTTCACTTCAACATAGGGATCACAACCACCAGTGACATCTTTACCAGGTAAATCCTTAGCCTTCACAACCCGAACATAAAGATATTGCATTTGCTCAACAAGATCATACGTGCTCGCAAGCTTGTCGCCAGCTATAGCCCCCGCCCCAATTTTGGGCGAGGTCTCCTTTAGAGCAAAGTCTACAGCTTGTGGTGGTTTCTGCATCTTTTCTAATGCGTAGTTACGGCACCAGAAGCACCAAAATCACTCAATGATAAACAAGAAGCTATGAAAGTATCCAAAAGCAAGATTTTATAGCTCAGTACTGAAATACAAAAACAATAAGAAACTGATATTAGAATGTTGTAAATTAATGATTTAAACACAAGATAAACACAGAATGACTGAGACAGATTTAAAAAATAAAAATTGCAAAAACCTCATCAATCATCAGAAACAAGCACCATTCCTTGCAAACAACAGGAACATGAAAAAGAAGCATCAACTTTTACTGTTACAACTCATGAAAACAAATCATAGGAAAGAAAATGACATTGCAAGTCATGTTAAATATAATAGATTTCTGAAAGGTGTGGACATTTACATCATATCTCAACTAATCGCAGTATTTTAATCAAAATCAATCGGTTCTTACCTAGAGCAAAATTTTCTCACCAGCCAAACAACATAAATACCCCACAAAATTAAAAATAATAAAAAAAACAGTGATACAGGAATGAATGTTGCAATGAGACATTAAATGGGTATGTTGAAGTAAAAGACCAGCTCACAGATCTCAAATTAAAATTAAAAAATAAAATAAAATAAATAAATACCATAAAAAACGAAGCTAATAGATTCAAGCAAGCTACAAACTTTCAAAGGCTTCTAGAAATGTACAACTCAAAATGCATGTCATTTTTGCTATATGACTTCAGAAAGTGAACAAACACAACTACTCACACCAACTTCAGGAAAGCAAAGAAATAATACTTCAAAGGTTGAGAAATGTTGTACCTTCTTCTTGTTTCTGCACAGTTCAAAAACAACTAGTAGTCACTCACTCACTCACAGCCTAGCCAAACTTCAACTTCAATGAAAAATCAAAACTTTTTTCTGTGCATTTACCTCTTTTTTTTTTTCCCCCTTTTTTCAAAAATAAAAAATGGTGTGGAGAGTGAACTAGTCTATAAAAATGATCTCGTGGGCTGATCAGATCTATTAAGAAACTATGTGTAAATAGACACAACATACAGAACAGCAGAACTACACTGTACCAACTCCTTTATTTATTTGTTTTTATTGTAACGTTAAAAAGTGATAGTTACCAAAATCAGAGCATTAAAATTAGCTTAAAAAAATTTCCTCTGTTTTAAATGATTATTGTTAATTAGCACAGGAACCCGAGGAACACGTGTGAGGAGACCGTGGTCGGGTGGACACATGCGCGAGAAGTGTTTAGTGATGTGTTGGTGCTGTTTAGTTTTCCTAGGTATAGGAGATGAGAATGCCGTTCAATTTCAATCGTCTTGGTTTCCTCGTAAGATGCCCAACAATGCTATGCGTGTGTCCTTTTCTGGGTGCACCTAAGACTATAGATTTTCATATGGACATAATAACAAGTTAATTTACATTAAATAAATTATTGTAATCAAATTCCAGTTACGATATATGGTCGAAACTAGACACCAAATTCCAAACATTCGAATCTCAAATGCAATCTCGATCCAATCCTTTAACAAGAACTTGAGGAACAGACTGTGTTTGACCGTGAATTACGGTGACACCTGTGTCGTGTGAACCCAGCTCAACGAACATATAATAGTAGTACATAATGTTATCTATATTGTAATGGGATGTTGTGAATCAAGGAGATACGGGTACTTAATTAAGATATAGATAAAATTGTATAAAGGTGAGCTAATGAGTTTTAGATGAACAAAATATTACAAGGTGAGACTTGGCTTATTTTAAGTGACGCAACCAAGTGGCACCTAGAATTGTTTCACCTGAACAAGAGCTCCCTGCTTCGATCCAGACGCGAGCATTGCCTCTAGAAGAGCAACATCTCTGGCACCTTCCAAAAATGAGCAACGTGGCTCGGCTACATGCCCACTTCCTTTCTGCATATGCAAAGATAACAAGGTTAAAGAGCTTTTTTGCTGATAAGCAGTTATTATCAAGGGAACAAATCACACGTCAAAATAGTTAGTAACATCTAAGCAGTTAGGTTCCACAACTAGAACATTGCATAAGCCAATCAAGATACAAAAGACAGCTGAAGCTTGCCAAAATGGCTTAGCAGCCTTCTCTGCAAAATATTGTTCTAGATGGACATTTATATTAATCAAATAAGATAAAGAAACCACAGTAAAAATTGCATGGGAATGAGCCTATTATAAATATCACCTTAGCCTCTGAAATATCACGTAGAAAAGCCTTTAATTCTTCAGTGACTCCACTGAATGGGTGGAAAAAACTTTTATTCTGACCATCAGCACCAAATAGTGATATCTGCAGTAAATTGTAAGACATCAAAATAACAAGTTATTCACTCACAGATGATCAAAATGATTTTGAGCGTCATTGTGTACCGCTATAAACACCACCTAAAAATTTTTCGAATACCCCTACCATACGTACATGTGTGTGAGGGAGAGAGAGTAAACACAGTTTTTGAAACAGAGACATTGCATTAATTACTATCATAATGGTCCTAATAATTATTAAATCCAGATGCCCCACAGCAGAATAATTTTATTTTTAAATATATGGATTTTGTTATGTTAAATACATTTACTATATGTTTCATTAGTTAAAGATCACTTATACTACCATCATTTGACAAGAATAATGTTTATTTTCTGTATACCTGGTAACCATGGCGGCCATTTTGGTTTCCACGCTCAAGTTGTAGAGTTCCCTTCAAGCCAACAACTCGCCAAAATATCTGTTATAGTTACCGAATAATATGAGTGTAGATAGTAAATGAGCATGTATAGTTTCTAAATCCAACATCAGTTTACCACATGCCTTGGGTGATCTGCTGGAGACAACCATGACAAAAACTCCAGAACATCCATTCTCCAGTAAACTGAGGCAAGGAAATCCATGCCATCGGATATCAAGATCTGTTGGACAAATTTTGTCTGAAACTGAATATTAGTGGGTAGAAAACTTACAAATTGGAGGATATGGTATCTGGGCCAGGTAATGTTTGATCTACATGATTTGTAATGGCTGAAACAGACCGAACCTCGCATCCCACAATCTTTCCACAAGAGAATAAGCAAAAACAGAAAAGTATATTCCAAATCAAGTACAGTTCATTTGTGATGCATTAAAAAAGTTACATAAGATTCATGAATCAAATTTTCGTACTAAGCGAATTTTGCAAGTAGTGCCTATTATGATTCGACAACAATTAGCTTAGCATGAACTAGGATAATCAAGTCAAAAGCAAAATTTCAATAGCAGCAAGTAAAATAATTGTTTGAATTTACCATTCGCAATCCTGCAATCATATGCACCCCCATGTCAAGAATGAAACCTCCCTGTGAACGAGAAGATATGTTTGCCAAAATAAGACATGAATGTTGATAAAGCACAATAAAGTTTTAGAGAAACTGCAGTATAACTGAATCCAGAGACAAATCATATGTTCGATAGGAGAATAAACACCAAGATTGTTGGTATATTACTATATCATATAAATAAGTAACACATTAATCACCATGAAGCAACAGGTCTAGACTGAAAGCAGAAATAGTGTCAAAATAAACTCAACAGGGTTTTTAAGATTCAAATGCAAAGTTTTTTCCCTCAAGTTCTTAACAGTTCCTCTTACAGATTTTCTGAATTTGTTAAATTCATAAACGGCTGGGGCCATTTGGTATTGGCTTTATCAAAATTTTAGTTAAAAGTCATCATCTCACACATGAAAATTAAACGAATGACTTGCCCTACTTCATGATAGCTATGCTTATTTTTATCGTGACGATCAAATACAAATGAGATCACGCCAAATAGAACCACCACCAAATTAAAGGTATCCATGAATCTGCAATTGATAATTTCATCATCTAAACTTTAAAATGTAATACATACAGTAAAATTACGTCTCCAGGAGCTCAAGAAGTATGGGTTTGCACTGTTCATTGATCCTTCCACTATGACTTGGACACTCATCATATTTCCAATCTCCGCCACTAATTTCTTGGACTGCAAAAGGAATGGTGAATATGAAGGGATACATGGAACTAAACCAGATATGTTGAATACAAGTACCTCTACAAAGGCAGGTTCAAATCGGTAGTTTTCTGCCACCGCCCAAATTGGTTTAACTGAAAAGTTAGAAGAAATGGCATTGTAGCTTGCTATCGCATTTTCTATTTCACTGTTACCTGCAATTTTCAATATTCTTAGAATGAATAGAGGATAAAACTTAGCCAAGATAAGAGCATCATGTGCAACATCTAAGCAACCAAATTTAGCAAGTATAATTCATGTGCTCAACAGTTGATTATGTTCATATCCATTAATAATGTGCTTTTGCATCTAATATCAGCTAGCATCAGTCATAAACCATCCCAGCTCAATCAATGTACAACCTATATATTCCTCAAAGAACCATACCACAAACTTAATAGGTTTAATTGGCTTTTGATCTATTAGCAGAAGCTCAATTAACAATATTAGCATTAGGGAGCTTCCCTGAATAAACTCATTTTAAATTACTCAATTGTACAATCTTAAAATGCTAAACCAGAAATCAAGAAATTTTTCACAAATGATTGAGTTTGTTGTATACAAAAAAAATCAATAAACTGGTGAACTAGCTCATATAGAGAATAAACTTACTAGCTGCAGCTGGTTTTTCTGTAGTCCATGGATGGAGCAAAGCCACAAATACAACGTACCCAGACGAACCAACAAAAAGGCAAATTAAATTCCTTGAAGAAGAATCACCTAAACTAATACTTAAAAAGTAAGATTCAACAGTCAATGCTACACTTAAAAAGCACCTTGCAAAACATGCTTCCCCGCCTTCAAAAGCTTCAGTGATGTATCAACCTGCAGGAATTTGTACATTTATATTACACTATTAATATCTATCTATCCTTATCTCATGAAGATGGATCAAAATTCGAACACTTAGATGGATTTCAAAGATGCATAAAAGAAGAGAAAGACAGGGAGAAACACCTGAACTTGGCCAGCAAGAACAACAGCCACACCAAGAATGGAGCCATCTTTGAGAATCTCATCGAATCCTTCGTCTCCCCAAACACACTTCACATTCGGAAACGTTTTGCGCGCTATGGCCACCGCGCTTTCAGCCGATTCCTACAAATCAGAAGTGGTTTCCGTTACAGAAGGGGGACAGAATTAAAGAGAAAATGAGTGGGTGAAGTACCCGAGAGCGGCTCCAGATGCATTTGACGGAGACGAGATCGGAGATCTCGGCAAGTCTGGGGAGATACTGAGTTTTGACAAAGATTCCAGCTCCGACAATTGCGATTTGAGGAGTGTCGGAAGTTGCAGCCATCTTCTTCTTCCTTGGTGCGATTGAGAGATTCGACGAGGAGATCTGAGGTTTCTGAAAAAATGTGTTTAGAAATGAGAGGGAAAGACTGAGAGATGAAAGCTGAAGAGTGATGCTAAGGGCCAAAACAGTCGAGCGTTGAAGGCAGTTGGTGATTTTTTAAACGTGGTGTATTTTTCAGTTTAGTATTAAAAGATCGTTTTATTTGGAGGGAAAATCGACTTCTGCCGACTGCTTTCTAATCCGTCGTCATCTATTAACGGCAATGCCATGTTCAGAAATTCAAGAAGTCATTAGATATTTGGTTCGCAATGCCATGATCAGAAAATCCAGAAATCATATTAGATACTTGATTGGAGTTGCAAATTACATTTATATTATTATAATGCCAGGAATGGTATTTTTACTATTTCACACAAAATATTTATTGGTAACTAAATATTAAATTAAAAAATAAAATAATATTCTCCATTATTACTCAATTTCATGGTCAAGCATATGGTCTCCTTACAAGATCATCTTTGATTTTTACTGGTTCAATGAGATGTAGACCCTCAATTGCGGAAAACAATGCCACTCAAATACGCATAAATCATTCACACCCTCAAAAGGGGAAAAAACTTGGGGAACTTCTATTGCTTCTGCACTCGTGAATTACATTAGCCTAGCCCTCAACAAATACAGGATACAGTTATAGTTGACAAATGGACTGTACAACAACAACGCTCAAATTGACTATAGAGTGATGGTTTTTGTATAAAAATAATGTGACAAATTACCTACTGAATGAGTCTGAGAACGAAGTTGGAGCTATGGAAGTCAAGGAACTTAAAATCCGGCTCCAGAGCTTGTATGTATATAGCTTCCTTCGGTGCCTCATTCACGCCAGTTTGTGTAGCATACTCCATAGCCATCTCATAGTCCACCTGCAAATCAAATAGTTAGTTTCATGCATGTTGCCTACACAAGATAATTAAGTTCCTGAACAGAAGTATAAGATGAAAATCATGCTAATTTAATTAGGCTGCAATCATTATATAACAAAAAAGTTCTTTCTAAACGACACAGCAACCACAGTGAAGAAACTCCTTAGAAATGCCATTCCCAAATACTGTTATGGTTGGTGAACACGTGTAAGTTCCCAAGCAACTGAGCAATTTTAAGTTCACGCCTTACCTTTTCAACAAACTGGGCAAGCTTTTCTTTGAGTGTCTCTTTTGTTATTGTTCGTGAGTGGATATTCTGAAGTAATTGTGCATCCTCTTCCTCAAATCGTCTCTTCTTTGTTGCATGAAATTGAGATACTTCTTTCAAAACATCATATATCGCGTTAGCAGCATCGGGTATATATCTGCCATTGATGCACAGTATTACAGTTTTGAAAAAAGAAACCAGAACAACTTCTGGCAAAGAACTAGGCACAAATGAGATGAGAGAACTAGACACATGAGATGGGAGAATTACTTGCTCAAATTTCTTTTTCTTTCCTGCTGCTCACGGGCCTGTATTTTCCTCACTATTTTCGATTTTAGTTGTATGCAGCACTGCTGGAGAGCAGCCTGAAATCCACATGTCATCAGCTTAACGTTTAAATAATTTAAGAAATTAACCTAAGCAGTTGGCCAGTATCCACCTTGACAGCAGTAGCTATCTCACTGATATCATCTCCAATATACTCTTTGCCAGTTCCTTTGAAGGGGATTTTGGTACTTACGATACTTACAAAGACACCAATTTTGTCTTGTGTTTGGTTTATCTTGTAATTGTTCCAGCTGTAAAAGAAAGTTACTTTGTGACATCCATAGAACAATAAGTTTCAATAGTCATCTCTTCTCCAGATCAGTCAACTAATGACACTCAAAATCTGCCTCACAGATCAGTCTTCTCTCAATGGAAGGGGGGGAAAAACTCTAATAATTGTACTCTTACGTGATTCTCTTCATAGCAGTTCGAGTGACAACATCACCACCTTGCTCAAAAAGAAGTGGAATCCGATTACCAAACCGGAAAATATTTAATCCCTGAAATAGACATCAGAATAGAACAGATCTTTAATTTTAAGCTAAAGACTGAAAATGGAAAATCAAATTTCAGTAAATGTTTAGAGCATCTATCTTATAGTCATGCATAGATAAGGACTTTTCTTCAGTATTGACAGATGGAATCTTATAAATGACAACCTCTGAACATTATGTTCAGTATAGATGTACAACCACTTACTTGTTTCACATCTTTTCCACCCACACTGACGCCAGCTTCCACAACGAAAGGATGCCCCTCAAAAACTTGAGCACTACATTTATTATTAGAAAGAACAACACTGAGAACAAAGTCCGTCTATCATAAAGCTAAAAGATTTAACTATTTTGACTACAATTCAAGCAACAGTTTGAATAAATGAATTACAAGCAGATATACCAAAACTTGAAATCAGATACAACCTGCCAGAATAAGTGGCAACCATGTCTGGATGCAACTCCTTTATAATGCCTAGACGAAGGTTATACTCCCCAGCAGGACTAAGGCACTATGAAATATAATTTCATGTGAGGAGAAAAGAACAGATCAAACAGTGATTTAAACCAATTATAAGAATTTGAGTGATGAAAACAGTTTTCGAATAAATATACTTGAACACTATTAGAGATGAATATCTTACATCACCACTAGGGTCATCAAATTTAGCTTGACGAAACAATTGATGGATGCGAACTAACTGCTGTGGGGTCAGAGACTTCACCGACATCTTTGGGGTGAAATCTGGACCCATTTCTCCTATAAAAAGAGAAATTTGTATATGAATTACGATGTGGCTTTAACAAAAACTTTCCAGAAAGAATAATTTGCAAAGTTAGCACCAATGCAATATTTTTTTTTACGTACTCAAGTCGCAACATTTGAGCACAAAGAAATCATGGTCATCATGGACCATAAATGGCATAATAGATGATATCCAAACACACATTGCATAGAAACTGATAGTCATATTCAGCCTAAAGAGAACAAAAGCATCATTACAGCAACCAATAATATGCATGCGCACATAGAGAGAATAAAAAAGACATATCAACAGATAGATACACATGCATTATACATATATTTTAAATGGACATGACAAAGCTACATCCTTAACTAATTTTACTAAGGGTAAACTAAAAAGTTCCATAGGCATGAGACTGAATGAAATTCAAAACACCAATACTACAGTGGCATATAATATTGAGCAGAACCGGTTCCAGCCAGACAGGATAGGTTGCAAATTATACCTATTAATCTCTCAGCAAGTGATTTTCCTATATTGACAAACTCATGCTGAAGAAACTGCAGGAGATTCTGTTTTGAAGTTTCGTTAATCAGACGTTTTATTAATAGTAAATCCACTGAAGATGGATGATGCTTAGTCTCAGCAGGGACCGGTGGCATTACGTCAGTTCTTCGTGAAAATCTGATAGTGACATTTTTACTGCAAAGAAACTTGAATGCATCAAAAGCACATACCAGAACAACTATGCATGTCAGTGCATGGACATATATGAAAGAATAGAAAAGGTTTAAGGAAAACAGAAACAAAAGAAAACAAAAATCATACTCTGATGCATCTGAGATAAATCTAAACATGAATTGGGCATAAGGAGTGATAACAGCCATTTGTCGCATGTAATGCAATATCTTAGACTGCACATATCAGCAAGGAAAATCAGTTCCAAAGGCATGGCAGAGTGGGATAGCTAACACTGAACCATTTCTGTGACTGGAACCATAGCATACCACATCACACAAAAAAGGGGCTTACATGTATAACACTAAATAAAGTAACCCCACCATGGCTAATCATATATACTCACACGGTAAGTTGTCCAATTTCCTTCAATTACCACTTGAATTTCAGCTCCATGCCACCTCTCCTTGTTGTCCCGTTTTTCATGTAAATGAACATGGGGAATGTTCCTGAAAATTGTTAATAACAGGTCATTATCTTGTGGTACAAGAGTAGAAGAGCTTGTGCTATTGTTTACTTTTCCTATAGGAATTTCTGTGCCTTGTAATTACTGAAACTAATAATTTTTATTTTTTTTCATTTAATTCAAGTTAGTTAGACTTTAATAAAAAAGAAGAAAATATAAATAAGAAAAGGAAAGAAAGAGAGAAGGAAGAGCGATATCTAGGTTTCAAGCAGCCGTACTTGTGAATATCTATATCCAGCCTGCAGAATGAAATGAAGTTTTGGCCCCTCATAGACGATGAAATTTCTATTGGCAGACCCGTGCTCATCTTCGACCAGATTAATGCCTGCGGAAGGAGAAAAAAGAAATAGTATCATTTTTAATAAGCCAACCATCGATGCAAGACACGTCATAGATTATAAATCAATAAAGTTCCGTGAGGTACTGTGAGCAACATAAGCTGCAAAGTCCACAGCAATGCACGGGCATTGCCCAGCTCTTTTATGCAACAAGCAATTCATGTTCATTGTGGGCATTTCAGAAATGGCTAATACCAGCACAGAGATATAATATTCAAAATGTACCAATGTAGGACTGTTCTAAGGAAAAACAAATAGTTCTTGAAATAATTCAGTCAAGGCAGAGGTGACCAAGCCTTGGAGATCCAAGTAGGTTACAATGCCCTCTAATTTGAGTAGACACTGTGAAGGCTAAAGTTGAAAACCGGCAAAAGAAAATGGGGAGGCTAGAGAACAAAAAAGTTAAAACACCATGCATGTTCCAAAACACTAGTATCACTATATGTGCACATCATGATGATTACAATCAAAACACAAAACCAAGAATGTCAGAAACACTACCATCTTTGCACCAAGACCAAACTTCCCCCGTGTCTGTTTCAGGCCATATTTAGTGCCCGACAGAACTGCATAAAAAATTATACTTCACATATTAAGGTTGTGAGGGATTTCAGATCCTTGTATTATAAAAGACTGAACTCTAAAGCTTCAATCACAATCTTCCATCCTTTTTCATGTTTAACAATGAAATTCTAAGCAAGCAATTGTATTACCTCGGCCAAACATATTTGGTATATCATCATGTGGCATTCCTTTTCCATTATCCTATATCAAAAAGGAAATTACAAGCATGAAACGTGCAGGTATAGAGTAACCATTAACTCTTTATCAGACAAGAAATATAGCATACAGATTAAGAAACAAACATACTAACATTATAGTTCAGTGCAATTACAGAAGAAGAAACTAAATTAAACCTTGCAAGTGACCCTGTAAAATGAAGCATCACCTCGACCCTTCATGATCTTAGGAGCAGAAGGCTCTTTGACTTTCTTGCCAAGAGCGGCATTCTTAGCTTGTAGTTCTTGAGCACGTGCTTCCTTTGCTAATCTTTTCTGTAAAACAGATAGAATGCCAAAAATAAAAAATAGAAGTAAACAAAGTAACTTTTATAATGCATGAAAGTGTTTAGCTTACTTAATCTAAATGGAATAAAATTATCAATACACCCGACCACCTAAACTATAATACACATTTATTTAACTAAAGTGAAAAAAGAATGAAAATTAAAATGCGTCTAATTTATGAATGGAATTGATATCTGAAACTTAAAAATGCCATATAACCAAAAGGTCATACATAATGCAAACAAGCTATGGAAACTGCAGACATGTAGATATAATATTAGAAGCGCACAAACCTCACGAGCCTTAGCTGTTTCAAAATCATCATATAGTTCTGCATCAACACGCTCTCGGTCAACGAGACCAATCATTGAATTAAACTTGCTTTTTCCAATCTCTTCACTGCAACAAGACAGGTGATTCAAAAAAAATCATTGCATCAACATTATTTCTTATCACTGAATAATAGGGAAAAAAAAAAAAAGAACAGCTGAACAGCACTGTAACCATTTCAGCATATCATTTCAAAAATTACAAAATCATCAAACTTACATAGTAATCTCCACAACAGGAAGCTCCGATATGGACTCCGCAGAATCAAGTGAATTTTCAACTAACTCTCTCACAGTAGTATAAAGGCTTTTTCCAGGCTGCAATATCCATCAGCGCACTTTGTCACATATTATAATATCAAAGAACCATAAAATAACAACTTCACTTCCCTACAAGGATCCCAAATGATTCCTCGATGTGGGAATTTTGAGTCCAAATTGAACTCACATGATCAAATTCCATACGAACTCTTTTTTCTACTCAAATTTCATCCAATTCAATTCAGTGACCACTCCATTCAATTTACAACCGAATAAACTAAACAAAATTTTAAAAAATAAAAATAAAAATCAATTCAGTTGACACTACGGTCAATTGATGCTCAAATGCATTAAAATCTCAAATCCGCAAAAACTAAAAAAGTCAACAAAACTGATCTTACATTATCAAATCCAGCTATGTTCTTGTTCTCTGCAAAGAACTCAGCTGGTGATTCTGCAGGGATAAACAAAAACAAAAATTAGATCCACAAGAAAATAGTCCTTACAGTTCTACTTGACCGCAAAAGATAAAATAAAATAAAAAAATACTGGAGAGAGAGAACTACTTTGCTTGAGAGAGCTTTCTTTTGAATTTTTAGGAGTTTTCGACTTGCTCTTCTTCGGTTCATTTTCGTCGTCCATTGCGATGAAATCAAAAGAATACTTCAATTTGAATCCAGGAGAGAAGCGAGTCTGTGATCGGTCGGAGAATCGATGGTGTGAAGGAGCGGTTTAGGGTTTTTGATGATACTATGCAGTGGAGCTCGTGGCGGATGCAGGTGCTGAAATCAAAATGACAATGTTGTCCTTCGAACTAACGGCTCAGATGAGGTGTGTGCTGCTCTTGCTTTGCATATATTTCTGATTTCTGATGTTGAATTTGATCCAACTTTTCCCGCCAAATATTGGCCTTGGTGAAAGCGGGCCAGTCCGAGGCCTATAGAAAGCTTGTTGATGGGCTTCACTCTCAAATAAATCCGGTCATGGGCCGACGAAGTAGTATTAAAATTTAATTTATTTTAAGATATATAGCTATTCCAATAAATTTGGATTTCGAATCAATATTTCATAAAATAATAAGAAAAATTGTGCTCACACCCTCTAATAATATTTTTAAATATATATATATTTTTTAAAATTTAATTGAAATATAAATAAATTAATTTGACAATTTCATTAGTGAATGGACATTCTTAATGGGTTACTCTCTTCTAACCTGCAATCACTTAAAAACAATAAGATAAAAAGATGAAGTCGAACAACACTAGTGCGGTGTTTGTCCAACATTCAAGTCTGACGATGTTTTTTATTTTATATTTTATATTTAATTTAAGGGTCTATATTTAGGTTTATCCAGGCTTGCAAATTGAAAGCAAAGAGATCTAGAGATCTATCCATGAATCATGATCCACAGCTGAAAAAATACATCTGAGCTTAGACCATTCAATAGAAAGCAAGGGACTTTAATATTAGATATAATACCAACAATATTATATATATAACTTTATTTACACTATATTTTAATAAATTTAATATTAGTATATAACGTGCAAAATTATTTATTTTTTAAAATTCAAAATTATTTATATTTATATATATTTTATTTAAAAAAATAAAAATATATCTTTTGAACTATTCAAAAAATCTAAAAAAATAAAGTTAAAATTTATCTAAATAGAATTTTTAAAATTTTAAAAATTTTAAAAATCAATTATTTTTCATATCCCTGCATCCATATAAAATATTATTAAAAAGTATTTTTTAAATAAAATGAATATTTAAAGATTAAATTAAAAGCAATTCATTAATTGTGTGTTTGGGAAAGATTTTTAATTAAATTTTAAATTAGCGTTTAGATTATTGGATAGCGTTTGAATTCTTTTAGGTGTTTGGCATTCAATTATATAACCGTGTTTAGAGTTTCAATTATATTTTACAACAACGTTTGAAAACGCTATTTCAATCAACGTTTTCACAAAACGCTATTTTAAAAATATCTCATAACCCTTACCATTTCAACATTCTCTCTACTCTGTATTTTCAACTTGTTTTCTCTGCAATTTTTATTTTTATTCTACCAATATCATTTCCATTGATTTTCATTGTTTCGGTAAGTTCAACATTATTCCCTTCTTCTTTCTACCAAAATTATTTCCATTGATTTTCATTGTTTCGGTAAGTTCAACATTATTCTCTCATCCTTTCATCTTTATACATTCTTTAAACATATTACCGAATCTCATACCATGTATATTTTTATTTGTCTCAGATACAGTGTTGTTACAAGGTAAACTAGAACTAGAAAAAATCTTATTAAACTTTACAAGTATTTTATTATTTAAATCTTTTAATTGATTTGATATTTTTGTATTTTATCTATTTAGGAGTTAAATTTGTATGAATGAATTATTGATTAGAATGAATTTTAACCAAAACATTAATGGTGGTATATACTTTTGACAAGAGAATTATTGAAAGAATTCACTACCAATACTTATAATTCAATAAAGAAAAATCATTAATTTCAATAATTATCTTATAGAATTGTTTATTTATTTATTTTATAGTTTTTATACATAATACCCTTTTGATAATTTTATATTTTAACAGATAATTTAAAAGTTAAACGTGATACCAAACACCCAATATAACAACTAATCTAACAATTAATTTAGAAGTTAACGTAACAGTTAACCACCGTAGCTAATTGAAAAACTAATTTAAAATCTGATGTGAAACATACTCTCTTTTATATATACATACCTTCTCTAATACAAGTTTGAATCAACCACTTTTGATAATAGGATGTATTAAAACATTTTTAAAAAATAAATTATTATCAGAATCGAAGATGATTGTGGGATTATCTTCAAACAACTTATCCTCAAAAGTTCTAGCAATACGTAGAACCGCACACTAGATTTGTTGATAAGGCAAATCAATTAAAAAATAAAAATCACAACATTAATTATTGATAAGCCACTCTGGCCTCCTGCTCTCATTTTATTTATTTTTATTTTCCGACACAAAAATAATTTGCAAAGATCTAGATGTTCTGGAACGATAAGCCAATAATTCAACAATAATGTAGATATGACTGATACAACAGTATAAACTTAGAGGATGTACAAAGTGGGTGTTTTTAGTTGGGATTTTTGGTATAAAAATAATATTTTATTTGGTATATTTGTGAAGAGATGACACAATGGATGGAATTTTTGTAAAATATTTAATATTATTTATATATATATTTTATTCTTTTATTTAACTTTTAAAATTTTTAATATATTTTTATTATTAAAATAATAATTTTTACATTATCTCTCCCCTAACTCTTTTTTTCCTACTTACACCTCATCAAATATTCCTTTAAAATAAGGGATCAAGATCCTTCTCTCTTCTCTTTTCAAGTTTATTTGTCTTCTCTTTCATCCACCCAAGTAAAAATCCCAACAAATACCCCCATTGTACATGCTCTTATAATTCTATTATCACTAAAAATCTTTTTTTAAAAAAAAAATCTAATTAGAAATGCTTGTATGAAAATTTGAAATTGATTTTTATATATTAATTTATTTAGATTGTGGATTTTTGGTAACCCATCCTATTCAATTTGCCATGTTGACTGTATGTCGAAATAGAAAAGACGTGTCAGTACAAATTAATTGAAAAATAAATAAAATTGAGATTGTTGGATTGCCATGTGTCTACTATCTATCTGTCATTTTGTTTCTTTGGGACCAGTCGAATATTTAACGTGATACACACAAGTTTACAATAATTTAATTGCAGGTTGTAAATTGTAATTATCACTGATGAATTCCGTATAATCCAAAATTTGAAAACGATATTTTTTAGTTTTTCTCAACTATTCACCACATGATAAAGGAGGTGGATGATTGGATTGGACTAAGAGAACGAAAACGTTTGGAATTTCTATTATTATGCAAACAAGCAAATAAAATTCTATTCACAATAAATTATAGTAGTTTTATTTATTTTAATATGATATATAAATTTAAAATGTGGAATTCTACACACATTAGAAACAAGCAAAAGATACAAAGGGGACCATATTATTATGATTCAAACAAAGAGACCTGGATGTGAAATGAGCAGAGATAGTGTAAATACTGAAAATGTGATGAATTATTAACCATAGAAGGAGAAGATATTTTTGAAAGTTGGCGATGGAGGAGCTGATAGTACTATTTTATCTATAGATAGGGTGATGTGGTTGTGGTTGATAGATAATGTGAGCAGTGGCCTGGTTTGTCTAATTATACAGAGAGACAGTGTCATGTCTGCTTTCAATGTATTCACGTGGTCCTTGCATGTGAACGAACAGCTTTGATATCAGAAGATCTCGCAAGATTACAAGTGTTTCTTTGCCCTGATAAGTAAGTACGTGAACACATGTGATTCTTATTGGAAAAAATTGTCATTCAGTTCATTGGATTGGGCATCAACTTGTCTATTAGAATTGAATTTAGTGAATAGTGTCTTGATGTCAACAACGGGGATGTAGCTCAAATGGTAGAGCGCTCGCTTTGCATGCGAGAGGCACGGGGTTCGATCCCCCGCATCTCCATCATATTTCCTTTTTGAAAAAAATTTATGATTAAATTTAAATGGTTTTTGTATTAAATTAATTTAAAATGATAATTATATAAATTAACTATGCTACTATTATAATGATTATTGGAATGCAGATGAAATAATAGATGTGATGTGACAGAAAGACCAATTTAATCACGGGTTGTTTGAAATTGCATGATATTTCTTCCTAAAATGATAAGATAATAATTTCAATTATTGCATACAGACATGCAAGTTTTAGATTGTCCATATGACGTTGAAGTTGATACTGATAATCTTGTATTTATGTGGCCACTTATCAATCCATTTTCAACTGCTCCATATAGTGTAGAAACTACAGTGTATACTCCAATAACCAATAGAACAACTACTGTTAGGAGGAATAAATTAGAAAATATGGGGTCTATTATTAAGAAATAATTGAGATAATATTAAAACACATATAATTAAAATGCATTATTTAAAATAATAATAATAAAAAAATAAAACAGCCCTCAGTTTATCAGGATTACCCTACTAAACGATTGGAGTTGGATGCTCCAAACACATCCTTACAATGAATAAAAAACACGTGTGCATAATACAACTTACAAGCCCTATAAAATCTTTATATAAATGGATCACGAATCTCACACAAAACAACCATAAGCCTAAACAAAAATACGTGTTTGGTCTTCCTTCTTAACGATGTTGAAGCCACAGCTTCACAACAAATCTCATCCACTCGAAACCCTAAGTGCATTACAGAAGCCGTTCCTCATCGGATATGTCGGCGATTGCGCTTTTCGCAGTCCGGTCCACTGGAAACCCTCGTTGATAAAATCACCCAGAAGTAACCCTATTGGTTATTCACGAAGGAATTATCAGATAAAAGCAATAGCAACGCCTCTTTCGACAGAGAAGTCTGTGAATGTTAAGGCAGTTGTTAATGTTAAAAGAACGCTTGGTGGTATTATGTCCAACTTGAATTTGGAGAGAGCGTTTGATGATGTGCAGGATTTGTTTGGGAAGTCTATGATATTGGAGCTCGTTAGTGATGAGCTTGATTCCAGTAAGTAACTTCCGTTTGAACATGTGTTTGAGGTAGAAGTAGAGATAGAGGTAGGTACTGCTGGTTTGAGTAGACAGTACAGGAGTACTGTTACATTATTATTAAGTGTACTGCGAACAGTTGAATGGAGCGACTAATATCTGAAGTTATGAAAAATAAAATTTTAAAAAAAAAAAAATATATCTTTTTCACTTCCATTTTAGTTTTAATGCCACAAAAATACAAGCCTGAAGTTTTGGAGTGATACGAGTAGATTTGGACTTTTTAAAAAATAAATAAATAAAAATTATGTAGATTGAACTAATTTATTTTTTAATTTTATTAAAATAAAAAATGATGTAATTTTTTTTTTAAAAAAAACAAAAATTAAACATTTCAAATTCCATAGATCATCCAATTTAATTTATTTAAAATAAAATTTATAAAATAATGGAAATAATATATTTTTTTAAAATGATTTTTAATATAAAAATTATATCAAATTGTAAAGAAGAGGTATTTTGATTAGTTTAGTTTTTTTTTCCTCCTAATTTTGACTTTTAAAATTTATAAATTTAAAATAAATTCTGATGTATACTAATTTAATTAAAAATTAAAAATAATAAAAAATGAAAACAAAATGATCAATTTTAAATGGATTAATATTTTTTTTGTTAATTTTAAATTTTTAGGTTTTAATAAAATTTCATTTATTATATATATTTTTAATTTTTTTATTTAGTAGTTTTTTAAAATTCCAAACAGATTTATTTTCATTTTTGTTATTTTATAACTTTTATTTATATTATATAGCCCAACTTTAAGAATTTTACAAAAAATCTTTCAAATTTTCACTTTTAAAAAATGAACCAAATTGACCATTTTATCCTTTTGTGAAGATCTTTTACACTGATATGTGAAGGTGTGAATGTAGTCTGTGAAAAGGACCTTCATATATTTGATGATCTATTTTTGACAATCAAAGTTTGGGTGACTCAAAAATAGAAATAAACTTTTATTGGTTTAGTTTTGAATTTTTAAACTTTATTTGGTTTATTTTATATAATTTTTCCTTCTAGATAATATAATATAATTTTAATAATTAAATAATAATAATAAAAAATAATCCATTCACAATAATTTTAATTAAATAATCAATTTATGCTATATTTTAAAAAATGGTTAAAATCAAAAGGTGTATATATAATAAATTGGAAGTTATGGATGTTTACCATTATACTAATATTTCTTTTTATAATATGTAAAATTTATTTATTAATTTTATTAAAATAACAATATAAAACTACTATTATATAAAGTGATAATTTGTTTAAATAGGTTTTTAAATAATTATAAATTTAATTTAAAAAATTATTTTTAAAATATTAATTTTCACCCATAAACCTAATTTTTCAAAATATTTTTAAAATCGCACTATTTACAAACTTTATAAATTATGGTTAAAATTTATTTTTACAAATATTTTAAAATATACTTATAATTGTATACTGATTTTTATTTTTATTTTTATTTTTAAAAATACTTTATATAAATAGTATTAAAACTTTAAAATCATATATTATATATTTTTACTATAAAATTAAAAACAAAAATAATATATTTTTACTAAATATTAATATATAATAATTAAAAATAATTAGACTACATAATTATTAAAAATGTAAAATCATATTTATTGTAAATTTTAATTAAAAATAAAACTAAAACCTATTATCATTTTTAAACTAAAAATTTGAAAAATTATTCAAGGCACAGCAGATTTTTATTTTTATTTTTATTTTTTATAACCCCTAATATTAATTTGTGAGTTACAAAATTGCCCTCCACTTTTAAATTTAATATCTAGCTACCATTGATATTAATATTGGAATTTGGAATCTTAGATATTAGAGCAAATTTGTAATATACAGTAGTTTTTTTTTCCTTCTTCAATGAGGTCTATTTTTAAATTAAATTATTAAAAAGATTAAAATTATCCTAATACAACTCTCTATATACGTTTCAGAGACGGGATTAGAGAAGCCGACGATCAAAGCATTTGCTGGATTCAAAGGAACTGAGGATGACGGAGAAGTTCGGTACGAAGCTTCGTTTAAGGTCCCGCCGGGATTCGGAGAAGTGGGTGCCATCGTTGTCGAAAATGAGCACCACAGAGAAATGTATATTCAAGACATTGTGCTTGATGGCTTCATCAATGGTCCCATTACCATTAATTGTGCTTCATGGGTTCACTCCAAGTTCGACAGGAAGCAGAAAAGAGTCTTCTTCACCAATAAGGTACCTTTCTTCACACACGATTTTAGAGCATGTGTAAATCAGTGAAGAGAGGTGGCTAGAAAAACCCTAATTTTTATGCAATTACATTATACTTAGTGAGGGTCTATCTACTGGTTTCTTGTTATTGATTATTATTATTATTATTATTATTATTTTTTTAATATATATATATTTTTACTCTTATGCTCTGTATGCGCTTATATTTCTGACATCAGCACGTGTAGTGGAACTCAGCACCACTTGATCCTAGATTTGAATGTACCACCATTTTGGAAGACCAAAGTATGTGAAGAGAATATGCCTTTAATTAAATGTGAAATTCAAGCTGTTGAAATGAATATGAATTTGAACAAATTTATATAGGACCTCCATTTTTAACCTTTTATGAAGATTTCTATGCAACAACAAGCCATTCTTAGTCATCTTAAAGTGGTCCCTCCCTATGATTGTGGTTGCTGATGGTTCTCTTCTCTGTTTGGTGTGTTTGGGCAGTATACTATGATATGTATACGATTGTTTCAGTTCTACCCAAATTATTTAATAATCGGAACTGATAAAAGATAGAGTGTGCAAAGCTATTAAGAAATTAGATTTCACACGAAGGATATGTATGTAAAACTTTGAACAACATGGCTTAATTACTGTTTGTTTTGACCAGTCATTCTTACCATCACAAACACCAGAAGGATTAAAGAGACTAAGGGACGAAGAGCTCTTAATATTGCGAGGAAATGGACAAGGCGAACGCCAAACTATCGATAGGATATATGACTATGATGTATATAATGATCTTGGAGACCCAGATGACGAAGGTGCAGACTTAGCTAGACCAGTGCTTGGTGGCAAAGATCACCCTTACCCTAGACGCTGCAGAACTGGACGTCCTCGTTGTAAGAATGGTAAGAAATTTCCTCTCTGTTTTTGTATAAATGGTCTAAAAATTATTTGTCCCCTTGATTTACAAATTGACTTTTATTTCATTTCCAGATCCATTATCTGAGTCAAGGAAGACTACGACATTCTATGTACCGAGAGATGAAACATTCTCAGAGGTGAAGCAACTCACGTTTTCAGCCAACACACTGTATTGTGTATTGCATGCCCTGGTACCATCCCTAGAATCTGCAGCTGTGGACTCTAATATGGGGTTTCCATACTTCACTGCCATAGATTCACTCTTCAATGAAGGAGTTGATTTGCCTGCACTTAAAACTAATGGCTGGAAAACAATTATACCCAGATTAGTCAAAGCTGTTACAGATACAAGTTCAGATGTTTTGCGCTTTGAGACTCCCGAACCAATCCAAAGTATGAACTCTGTTTCTTGGCTTTTAAGTGAAGATAATGAAACAAAAATTACAAGTGAAAGTTTTATTGAGAGTAAACCAAGCTTGGATAGATTAATGTTAAATTATATGTTTCGGCAAATTGCAGGGGACAAATTCTTTTGGTTCAGAGATGAGGAATTTGCTCGACAGACTCTAGCTGGCCTTAATCCATTGAGCATAAAGCTCATCACGGTATGATATGAAAACAAATATATATATATATATATATTATATTTATATAACACATGTATTGAACAATGTAGCTTAGTTAATTTTGGAAATTTTGATGTAGGAATGGCCCCTGAAAAGTAAACTTGATCCTGCAACATATGGTCCACAAGAATCAGCCATCACCACTGAAATGATAGAGAAAGAAATCATAGGCCACATGACTGTTGAAGAGGTATATATAGAAAATCTAACTAAATATCTATATACCTGTGTAACTTAGAATTTATAGGAATTTAAATGTAATACCATTTCACTGAAATCAGTTTCTGCTAGATCAGAAAATTAACTCTATTAGGCAGCAACATAATTTTAACCTTTTAACAATTACTGTTGCATTTTGGTGGCAGGCTATAAGACAAAAGAAATTGTTCATCTTGGATTACCATGATTTATTTCTACCGTATGTGAAAATAGTGAGAGAGCTAGAAGGCACAACCTTGTATGGTTCTCGCACAATATTCTTCCTTACCAGTAGCGGTGCATTGCAGCCTCTAGCAATTGAGCTCACTCGACCACCTATGGATGGAAAGCCACAATGGAAACGGGTTTATACACCCAGTTGGTACTCCACTGAATGTTGGCTGTGGAGACTTGCCAAAGCTCATGTCCTTGCCCATGATTCTGGCTATCACCAACTAGTTAGTCATTGGTATGCATTGATATTGTTTCACCACAAGAATCATCCTGTCAATTTTAGGATGTTTCTTACCCTCATTCAGGTTCATAGTTTGATACTTTCATGTTATGCATATAGTAATCTATCTTTGGAATTTTGGCATGAAGGTTGCGAACTCATTGCTGCACTGAACCTTACATAATTGCAACCAATCGACAACTGAGTGTGATGCATCCAATCTACAGACTATTACACCCTCACTTCCGGTACACAATGGAGATCAATGCTCTAGCTCGTCAGTCTCTAATTAATGCAGGTGGAATCATTGAAACTGCATTCCAACCTGGTAAATACTCCATACTCCTCAGTTCTGTTGCCTATGACCAGCAATGGCGGTTCGACTCTGAAGCACTACCTAAAGACCTCATTAGTAGGTAATTTTAAATCTATCCTCAAGACTCATTACTCTGTATTTGCCATTTGATCCACAATCTCATTATTTGTTTCATTAATGTAGGGGATTAGCTGTGGAAGATCCAACTGCACCTCATGGTTTAAAATTAACAATTGAAGATTATCCATATGCAAAAGACGGTCTAGACCTATGGGACGCAATAAAACAATGGGTCAGAGATTATGTCAATCACTTTTACCCTGATCCAAAGCTGGTGTCATCAGACACAGAGCTCCAATCATGGTGGTCTGAAATCAAGAACATTGGACATGGTGACAAGAAAGATGAACCATGGTGGCCTAATTTGAAAACCAATGAAGACTTGATCGAAATCATAACAACAATAGTTTGGGTGACCTCTGGACACCACGCAGCAGTGAACTTCGGCCAGTATACATATGCAGGGTATTTCCCTAACCGACCCACTGTTGCAAGAAACAATATGCCTGATGAAGACCCTACTGAAGAGACATGGAAATTCTTTATGGAAAAGCCTGAAGTTGTGCTATTGAGTTGCTTCCCTTCCCAATTACAAGCCACTAAAATTATGGCTGTATTGGATGTGTTGTCGAGTCATTCGACAGATGAGGAATACATAGGAGAAGCTATGGAGCCTTCCTGGGCAAGTGATCCGATAATAAAAGCAGCATTTGAGAAGTTCAGCGGGAGATTGAAAGAGATTGAAGGGATGATTGATGAAAGAAATGCAACTCCTCATTTGGTGAATAGAAATGGAGCTGGTATAGTTCCTTATGAACTATTGAAGCCGTATTCTGGACCTGGTGTGACTGGAAAAGGTGTACCATATAGCATCTCTATTTAAAGAATGGATCGAGAGTTTGTCATGCATGAATGATTTTTTGTTAACATTCAGAGCAAATAATGAAAAATCGCACTTTTGGGTTCGGTGCTTGCAATAAGTAGCAACCAGACTAATGTTTCCTAATCTCCCTACCATACCAGCACTTCACATGTTGAATTTGCAGTCCAATGGTTACATTCCCCTTTTAAACAAATTTTCCGGACTGCTTGTGCAGGTTTATGCCTAGCTTAATGTTCCCTAATTTTGATTAAAATTAAACAACATAACCGTAAAACTCGCTCATGACGCGAATCTTTAAAAATATATTAATTAATTTTTTTATATATTAATTTATAAAAATTTATTAAATTAATTAAAATTTGAATAATTTATTTATTTAAATTGTACTTTATTTTTATATTTAATTTTAAAAATAAATTATAAACTTATTAAAATTTGAATTATTTATTTATTTAAAATTAAAATTAAAAAAATTTATATCTCATAATTTTTCCGTAAAAATATTTTTAGAATGGTAAGAAAATTTTTAGTATATTTACAAATTGTGGATTATACATTATATTTTAGCGGTAATAATATTTTTTTTAATAGCCTTTAATGTTTTTACGAAAGTTTTTAGTAATATTATTATTAATTTTAAATTTGTATGAAATAATTTTATAAAAATTTTCTAAACATTATTTTTACTAATTTTTATAAAAACATTATACAAAATTGTAAATACTAAATTATAATTTTTTTTTATTAACATACATATATATTTAAAAAAATTAATAGTTTAAAAAGAAAAAAAAAAAAAAACCAACCAGCTTCAAATTTTTATTAAAAAAAAATGTGTACCAAACCAAGCACGTAAGCGTGAAACACAAGAGGAGTTTATGATTGGAGGTGAAATAATGATAAGCCAAAAATGAAATAACAATTAGCATGCAAACAAACAAAATTGACTTGATTGATCTAACCTTTTTACTCCCAGACTAATAGTGTGATGCATCTATAAATTCCAGAAATGGAAACTTATCTCACACTATATTTATCACCACCATTTAAATTATATTTTCAATAATCAACATTAATGGAGTTGTTACTATTTTGATGTTCCCAAAATGACCTCTCCAATAGTAAAACCTTATGTGGTTGATATGGTCAGCGGTGGTCGCCACATATATATGGGTGTGATTCGGTGAGTGTGAAACATTGACGAAGAAGAAATGTGAATCTCGTTTAAGTTGATTGGATAGGACGTGACATATATGCTTGTTGTGCCTCACCAAGTTGAAAACATTTAACATGCAATTTTATTAAGGTGAATTAATTACTTCTATTATATTTTTAATCTTATAAATTTTTTTAAAAATAAATATGTGGTACTATAATTAGTTTTATATTCTATTAGTACATTGTATGCAGGAAATAATTATCCCATAATCATTAATTTTGTATCTCCAGCAAATTCAGAGGAGATGAGTGGCGACTCATAGATCGTACAAGTCAAGTTACGTGACATATCATGGGACAGTGATGATAAGATGATCGTCAAGCTTTACCACGCACCAAACAATCAATCATATAAATTTTATTATTCAATTTAATTTATCCAAACATAATAAAATAAAATTTAAATAATATTCAAATTCCAAATTAATAATAAATTTAACTAGAAACATTAAAAAAAAAAAATGAAACTAACAATGTAAAAGAAAATCCCAGCAATTGATTCATACATTATACTAAATAAATATTCTATATAATAATACTAATATTAATAATTAAATATTGGTGAAAGATTATTTTTGGTTAGATCGTAAAGAGTTTTTTATGTTAACTTTTATTTTTTAATTTCAAATATTTTTTTAAATAATTGACTTTAATTAAACAATTTGTAACCGAATGAGAAAATTAAATTTTAATTTTCATACTGTTAAAATTTTATCTATTTTTTCTGTAAATAAAATTTGTGATTATTTTGATAATGGTTTTTGACTTTTAGTTTATAAAGCCAACTAGAGTGAGCTGATGAGTGCCATCCAATTAAAGCTATAAGTCAAAATGGGCTAAGGTAGGGGTGTATAAAAAGACTAAATTTGAAATTTGGACCGATTCGACTTCGATTCGAAAAAGTTTCGATCCAGTCCATTAAATATAAAGATTTTGGGTCATTATTTACAACAAATTAACAAAGAAAATCTAAAATTAGTACCAACCCGATCTTGGTCCAAAAGATAATCTATAAAAATTCAAAACTTCGAATTCGGATTTTTTTCGAGTTAGTTTGCATTTGGCTGAATCTTACCCATGCATATCCATATCTAAAGGGTCCAAATCCTACAAAAGTAGCAGGCCATATAGCCCAATCAAAATTACCGGACTTATAATCCACCAGATTGCAAAGACATGATATAATATAATTCGGATTAAGGTCCGAAAGTCCGGCGGTAAAAACAATCATTTGACTCGATCCTCATTAAATCTTTCACATTAGAAATAAAACCTTTCACGTATGCACATTTTCCAATATACCAATGCTTTTAATTTATCTAAGTTCTTTCGATCTGGTAAATAATAAATGAAAAAAAATCCCTAATATTATATTTTCTATTGAGATCCATTCCCATATAGCATTTCTATTTAAAGAATGGATTTATTGGTATACACTTCCCGTCTCATCTCAATAGCATATTATGAATCTTATGAATTTCATTTTACGATATTTATTTATTTTGATAATACTTCTGAAACTTTTTAGACAAAGTTTTTTTTTTTTAAACTAATAAAAAATATTTATTTATTTAATAATTTTTATTCTTTAAAATAGAAAAAAAAAACATTGTATGAGTGTAATAAAATAGAGAGTTAATTTGAATTCTTATTGAGATTTCTTCATAAATTCCATAAATTAGCTTATATAGAAGGAAAAATTAGCTTATATAGAAGGAAAAAGTAGTGGGTGATAACCATCGGAACTCACAATGTAGGAGCACTCCTATAATAATTAAAATTGTTATATATAAATAATTTATTTATTTATGATTTTTATTAATTTTTAAAACTATTTTAACATTAGCTAAGGCTATTTATATGAATTTTTAATTTAAATTATAATTTATTTTATTATATTGAATTAATATTATTTAGATTTAATTTATTTACTTTTATTGCTTTAAATTTTATATCTAATTATTTTTATTATATTTATTCTATATTACTCCAATTGGGAAATAATTTTCAATATTTAAAATGAAAATAAATTAAAATTATTTTTATTTAATAAGTTTAAAATAAAATAAATAGAAAGTATTCTTAAAAACCTATATAAAAGTCGTATATATTTTCAAATGAAAATTATATAAAACATTCCAATAAAATTTAAAATTTTAAAATTAATAAAAAAAACTTATTTATATTTTTAATCCATTCAAACTTTAAATTTAAAAATAGTTATTCTTAGGGATTTTTTCAGAAATCCATTTATTTCTTATATGTATAGAAGGTGTAAAATGGTTAAATGTAAAAGTGAAAATTTGAAAAATTATTTTTATAAAAATTTTAAAATTTAATTATAAAGTGTAAATAAAAATTATAAAAGGAAAAAAATTATTTAATTTTTTCAAAAATAGAAAAACAAACGAGCGTGAGAATGAGATCTTTATATAAAGAGAGCATGAGTTAGATAGAAAACTATCAGAACCAAAACAAACTTCACACTGTTTTTCGTTGTTCATTCATAATGCTAAAGCCACAGCTTCAACACAAGTGTCAATCATTTGAAACCCTAACTATAATACAGAAACCACCATTCCTCCTAGTACATGGTAGTTTTAGCAGTCTGGTCCGTTGGAAACCACCCATAATAAGTATTCCTTCACGGAGGATTAATCATATAAAAGCAATATCATCAAGTCCTGTTTCCACAAAGAAATCTGTAACTGTCAAGTCAAGGCAGTTGTTAATGTTAAAAGAATCGTAAATGGTGTTCTCTTTGAGCAAGGCTTCAACTATGTTCAAGCTTTGCTCGGTCAATCAATTCTATTGGAGCTTGTTAGTAATGATCTCGATCCCAGTAAGTAAATAGTATGACAGGTCAATAATCACAGTTTTTATGACTCAATCATTCATGCATGCCATGGTTCCATGTTATTCTAAATCAATGCCTATCTATTAGTACATTCATGCATTTTACATTTTTGTTTTATAAAGTGGTTAAAAAAATTAATTAATTATGTTAAATAAAAATTGATTGAATTTCAGGGACGGGATTAGAGAAGGCGAGGATAAAAGGATTTGCGAGGCTGAAAGGAACGGATAAAGAAGGAGAAATCCTGTACGAGGCTTCATTCCAGGTCCCGCCAGGACTCGGAGAAGTGGGTGCCATCGCGGTTGAAAATGAACACCGTCAAGAGATATATATTCAAGACATTGAGCTTGACGGCTTCGTCAGTGGACCCATTACCATTAATTGTGCTTCATGGGTTCACTCCAAGTTCGACAGAAAGCAGAGAAGAGTTTTCTTCACCAATAAGGTATCTGATTAAAGAAATAAGATTTGATCTGAAGAAAATAGCAATATTTTTAATTACAGTTTCTTGTAGCAGTCATTTTTACCTTCACAAACACCAGAAGGGTTAAAGAGACTAAGAAATGAAGAACTGATAATTTTGCGTGGAAATGGACAAGGCGAGCGACAAACTATTGATAGAATAAATGACTATGATGTATACAATGATCTCGGAGATCCAGATGATGAAACTGCAGATTTATCTAGACCCATACTTGGTGGCAAACAACATCCTTATCCTCGACGTTGTAGAACTGGACGTCCTTATTGTACAAACGGTAACAAAAATTTCTACTTGAATGGTATATTTTCCTCTTATTTTACTAATTAAATTTTGTTAATTGTCTTGTCAGATCCATCATCAGAGTCGGGGAAGACTTCAACATTCTACGTACCAAGAGATGAAACATTCACAGAAGTGAAGCAACTCACGTTCTCAACAAACACATTGCTCGGGGTATTGCGTGCTCTGGTACCCACTGCGCCTGTAAACTTCACTGCTATAGACTCATTGTTCAATGAAGGAGCTAGCTTGCCTCCACTCAATAAACGAGGCTGGAAAACACTTCTGCCCAGATTAAACAAAGCTGTTGTTTCTCCTGAAACTATGCAGAGTAAGAACTTCGTTTCTTGGTTTTTACATGAAGTGAAGATAATGAAATAAAATTTACAAGTGGAGGATAAACTAAGCTTGGATTGATTAGTGTAAATTAACTGCTTCCATACATTGCAGGAGACAAATTCTTTTGGTTAAGAGATGAGGAATTTGCTCGCCAGACTATAGCTGGTCTCAATCCACTGAGTATAGAGTTGATCACGGTATGATATCACATATATACATTCATATATGAATTTGAGATGGAAAAATATTGCAAATTAAGTTTGGAAAGTTTGGTGTAGGAATGGCCCCTGAAAAGTACGGTCCACCAGAATCAGCCATCACCACTCAGTTGATAGAGAAAGAAATCGGCAGCCAGATAACTGTTGAAGAGGTATACATGAGAAAGCCAATCTAAATATCTTCAAACATGTGTATTTTAGAGATAATAAGAATGTAGAACTATTGACTAAAATCAGTTTCTGCTAGATAAGAAAATTATCACCATTATGTAACATGACTGTTCTGTTTTGATGACAGGCTATAAAGCAAAAGAAATTGTTCATTTTGGATTACCATGATATATTTCTACCATATGTGAAAATAGTGAGGGAGCAAGAAGGTACAACCTTGTATGGTTCTCGCACAATATTCTTTCTGACCAGTAGTGGTGCATTGAAGCCTCTAGCAATTGAGTTCACTCGGCCGCCTATGGATGCCAAGCCTCAATGGAAACGGGTTTATTCACCTAGTGAGTACTCAACTGAAAGTTGGCTCTGGAGACTTGCCAAAGTTCATGTCCTTGCTTATGATTCTGGTTATCACCAACTTGTCAGTCATTGGTATGCATAGCTAATGTTTCGCCACTACAATCATCCTGTTAATGTCAGGCATGTAGTAATCTATCTTTGCAATTTTGGCATGTAGGTTGCGAACTCATTGCTCCACAGAACCTTACATAATCGCAACCAATCGACAACTGAGCATGATGCATCCGATATATAGATTATTACACCCTCACTTCAGGTACACAATGGAGATCAATGCTCTAGCTCGTCAAACTCTAATTAACGCAGGTGGAATAATTGAAACTGCATTCCAACCTGGTAAGTACTCTATGGTTCTAAGCTCTGTTGTCTATGACCAGCATTGGCGGTTCGACAATCAAGCACTTCCTGAAGACCACATTAGTAGGTCTGTTTAAAACTATACTCAAGACTGGTTACTCACTATTGGCCATTTGATCAACAATCTCATTATTTGTTTCGTTAATGTAGGGGATTAGCAGTGGAAGATCCAACTTCACCACATGGTTTAAAATTCACAATTGAAGACTATCCATTTGCAAAAGACGGCTTAGATCTATGGGATGCTATAAAACAATGGGTTAGAGACTATGTTAATCACTATTACCCTGATCCGAAGCTGGTCTCATCCGACTCAGAGCTCCAAGCATGGTGGTCTGAAATCAAGAATGTGGGACATGGTGATAAGAAAGATGAACCATGGTGGCCTAACCTGAAAACTAATGAAGACTTAATCCATAGCATAACAACTATAGTTTGGGTGACCTCTGGACACCATGCAGCGGTGAATTTCGGCCAGTATACATATGCAGGGACGTACCCTAATAGGCCCACCATGGTAAGAAACAATATGCCTGATGAAGACCCTACCGACCAGCAATGGAAGTTTTTTATGGAAAAACCTGAAGAAGTGCTTTTGAGTTGCTTTCCTCCCGAAATACAGGCCACTAAAGTCATGACTGTTTTGGATGTATTGTCTAGTCATTCGACAGATGAGGAGTATTTAGGGGAAATTATGGAGCCTTCATGGGCTAATGATCTGATAATTAAAGCTGCATTTGAGAAGTTTAGCGGGAGATTGAAAGAGATCGAAGGGATCATTGATGAAAGAAACGCAACGCCTCATTTGGTTAATAGAAATGGAGCTGGTATAGTTCCTTATGAGCTATTGAAGCCATTTTCTGGACCTGGTGTGACTGGAAAAGGTGTACCATACAGTGTCTCTATCTAAAGACCGATTGAGTTTCGGTTTATAAACATGACAATCAGATCTATCTTATGTATTAAGAATGATTTATAGCACATAATTGATATAACAACAAATTTATTCAAACAAAACACAAAACAACACTTATTCTTGTAATTGTCGACGAGTACATAACTGATATCAGACAAGTCTTACAATTTGTAGCAAGAACTGCACAAACAGCTTGTCAGTAGAGCATCTCATATAGAAATGCTATTTGGGATTCCTTTTCCAGTGACACCAGCCTTAGAAAACGGCTTCAACAACTCATACGGAATTGTCCCAGCTCCATTTCTGTTCTTCAACTCTGCATTTGCATTTCTCTCATCAAAAACCCCTTCCAACTCCTTCAACCTCCCACTGAACCTCTCAAATGCGGCTTTTATGACCGGCTCATCTTTCCATGACGGCTCTGCTTCACCTCCTAGATACTCCTCATCTGGCGAATGACTAGACAAAGCATCCAATATAGTCATGACCTTCGTGGCTTGAATCTGTGAAGGGAAGCAATTCAAAAGCACTGTTTCTGGCTTCTCTAAGAAAAGCTTCCAGGTTTCGTCAGTTGAGTCCTCATCAGGCATTATTGTTCTAGCAACAGTAGGCCTATTGGGAAAATACCCACCATATGCATATTGGCCAAAGTTCACAGCTGCATGATGTCCAGAGGTCACCCAAGCTATAGTTGTTACAATCTCGACCAAGTCTTCTGGGGTATTCAAACTAGGCCACCATGGTTCATTTTTCTTGTCACCATGTCCAATGTTTTTGATTTCAGACCACCATGCTTGGAGCTCTGCATCTGACTTTATCAGACTCGGGTTTGGATAGTAGTGGTTGATGTAGTCTGTAAACCACTGTTTCATTGAATCCCATATTGCTAAACCGTCATTAGCAAAAGGGTAGTCTTCAATTGCTAATTTTAATCCATGTGGTGAACTTGGATCTTCAACAGCCAGTCCCCTGATGAAATCAGACATCAAATGAGTTAAACTACTTCAACATGTCTAGTAACATTTATAATCAATGAAGATATAACTACCTGTTGATAAGGTCTTTTGGAAGTCCTTCATTGTCAAATCGCCACTCCTTGTCATAAACAAAAGAGCTAAACTCTATAGAGTACTTGCCAGGAGAAAATGTGCTTTCAATTATTCCATCAGCATTGACCAGTAGCATTCTAGCTAAAGCATTGATCTCCATTGTGTATCGAAAATACGGGTTAAGCAACCGGTTGATTGGATGCACTGCACTCAATTGTCTATTGGTTGCAATTATGTATGGCTCTGTACAACAATGAGTCCTCAACCTGAAATTTGAACATATTTTGTCAATATTTGAGTATGATCTGATCAAGAATTTGATCTATTAATATGTGTGCATACCAGTGACTGACTAGCTGGTGATAAGTAGAGTCATGAGCAAGGACATGTGCTTTCGCAATCCTCCAAAGCCATGAATCAGTGGGACTCCCGTTAGGTGTGTACACTCTTTTCCACTCTGGCTTTCCATTCATTGGTGGTCGTGTCAATTCAATTGCTACAGGTGTCAGTGTACCATCTGGCTTCAAAAAGAATATGGTTCGTGATCCGTAGAGAATTGTGTCTTTAAGTTCTCTCACTTTTTCTACATATGGTAGAAGTATATCATGATAGTCTAGCATGAACAATTTCTTCTGATTAATAGCCTGCCCATATAGAAGAAAATCAAATTATAAACCTCTAAGTGTGTCAATAAATCCATAAATAGTTTCTGGGGTTGTTTGGCTATATTTACCTCTTCAAGAGACATATAACCTTTGATACCATGCTCAATAATATCCTGAGTGATAATTGATTCCGGTGAGCCATATATTTCAGGATCAAGCTTACTTTTCAATGGCCATTCCTGTAATGTATTTCGACCAATATCAGTTTTTCAAGCAAATTCAAGGTAATAGTAAAATAATGTTGTTGTTCTTCCCTTACCGTGACCAACTCCAAACCATATGGATTAAGTCCAGCTAAGGTCTGACGAGCAAATTCATCATCCCTAAACCAAAAGAACTTGTCCCCTGCAATTTAAAAGTCAATAAAAAATCTGATTTCTCTGGTATACATATATTTGACAGATACACTTACTCTCCATTGGATCGGTGGTCTCATAGCGTAACACGCTTTGACCAGTTTGATTAACAGCAGAGAGCAATCTAGGAAGAGCAGTCAACAAGCCTTTCTGGTCAGGCAAATTGATTCCATCTTTGAAGAGTGAATCAATAGCTGGGAAGTGTGGGAACCCTCTATCTGGATCCAAAATCGCACTTTTCAAAGTGGGTATCAATCCATGCAAAGCTGAGTAAAGTGCTTTTGCTCCAAATTGGGCTGTTTTTATCCCTGAAAACGATTCATCTCTCGGCACATAGTTCAACGGAAGAGCTCTAGATTCGGAAGATGGATCTGTATAAGAAATCAATCTGATTTAATTAAACATTCCTTTTTCCCATTTTATGAATAATTAATTAGTTTCTTCACCTTTTTTAGAAGGTTTACGTCCTGTCCTACAACGTCGAGGATAAGGATGTTGTGGTCCACCGAGTACAGGTCGTGCCAAATCCGGATCACTATCCGGACTTCCAAGATCATTATACACATCATAATCATAAATACGATCTGTCAGTCCACGTTCTCCTTCTCCATTTCCTCTCAATTTCTCAAGCTCTTCATCTCTCACTCTTTCCAGTCCCTTTGGTGTTTGAGAAGGCAGGTACGACTAATCCCACAACATAAATAAATAAATAAAATCATTAAGATGGATGTACACTGTATATGAGATTTATAGTAGGAGACCTTGGTGGTGAAGAAGAGGCGTTTGTCTTTGTATTGAATCCAGGAATCACAACCAACATTGATAGGACCATTGGCGAACCCTTGAAGAACAATATCTTTGAGAAAAAACTCAGTGCGATGCTCATTCATCACGTAAATTGCACCCACTTCTCCGAAATCTTCCGGTACTTTGAAATCCGCTTTGTACGTGATGTCTCCATCGTCTTTTGCTAATAAGTCTCTGTACGCATAGTCACTCAATGTCTTCTTCTCCAATCCAGTCTCTGCAAAAACATTTTCAAAATAAAATATTACTCTGTTTTTATCTAAGCATTACTGTCTAGATAAGACAATTTCTACATTTTCAATGAAACACTTATTTATTTTATTTATTTATTATAGTCTCACCGGGGTCAAGCTCGGTACTGACAAGCTCAACGAGGAGAGATCTACCAAACAAGTCTTTGATATCACTGGGGCTTAAAGTAACATCAGAGATGATGCTACCAACAGTTCGTTTAACAGTTACGACAGCTTTGACACTGACAGTCTTCTTGGTGTTAAAAGGGTTTGATATTAACGAAGCTTTGATGTTATTTTTGGACCCAATTCGAAGATTTCGTTGTCTGTTCGACAAGGAAGATGGTGTTGGCTGAACACGAAGAAGAAAAGACTGTCTTCCAGTGCCATGGAGAAATGGCTTCTCGAATGGTAAGAGGGTTTTGGTTGATTGTGTTTGGTGATGAATAATCTGTGGACTGAGCATTGTTTGTGTTTTCTTTGGAAGAAGAAATGGTTGTGGTTTGATATGCAATGGAGAAAACTGGTCTTTATATAGAAAAATTTTGGAGATGGAGAGAGTTGAAATATTGGAAACGTGGTTTTTGGTCTTTAATGTGAAGATGGGACAAGTTATACAATGTTTATAGTTCAATATTATTTATCAATTTTATTTTTTATTTTTATTTTGTTTTTTATTTTTGTTCATTATTGTTATACGGTTGTAGGGTACGAGATACTATAAAAAAAGTGGCACTCTTTTTTATTAAAAGTATTAACTTATCCTATAGTATTGAACTATGAATTTGCAAATAATTTGTAATGAAATTTTAGTATAATAATTTAATGAAATATGAAGATTATTATTTTTTGGATATCATTAATTTTATATTATATATTTATTATAAAGTTTAAAAAATTTAAAAATAATAATTTGATAAATGATAATTAAACGAGATTTTTTTTAAAATTATTTTATAATTTATATTGAATGTATATCATAAATAAATAATTAAATGAAAATAGATATAAAATATAATAACCAGTATATATATTTGAATTTAATATTTGGTTGATAGTTTTGAAACTGTATACCTATGTGAAAATTATATTAAAAAAAAATTATAAATTTAATTTAAATTCATAATCATATATCAACTCCACATCACATTATCTTTAAATATGTATATATTTAATTTATTTCGTATTAGTTTTTTCTTATTTTTATTTTAAATTTTTTTTTAAAATAATCACTGTAATTTTTTGCTATATCAAATTTTTTTAATTATTTTTCTTTAAAATTTTTCTACTATACTATATTCTGAATTTATATTTTTTACTTCGATTTCTATTTAATCTATTTAAAAAAAATTACCCTTCTTTTTTATTTAAATGATTTTTAAATTTCTTCTTTTCTTTAAAAGATAAATAGGGAATTATTACTGAACTCCATTTTATTATATAAATTTTTTTAAAACTGAATTAATATTTATACAATAATTTAAGAGTTTAAGATGAATGGAGATAGAATAGCCATTAGGGAATAAAGATTTAACTTTATTAAAAAACAAATTCGCATAGTAGTGAATGAAATCTATCTGATTCATTATATTTTTAACTTTCCACCTATTAATCCAGTTGAATTTTTCATATATATTTAAATTCCGTTTGCCATTGTTTCTATTTTTATTTTTGATAATAAAAAATAAAAAATAAAAAATATTTCTAAAAAATTAATATTTATACTTTAATTGAAAAAGCTTATAGAAATATTTTTGCTAATTATAAATAGTAATAATTTTCGAAAATTAAAAATTAAAAATTAATTTATCCAAATAAACTTTTAGTATTAATGATACTTTTATCAAATTACTCCTTCCAAATCACAAAAATAATGGCTAAATGATACTTAGATTCGTGGCTAATTTTGATTCGAATTATAGTTATTTTGATGTGTTAAACTGTTTGTGTTATCCTTATTAATTGTTCTGAGGTATGAATAAAATCAAATTTTCCTTAAAAAAGTTTAGTTGAAGAATAGAAGGTGGACGTGGTCTTGAAAACGTTTGGGCCAAGGCCTACCAATTTGATTGGACGTCAATCTTTTTGGACTGAGCTTGCTCAGGCCCGTCAATCTTTTAATTAGTTGTCTTGTAGTCAATAATTATCATTATCCAATTATGATACCTACCCTTATTTAAATAATCTGAATGCGTCATTTGCAGCACATAAGATTCTGATTCCTCACATTATTTAAACACTAACTTTTTAAAATATGATTATGTTTAAATTCCACTTGGACCATATCATATTGGTTGTGGTATGTATTATTATGCTTCTATTTCTCTAGGTAGTTGATAGCTTCTGAAGGTTGTGAAGAGACTTTTTCAAATCACTTAGGTAAAAGTTGGTAATTAGTCTATATAATTACATTTTATTTAAAATTTTTGAAATAATATAGATTTGGTTTATATAACCCAACATTGAAAATCATCAGTAATTGAATTAGTCGATGTATAGATATTTTAAATAATTAATTTAATATATTTACAAGTTATTATTCTAAATATAAAAAATAAAATAAAATGGGACATATCAAATGGAAAAATTTTCATTATAAAATATAATCTCAATTGTAATTTATTATTATTATTATTTTAATGAAGATTTTAATTTATACATATTTTTTTGAAATAAAAGTATTTTTATAAACTTTAAAGTAAATTTTTTAATTTTAATATATAATTTTTAAAAAAATAAAAATAATTCTTTTAATATTTTATATTATTAATTCCATCCATATTTTTTTATTAATATTAAATAATTTCAATTTTAATATTTTAAAATTCATATATATATATATTAAGTAAATAATGATTGAGAGTCTATTATAATAAATTAAATTATAAAAAAATATATATTAATAATTATATATGCGTCTGTTATACGGTTGGAATTTTTATTAAAAATATTATATTTTTAAAATTAAAATTAAATTTTTTATAAAATTAAAATTTTTTTCAAATTCTTTTGTAAAATATATTAAAATGAATGTAATACATTTTTTCCATTTTTAATATGTTTTCTAGATAATTTAAATATGAAATTAAAACTACACCTAAAAAAAAAGTTATATTTTGCTGATTTTTCTAAGCTTATTTTTATAATTAATTTTTTTAAATTTAGTTTCGTAATTTTTTTTATAAAAAAATAAAAATATATATAAAGCAAAAAGAAAATTAAAATCATTACATTGCCGCAAAAGGTAAGCAATGAAGATAGAAAGTGCTACATTATAAATTTCCATATAATATAGCTACTTATAATCTGAATCAACGTGGTATTGTATCGATGGTGCATCGGCAACCGTGTAAGTAAAAAATTGAAACTTATTAATTTTTTTAAAAAAATACTAAAAATGGTGATATTATTTGAGCATGTTCTCTTATCTGGATTATCAGATTATCACATACAATACACCACCGTGGCGATGATGCATAAACAGATTTAAAATGAATTTTTTATTGCCTAACTAATTTTTTATTGTTTAATTATTAGTTGAATTAATAATGGAGAAATATAGCAAATGGGTTGATTTTGGATAGGAAACAGGAAAGATTTGATTCCGATCAATTTCACGTGTTAAATATGTAATTCCTAGTCATCAATTATATTCCAGACAGCATTCAAATAAAATATAGATCAAATTTGGAAGATTTGGCCGAAAGCACATCAATAATTTTATTGGCCAAAATGAATCAAACAAAACAAAATATAAAATAAAAGAATTCAAATATTTATAAGATTTATTTATTTATTTATAAAATTTTGAATGATTGGAAGATTGTCCTGAAGCCATATATATATATTGAATATGGATGGATAATATAATAAATTCATGGTGATGCAGACATAACAATATATAATTCCTGTAAATTCAGGATAAAATACAGTGCATTTCATTTACATGCATGTGTTAGGTATGTTTTTATACAGAGAAATCAATGATTTTTCAGACTGATGTTGATTTTTTATTTTCTAATTTTATACTACTAGATAATGATGTTTTGCCGTCCTTCTAATAATTCGTATTTATTACTTGATTTACTTCGCATGTGATGTGTTCATGGTTATGTAAGATATATTTCAATTAATTTTCCGTGTTTAATAGTAAAATTACAAATTCAAATTCAAACAAAATACATTATATATATATATATATTTGTCATTGCTTGATTTATAATTTGAAAAAGTTTATTTATTTTTTATTTAGTTTATTTTATTTTTTAATTGAAAAAAATAAATTAAAAAAAATTGATGAGATACAACTGTTTTATTGAAAGGAAAGTATTCATGATTTTGTTTGGTGATTATTTAATTGGGATATACGTATTGAAAATAATAATTATTATTAAAATTCAGTTCTCATTATTAAGAAGAAATATGTTTTTGAATATAATTGAGAAAAAATATAATTTTGTATAAAAATTTATCGAAATTTGTTTTAACAATTTTTATTATAAAATAGTTGTATAAATTAAATAAAATATCAGACTATAAATAAATATTTTATTTATTTCTGTTTAATGATATTGATTGAATTCAATTTAAAAATTAAAAAAATAGATAAAATGGAAATTCCTAATCATATTTACATAAATCAGAATTAAAATCAGAATTGGTTGGAAGTTGAAAAATGATTGACATGAATTATTGATAAATAAAAAAAGAAACTCCAACCATTTCTTTGTTGGTTTAGTGAATTGAGGCAAATGTGGCATGGTAAATAGAGTGTATGGATAATGATATGTCAAAAATAATATTTCTGAAGAAAAAAATTAAAAATCGTCCACAGTGGTTATTGTCTATTCGGATTTCCCTAATTTATAATCTATAAAATTAAGTTTCTATTTTCTTTTTAATTTATAATTTAAATAGAAATATGGTAATTACAATTTTAAAATATTAAAATTGATGATTGACACTGTCAACTAGGACGTGGAAAATAGAAGCTCTACTCCACACTCTCTGCACATTGTAAATTCACATTGCCATTGGAGTGGATTTTTTAAATAAAAAATCCAGAATGTCCACGTGTATGTGCAAACCAATAAATTCACATTCCACTGGAGATGCTCTTAATTTTTAGGATGGAAAACAATCAAACTCCACCCACCTGTACGTAGATACAGCGAAGGTAGGTTTTCACAACTATACATCCCTAAATTTAATTGAAAATATATATCCTTCTATTTCGAATTTAAATATCTAAAAGTAGTTTTAATAATAATAAAAAAAAAGTTTGTTAAAGCATTAAATTATTCGTAAATTTTATTTATTTTTTATTTATAAAGTTTTTGACTTATTAGAAGATTGTCTTGAAGCTATTTATGATAATAGAGATAGATAATATAATCAATGCATGGTGATGCAGACATAACAATATATAATTCCTGCCATTTCAGGATAACATACATTACAATGCATATTTACATGCATGTGTGTCAGTATTTTTTTTAATTTCACGAGACTTTAAATAATGATGTTTTGTCTTGGTATTAATAATGTCTATTTATAGTTAGATCTACCTCTCATGTGTCATATAATAATGTCTATTTATTACTAGATCTACCTCTCATATCACGTGTCAGATTATATTATATTAAGATTCAAATAATTGGTATGGTTATTATGAGAGACTGACTAGAAGGGCTAACATGAAAGATATTGTTCCAATTAATTTCACGTGTTTGATTATAAAGTCATCAATTATCTTTCCGACCAACCGAATCAAACAAAATGTAAATGGTTTATTGGTGGAAAACAATCAAAGTCAGGGGAGATGGAAGGTAGGTTTTTCATTTAATTAATATAAATTCGAAATTCATATATCAATCTCAAATAATTTATTCTTATTATGATCTGGAATATAGAAATTTTGTTTACAAGACATATACTATGGCAGACAACATCATGGACATATGGAATCTCAATAAAAAAACCTAGTTCTCCAAATCATTCAAGTCTCAGTTACGAACATACCTAACCCACATGTATATGTACATACTGGAATTGCAGAAATTTAATATTGCTTTGAATATGTTCACATAACCTAGCATATACTTTCAACATTACGGATTTCGAGAAGGTTAATCTATGTATGGTACACTGATGATAATGTCTTAACATCATTTCTGTAATTTTCAGAATTCAAATCATACATATATCGTCCAACTGCTTTGGATACTATAGTAATATTTAATTGACGAAATCGAATTTATTAAAAATTAAAATATTTTATAAAAAAGAATACAGAATATTCGAGAAGGGCTTGGGAATCTAATTTGAGATCTGTCGTCGATAATTCGATAGTCAGATCGAAAAAAAAAAGAAATAAAATGAATAATAATTTTCTGATTGTAATAATTTATGTCCCAAGTAGGGGATAAAACAATTGAAGCACTGAGCTCAGTTAATCAGTAAGACTGAAATATGATCGGTGCAACAGGATTGATTTTATGATGTAATTTTTGAGTAACTTATAATTTATTGACTCAACTCACTGCTTAAATAGTTGTTACAGCAACATTGAAACAGAACATATTGTAACGTTGAAACAAATCAAAACAACAATCCTTCTGAAAAATGATAGTATAGTTCCGCTCTTGTAGTTGTCGAAGATTGCTTTTTAACTTAGGGACATAAAATACTCCAGTAATTTTAAATGCTCTGCCACAAACATGTAACCTAACAGTCCCTTGTCCTGTAACACCAATACTTGAATTGTTTCCAAGCTTGACATTGTCTCGAACTGACTCATCCAAATCCAAAAATAAGGATTTGTTACCACACATATGGTTACTACAACCAAAATCCAGATACCATTTGTTTATGTGTACTCCATCCTCCAGAACGTGGTTAGCCATCAACAATGTTTCTTCTGCCTCTTGTTCTATGAAATTGGATTTTTCACTAGTTAGATTCATAGGACACTCATATTTGTAGTGACCATACCGATAACAACGGTAGCACTCAATATGAGATTTGTCAAACGCCAATTCATTAGAGGTCTGATCACTGTCACGTGCACTTCCCCTCTCAGTTCTACCACGTCCGCTGCCTCGTCCACGACCCCTGCCACGACCTCTGTTTGAGCTAGAACCACAAGCAAAAGAAGATGCCTTTAAAGCTTGTTCATCTGATGGAGGAGGTGCCATGCGTTGCTCGTGTATCAATAGTGAACTTTGCAGTTCATCAATTGACATGGTATCAATATCCTTCGACTCCTCGATTGAGCAAACCACATATACAAATTTCGATGACATAGACCTTAAAATCTTTTCAATCACAGAAACGTCATCTAATTGACCACCATAAACACGCATCTTATTCACAATGGTCAATGTTCGAGAAAAGTACTCATCAACCGACTCCTCTTCCTTCATGTGAAGCATCTCGAACTCTTTGCGAAGAACCTGGAGTTGTTGCCTCTTCACCCTTGATGAGCTAGCGTACTTCTTTTTCATGGATTCCCATATCTGTTTAGCGGGTGTCCTTCTGAAGAATGGTCTCAAGAACGGGACGATCTATTGCTTGAAAGAGATAGTTTTTGGCCTTGAGATCCTTCAATCGCTGCTCGTCTATGGTTTTCTTCTGGACTTCGGTGAGCACAAGTCACTCCCTGGTTCATTAAAACCAGTCTCTATGATGCTCCAATACTCCTTGGATCGCATAAAGTTCTCCATCAGCATGCTCCAATGATCATAGTGACCATCAAAGCGGGGTATGGCAGGTTGTACGAAGTGTTTGTTTTTCTCACTCTCCATGATACACTTGTTGCGACAAGTGATAAATCGTGATTGCAACTCTCACAGCTCTGATACCACTGATGTAATTTTTGAGTAACTTATAATTTATTGACTCAACTCACTGCTTAAATAGCAGTTACAGCAACATTGAAACGGAACATATTGTAACGTTGAAACAAATCAAAACAACTCATTCAACTCCTACAATTATGAGATTCTTAAAAACAAATCAAGGACTAAATCCATTCCTAAAGAATAGGTAATTATTCATCAGCAGACTACTTTTAACATTTTAGCAACATTTTTTATAAATAAAAAAATGACTTTACATATAGGAGTTTAATGAACTTGAACGAGGATCTTGTCCAAATTTTAACAGAAAATTTCCACAAAATTCGAAATCCTTCCCACTGCAAATCTACCCGTTGAGAGGTTTCAAAAGAAAACGGGAGCCTATGAACTGATCGAACCTTATAGACATAACCTCGGGCTCAAGTCTGCATGACGCTTTCGGCCTGGCCTTGATTCTACAATAACCAAGTGTGATATTTTAAAATTTTACTTGTTGGACTAAGTTCACATGTGCATAAGTTTTATAGTCAATATATTTAAAAATAAATTATAATTAAAAAAATAAATTATAATTCAAGCAAAGAAAGTATATTATTGGAAAACTGAATGTCAAGCTAAAAAATGAGCTCACCAACTGGTGGATTTTGGGCCTTCATATTGAGGCTCTTTGTCTTTTATGAATTTGGATATGAATTCGTGTCATTAATATGCAAATTTAAACATAGATTAATAAAATAAAATTGTAAAAAGTATATATTATAATTCAAATTTAGTTAAAATATTGGATCGGACGGTGATGTAGATTGAAATAATGGAAGATGAAATTATGGTTTTGATTAGTGATGGTTTTGTTATCCCAATCAACATTTATACTTAACAAAATATTTCAAATTCTATAATATTCACTTCTGCAAGAAAGACCCATTGATACAGAAACATGGAAATAAAATGATTGAATTAGTTCTAATCAACAAACCAAACAACTACTCTATAATATGGATTTCGAAGACGACTTAAACTAGGTGAAAACATATTCGCAACTCCACGAGTATTGAAAACATGGTTATAGTAAATTAACACTAACCTTATTTAATTTCATTAAAACCATCACAATCAAACCAAACAAAGTCAGATAAAATCTGTAAAAAAATTAACCACATTGAAAACACGTTTTCGAAATCCAGCTCTCCACTTAGCCTATATAAGAAGACACTTCCTCGGTCACCACAACTCACAGAAACAAAAACAATGTTGAATTCACAAGTGATTCAATCACCCAAAAGCGTTTTCTCAGTAGAGAAGCCATTTCTCCATGGAAATGGAGGACAGGCTTTTCTGCTTCAGGTTCAAAAGTCCACAAGAGGCTTGTCGAACAGACAACGAGTGGGGGTTTCGTTAAACAAAAGTAACATAAAAGCTTCCATCATAACAAACCCATTTGCAACTTCCAAAACTCTGAGTGTGAAAGGAGTCGTGACAGTTAAACGAACTATAGGAAGTATCATATCAGATGTAACTCTTGACACAGATGATTTCGTTGATTTGTTGGGCAGATCACTTCTTGTTGAAATTGTCAGTGCCGAGCTTGATCCTGGTAAGTACTGCTCTATGTAAATAATATTTAAACGGAGGACTATTAAGTAAATTGCTTTGGCATTTATGTTAATTCAGACACGGGACTAGAGAAGAAGACAGTGCAAGGTTACGCATATCGAGACATATTAGACAGAACAACCACTGACATCGTATACAAAGCCGATTTCAAACTGCCACTCGACTTCGGCGAAGTTGGAGCCATTTATGTCGTCAATGAGCACCGGAAAGAGTTTTTCCTCAAAGACGTTGTACTTGAAGGCTTTCCTGCTGGTTCCATCAAATTCAGTTGTGAATCTTGGGTTCACTCCAAGTATGACAACAAGGACAAACGTATCTTCTTCACTAACAAGTCTTACTTGCCATCTCAAACGCCCAAAGGACTGGAACGGCTTCGAGATGCAGAGTTGGAGAAAGTAAGAGGAAATGGACAAGGAAGACGTCAGAGTTATGATAGGATATATGATTATGATGTCTATAATGATCTCGGTAGCCCGGATAGTGATCCGGATTCAGCCCGACCCGTCCTTGGTGGTAAACAACATCCTTATCCTAGACGTTGCAGAACTGGTCGTCCACCTTGTAAGACAGGTAACCACAACTCTGTACCCAGTCTCTTTATATTTCCATTAGACATGAAAAATTGACATGTTTTATTAAATCCAGATCCAGCGTCAGAGACCAGGACTATCCTGAACTATGTGCCAGCAGATGAATCATTTTCTGGGATTAAAACCGCATCATTTGGAGCCAAGACGCTTTACTCAGCTTTACATAGCTTGATACCTACTTTAGAAAGTGCAATTATGGATTCTGAAAGAGGGTTTCCTTTCTTCACAGCCATTGATACTCTGTTCAATGAAGGAGTTAACTTGCCTCAACAGGGTAAAAAAGGATTGACTACAGTTGTTCCTAGATTGATCAAAGCTGTTGGTGATACTGGTAAAAGTATTCTGAGGTTCGAGACTCCGGATGCTATGGACAGTAAGATTCATAAACCCTTCTTTTAAGCAAAACAATGTGTTTGTATTCTTATTCATTTGTATTGCAGGAGACAAATTCTTTTGGTTCAGGGATGAGGAATTTGCTAGACAAACTCTAGCCGGACTTAATCCATATAGTTTAAGATTAATTACGGTATCTATTGCATCTTAATTACCATTTCTGATGTTAAGATTACATAATGGATATGTTGATCAAACTGCACTATGCATAATTGGTAGGAATGGCCATTGAGAAGTACACTTGATCCAGCAATCTATGGACCACAAGAGTCAGGGATTACTACAGAAACAATTGAGAAAGAGATTAGAGGAATAATGACATTGGAAGAGGTTAATCATAACTCTTTATACATATAACTCAATTAAACACCGTTCTTAAAATTATTCAGTCTCATCACATAAAAGTTGGATTCTTTGATTTGGTTGACAGGCTATACAACAAAAGAAACTGTTCATTTTAGATTATCATGACCTGTTTCTACCATATGTTAAGAAGATTAGAGAGCTCAAAGGGACCACTGTTTATGGATCTCGTACAGTGTTCTTCTTGAACCCAGATGGCACACTGAGGCCTCTGGCGATTGAGTTAACTAGACCACCTATTGATGATAAACCACACTGGAGCCGTGTTTATACACCTAGTTGGCATTCCACTGAATGTTGGCTTTGGAAATTCGCCAAAGCTCATGTCCTTGTTCATGATTCTGGCTATCACCAATTAGTTAGTCATTGGTAAGCTTTAATCCTAGATTAACTAAAGGTAATTAATGATATGTATTGCTAAACGTGTACTTACATATGTAGGTTGAGGACTCATTGTTGCACGGAACCATACATAATAGCAACCAATAGACAATTAAGCGAGATGCATCCGGTGCATAGATTGTTGAAACCACATTTTAGGTACACAATGGAGATCAATGCACTTGCTCGATTGCTTTTAATCAATGCTGGTGGAGTAATTGAAAGTACATTCTCTCCTGGCAAGTACTCCATAGAGCTGAGCTCCGTTGCCTATGATAAACTCTGGCGATTTGATCAAGAGGCTCTCCCTAATGACCTTATCAGCAGGTATTTGTAATGAGCTTAAAAAGTCTAATACAATACAATACAATGTTGGTATTAAATTAATTGTGTTGTTGGTTGGGCAAAACAGAGGATTGGCTGTTGAAGATCCAAGTGCTCCAAATGGGTTGAAGCTAACGATCGAAGACCATCCATACGCAAGTGACGGTTTGGTACTATGGAATGTGATCAAACAATGGGTTAGTGACTACGTGAACTACTATTACTCTCAAGATGGTCTAGTCCAATCCGACGAAGAGCTCCAATCATGGTGGGCAGAGATCAAAAACGTGGGACACGGTGACAAGAAAGACGAACCATGGTGGCCAGAATTGAAAACCAATGCAGACTTGATCGAGATAGTTACAACAATGGTTTGGGTGACATCAGGGCACCACGCAGCTGTGAACTTCGGACAGTACACATACGGAGGGTACTTCCCGAACAGACCAACGGTGACAAGAACAAACATGCCTGACGAGGACCCAACAGACGAGAGCTGGAAACTGTTTATGGAAAAGCCAGAGTATGTGTTATTGAATATGTTGCCATCGCAGATTCAAGCGACAAAAGTGATGGTGGTGCTTGACACGCTGTCGAATCATTCGCCGGATGAGGAATATTTGGGTGACGCGGCAGAACCGGCTTGGGAAGAAGATCCTGTGATAAAGGCTGCGTTTGAAAGGTTCAGTGGGAAGTTGAAGGAGTTTGAAGGGATAGTTGATGACAGAAATGCGAATCCGGAATTGAAGAATAGGAATGGAGCAGGGACGATGCCTTATGAGCTTCTGAAACCTCTTTCAAAGCCTGGTGTCACCGGAAAAGGTGTTCCTTATAGCATTTCTATTTAGCTTCTCCGCTATGGGAGTTTAGTTTGTGGATTGCTTTGTATTGTTCTGTGCAAGTTAAAACGACGACACATGTATGCCTCAGGAAATGTAGTTTTCCATCAATAAAATTTTGTTGGGTTTCCCTATAACAAACCCATTGGGCCTAGTGCAGAAACTAATAATAAAAAGCCCAATTCACCTAACTCACTACGCTAATTTTGATTGAATTGGAAAATTTCTCAAATATGAAATACTCGACCGTTTAAATCATAAATTATTAGAAAAAATTTATTGACAAATAATATAATTTTAAAAATAATTATAAAGAGGTTTTTAATTTTTATGATAGGTAATAATTACTATTCATTATATATATATATATTTTAAAATAATTAAAATCAAATTGTTTAATAAAATTATAAATATAAAAAAATAGATTCAAAATAAAATTATTATTAACTAATTTCTACATAATTGATTTCGTCAAAAATAATTAAGTACTACCATAAATAGCTAAAAACACCACATCGATTTAAATTTGCTATGATTTAGAGAGTAAATTAGGGGAATTTTTAAGGTTAATTAAAAAACTAAAATAATAAATATTTAAAATAAAAAATCGCGTTCGGAATATATTCATCCTTCCCTGGGTTAATATATTGAATTACTTATTCAATATATCAATGTTATGCATAAATTAAACTCATATATAATATATTGAATTATTAATTATGTAAATTTAAATATAAATCAAATTAGAATATTTATAAATTAATATATTAATTAATTAAGAGAAATGATCAATATAAATTGAATTAGGATATAATAAATTAAAATATTGATTAATAAAGAATATATTAATTAATTAAAAATAATAGTAAAATTGAAAAAGTATGATATTAACTAAATTATTGTGCGGTATTTATTTCATTTAAAAATAACTTGTTTTAAAAGTCCAAAACAAAAAAAAAAACTATTTCCCGTTACTTTTAGCAATTTTTTTTTTTACGTAATAACCTTTGAACCCTTCTAAAAATAAATCTAAAAACAACATTTAAGTTTGATTCTAAATATGAAAAAAAAAAATCAAAACAAATAAACTAAACCAATTTATTAAAAATTATAATTTAATATAAATATATGTATATATAATTCTAACATATTAATATCTATTCGTTTATATATTTCATTATTTTTCAATGAATACTTTATTCTTTTGTTTTTTTTTTTCTAATTTTTATTACAAAAATATGATTTTATATAAAAAATGAGTTTAGTGTTTGATAATTAGTTTTATAAATATTTTGAAACAAACTCAATAGATTGATTCATAATTTTAAAATTAATTTTAATTTTAAAAAGTTTTTAAAATTTAATAACCATGCTTTGCTTTAAAAAGTTAATTATATATTCAAAATCGAAAATTTTGAAACATTATATTGATTCACGGGGAGTGGCATATGTGGTTTATTATTATTATTATTTAATTATTTAAACAATTTTTGGTATTTTTATTTATTTAAATAATTAATTTACAATATTACATAATTGTCATTCACATCGTTAATTTTAAAAGTCAAATTAGACGAAAGCGATATTTTAAAATTTTTAAATAAATTTTAGTTTTTTTTTAAACAAATGTATTTTTTTTCCTTTAAGTATTTTGATAAATTTTTATGAATTTTTTTTTGGATTTCTCTTATTTTTAAAATTAAATAATTTGTAATTATATTAAATACTATAATTTGTCAATTCAAATTTGTTTGGTGCGAGATTCATACTATTCATAAATAATTAGTAAATAGTACATGGATAATTTTTTTAAACAAAATCAATAACACTTTGAGTTGTACACAATATTTATTAATTACACCACTAATCAATAAAATAAAATGGCGAAAAAGACAATAATGGTGTATACTATATCTCAAACTTAGTATAACTTTGGGCTTAGCCGGTTAGGTGAGGATGTAGATTGAAATAATAAAATATAAAATTATTCGTTTGATTGGTGATGATTTTTCTATCCAAATCAAAATGCAAAATATTTTTGTTGAATTTCTATAATATCCACCTTTGCAAGAAAGACCAAGTTGCAGTTGCAAAATGGAAATCAAACGAACAACTACTCTATATATAATATGGATTTGGAAGCAGACTTGGTGCAATGTTATCTAGGGGATTCAATGATTGAAAATTTTATTGATCAAAAAATATTGGCAACTCTCATTCGAATACATAATTAGAAATAAAACCTCGTTTATCTAATGTTCACGTCCCCATCGCCCAGTGTTGAAAACATTGTTATAGTAGTTTTATAGAAAAAACCATGACAAAGTCAGATATGCCAATATCAATCAATGTAAACTCTGAATAAAAAACTAACCACGTTGGAAACTCGTTTTGGAAATCCAAGACTCTCTGGCTATATAAGAAGACACTTCTCCAATCACCACAACTCACAAAACAATAACAATGTTGAATTCACAAGTGATTCAATCACCCAAAAGCGTTTTCTCAGTAGAGAAGCCATTTCTGCATGGAAGTGGAGGGCAGGCTTTTCTGCTTCAGGTTCAAAAGTCCGCAAGAGGGTTGTCGAACAGGCAACGCGTTGGGGTTTCTTTGAATAAAAAGAACATAAAAGCTTCCATCATAACAGACCTATTTTCAACTTCGAAAACTTTGAGTGTGAAAGGAATAGTGACTGTTAAACGAACTATTGGAAGTATTATATCAGATGTAACTCTTGACACAGATGATGTTGTTGATTTGTTGGGCAGATCAATTCTTGTTGAAATTATTAGTGCTGAGCTTGATCCCGGTAAGTAGTTTTCTTATTGAAATCTTTTAATTATATTACTGCTATATATATTATGGATAAGTGTGTGAGAGAGGGGTCTGTGTATATAACTAGTCGGTTATAGCAATTAAAATGATATTTTAGATTCAAATAATGATGGTATGGTAAATATTATTCAAATTAATTTTTTTCGAATTATTATTTTAAAACTATCTCATATTTTTATTTCATATTAATAGATATATATATTTATTAATTTTATATTTAACAATTATAAGTATTATAGAATGATATATGTTAGTTTAATAATCACATTAAAAGCTATTTTAAATTACTGAGATGAAAACCATTCAAATTACTATTTTAACTATTGTCCGTGAATATAATTTAAATTAGTATGGATATTATTTACTATTGTGCTAACTTTCAGGATAGTAGTGGATAGTAGTGGATGATTATTTTAAAGAACCTTAAATAAGCTGATATCGAAACAATTGACATAAGATATAGGTTGAATCTCAGTTTGAAAAAGTTAGTTATTAATTTTGTAAAAATATTTCCCTTGTTGGAGAAATAAAAAATAAAAATAAGTTCAATCAAACTTATACTATTTCTATTGTTCTTCAAAATTTCAAAAATTTAAAAAGAAAACTAAAACAAATCTCCTGAATTTTGTTTATAGTTTATTTTAATTATCAATATAACTTAAAAAGGTAATTTAATAGTTTTAAATTAATTTCTTTTGAAAGATCTCATGAAATTTTAGTTAGGAAGAATTTTATTTTTAGCATTTTATAACTTTTATTTACACTATGTAACCCAATTTTAAAATCTTCACACAAATAATCTTTCAAACTTTCACTTTTCAAAAATAGCTCTTTACAGGTGTGAAGGGAGTCCTTCACAAGTTGTGAAGAAGGTAATTCACACTGTAAAGAGCTATTTTTGAAAGTCAAAGTTTTAATGGATTAAAAATATAAATGAAAATTTTTTGGGTTAGTTTTGAAATTTTAAACTTTTTATTATTATTTTCTGCAATTTTCCCTTTTAATTATCATTGTAAAAATACATTTCCTACTTTTCCATCTTTTCAATTTTAATTAAAAACCTCCCACTAAAAACAAAATTGCCATTTTAAATACTTAAGTGATTTGATAGTTAGTTTTATCAAATAAAAAAATATATCACGTTTGAATATATAATAATACATTTATCATATTATTTTCAAATTAATTAATTCGATGAATCAAATCAAATATAAATATATATATATATATATATAAAATACTTTTTCACCATAATAATAACTGAACATCCAAAATTTTATATAAAAAAAAAAAACCTAAATTCGAATCTATTTTAGATATTTGTTGTTTAAACACCCACCTTTAATATTATAGTTATATGATTTTAGCTTATATTTTTCTCGTCATATCCTATATAACTAATTTTGTTAATTTACATATCTTATAGAACCACCCTCCATTTTTTCTAAAATATAAAATCTAAATAAATAACTAATTGAAAAATTTTATTTATTTTTAATTTTGTGTTGGAATAAATTAAATACTCTATTTTTCTGTTATTAATATTATATATATATATGAATGTATAATATATATATATGTATATATATATATATATATGAATATATATATATATATATATTTATGGATTTATCATCCAATTATGAACTGACACTTATGAGTGGCAACAATAATCAATTAGAAGAGTAAGCTGATAACAGAAATAATTTAGTCTTTTTTTTTTTATAATTTTTAATAACAATCGTAAATTTTTATTTAAAAATTTAATAAATTAGATAAGATAAATAATTTTCCAAGTGATAAAATAAAATCTCAAGAAATTTTTTAATAATTTTTTTTCTAATATAAATAAAACTTTTAAATTTTACATCCAAAAGTTAACCTATTTTCCTATTTAAAAATAAATATAACTGATAAGCACATCAATAGACTAATACTATATTTCATATAAGAATAAATTATTATGGGAGTTGATATTGACTTATATATATGTATATGTATATATATATTGCAAATAATTATTACTATAACAATGATAGTATAATTTTATATATATGGTAGTTGGAGAATTTTTTATTTTTTAATTTGTGTATATTTAATTGTATCTTAAAATAATTTTTATTTATATTATTATTATTGAAATTAATTTGATACATGACGTCAAAAAAAAAATTAATTTGATACATAAATAAAACTGAAAATATTTTTAAAAATAAAAATAAATATCGTTATGTAATAAAATTTACAAAGGAATTATTTTGGTTGTTGTGTTTATTCAGAGACAGGCTTGGAGAAGAAAACCGTGAAAGATTTCGCATATAGAGATATATTAGACAGAACAAGCACAGACATCGTGTACAAAGCAGATTTCAAAGTACCACTTGACTTCGGCGAAGTTGGAGCCATTTACGTCGTCAATGAACACCGCAAAGAGTTTTTCCTCCAAGACGTTGTGCTTGAAGGCTTTCCATCTGGGTCCATCAAATTCAGCTGTGAATCCTGGATTCACTCCAAGTATGACAACAAAGACAAACGTATCTTCTTCACTAACAAGTCTTACTTGCCATCTCAAACACCCAAAGGACTGGAACGGCTTCGAGATGAAGAGTTGGAGAAACTGAGAGGAAATGGACAAGGAAGACGTCAGAGTTATGATAGGATATATGATTACGATGTCTATAATGATCTCGGTGACCCGGATAATGACCCGGATTCAGCCCGACCCGTCCTTGGTGGTAAACAGCATCCCTATCCTAGACGTTGCAGAACTGGTCGTCCACGTTGTAAGACAGGTAAACAAATATTGACCAAGTCTCTTTATATTTTTTTCAACAGTCCAATTAACATGTTTTATTAAATCCAGATCCAGCGTCAGAGACCAGGACTATCCTGAACTATGTGCCTGCAGATGAATCATTTTCCGGGATAAAAACCACATCATTTGGAGCGAAAACGCTTTACTCAGCTTTACATAGCTTGATACCTACTTTAGAAAGCTCAATCGTCGATTCTGAAAGAGGTTTTCCGTTTTTCACAGCGATTGATACTCTCTTCAATGAAGGAGTTGACTTGCCTCAACAGGGTAAAAAAGGGTTAACAGCCACTATTTCTAGATTGATCAAAGCTGTTGGTGATACTGGTAAAAATGTTTTGCGGTTTGAGACGCCAGATGCTATGGACAGTAAGATACATAAAGCCCTTCTTTTAATGAAATGAATGTCTTTGTATTCTCATTCATTTGTATTGCAGGAGACAAATTCTTCTGGTTCAGAGATGAGGAATTTGCTAGACAGACTCTAGCTGGACTTAATCCATATAGTTTACGGTTAATTACGGTACCTACTCCATCTTAATTACCTTATCAGAATATCAAGATACATATGTAATTGAATATGGTTGTATATCTGGTAGGAATGGCCATTGAGAAGTACACTTGATCCTGGAATCTATGGACCACAGGAATCTGGAATCACTACAGAAATAATTGAGAAGGAAATTAGAGGAATCATGACAGTGGAGGAGGTTAATCATAATCCCATATACATATAACTTAATTAAATATCAATATTAAAATTATTCAATCTCATGACATAAGGTTGAATTCTTGAATTTGAACAGGCTATAAAAGAAAAGAAACTATTCGTTTTAGATTATCATGACCTGTTTCTGCCATATGTGAAAAAGATAAGAGAGCTCAAAGGCACAACTCTTTATGGATCTCGTACAGTATTCTTCTTAAACCCAGATGGTACATTGAGGCCGCTGGCAATTGAGTTAACTAGACCAGCCATTGATGACAAACCATACTGGAACCGTGTTTATACACCTAGTTGGCATTCCACTGAATGTTGGCTTTGGAAATTCGCCAAAGCTCATGTCCTCGTTCATGATTCTGGCTATCACCAACTAGTTAGTCACTGGTAAGGTTTAATACTAGATTAATTAAAAGTAACTAGTGATATTATGGCTAAAGCTGTCTTATACATGTAGGTTGAGGACTCATTGCTGCACAGAACCTTACATAATTGCAACCAATAGACAACTAAGCGAGATGCATCCAGTGCACAGGCTGTTGAAACCACATTTTAGGTACACAATGGAGATCAATGCACTTGCTCGATTGCTTTTAATCAATGCTGGTGGAGTAATTGAAAGTACATTCTCCCCTGGTAAGTACTCTATAGAGCTGAGCTCCGTTTCCTATGATAAACTCTGGCGATTTGATCAAGAGGCTCTCCCTAATGACCTTATCAGCAGGTACTAATAATTAACCAAAGTCTAATACTATATGATGATGGTATTAAATTTGCTTTAAACTTTTATAATAAATTTGTATTGTTGGTCGGGCAAAACAGAGGATTGGCTGTTGAAGATCCAAGTGCTCCAAATGGGTTGAAGCTAACGATCGAAGACCATCCATACGCAAGTGACGGTTTAGTGCTATGGAATGTGATCAAACAATGGGTCAGTGACTACGTGAACTACTATTACTCTCAAGATGGTCTAGTCCAATCCGACGAAGAGCTCCAATCATGGTGGTCAGAGATCAAAAACGTGGGACACGGTGACAAGAAAGACGAACCATGGTGGCCAGAGTTGAAAACTATTGAAGACTTGATCGAGATAGTTACAACAATTTTTGACATACTTCCTAAAACATACGATACTTCCCTAACATACAAAGAAACAGGAGAGCTGGAAACTGTTTATGGAAAAACCAGAGTATGTGCTATTGAATATGTTGCCATCGCAGATTCAAGCGACGAAAGTGATGGTGGTGCTTGACACGCTGTCGAATCATTCCCCAGATGAGGAATATTTGGGTGACGTGGCAGAACCGGCTTGGGAAGAAGATCCTGTGATAAAGTCAGCGTTTGAGAGGTTTAGTGGGAAGTTGAAGGAGTTTGAAGGGATAGTTGATGACAGAAATGCGAATCCGGAGTTGAAGAATAGGAATGGAGCAGGGACTATGCCTTATGAGCTTCTGAAACCTCTTTCAAAGCCTGGTGTCACCGGAAGAGGTGTTCCTTATAGCATTTCTATTTAGCTCCTCCTCTCCTCGGGCATGTCTTTGGACTTCAGTTTATGGATCGGTTTGCCTTGTCTTCTCGTGTTAAAACGACGACTTATGTACGAATAAGGAAGTTTTCCGCCAATAAAATTGTTGTGTTTCATCATTATAGGCCCTTTGGGATAAATAAGAATCTAACAATTGAAAGCACATTTCACCTGACCCATCACCCTCCAATACAATAGGGCTGTTCATGAATCCAATTCAAACGAATACCTGTAAATTCAGATTTGGATTAATGGGATTCGGATTTGAATTCCGATTTATTTACAAATTTAAAATTAAATTTGAATTGGAATTCGTATAAATTCAAAGAATTTAGATTAATCCTAATAAAATTTCATTCTCATTTTCGGTTAAATTTATATATTTTATTTTTATTTTTTTAATTTATAAATTGTATAAAAGAAATAATAATAATAAATATATAGAACTTTATAATCAAAATAAGAAGCACAATCTCCACCTGAAAACTTACATACATCGATACAATTTGAAATATTATAAATTATAAAACTTTAAATATATATAAAAAAATAGTTAATAATATATATATATATTAATCTCTAAACGAATCCGAACTCAAATATATGAAATTTGATTTGGATTTATTTATTATCCGAATCCATTTAGGATTTAGATTAAAAAAAAAATTTGCATCCCAATAACGAATTTCTCCTTTAAAATTCAACTAGAATTTTGGACCCGTGCAGTACGCACGGGTATTAATATATACACTAAATATATATTTTTTTAAAAAAAATTACAATCAACAAATAATCAAATGCGAAATCTCTCGCAAAACAAATAATATCTCATACGATATCCCGATCAACTGACAATAAAATAAAAAAAACAACAGTAAAAGCAAACAAAATCCGAGAGATGAAAAAAATGACTAACATATCTAATTAGATACGAAGAGATCAAATCATGCAAAATTGAGTGAAATTATTATGAATTTCATTTGTTCACAATTCCTTTTGTGCGTCTTGCGGTGAAGTACCCTTCATCAAAATCAATACATATATTAGTATTTGCAGTTTTATTGCTCTAAGAAAAGAAAATATAATTACTTAACTTTAACTTATCGTATAATATATATGAATTTAGTGTCAAACAACATTCAGCTTGTACTTTTATCAAGTGTTTGGGAAGACTTGTCTGCATACATATTTGGTCGTGGTTTTTGTACTACATCATGCTCGTCTAAAATAAGTTTCTTTTTAAAACCTTTACGATTAGTTACTCTTAATACAACAACATATAGTTGACTATGACTAAAAACAGGTCTTTTTAGATAGAGATCTACATTACTTAGAGATTTTTCCTGACTCTTATTTATGGTCATTGCAAATGATATTGCGATAGAGAACTGACTCCTCTTAAATTTGAACGGTAATCTCGAATCCGACATCGTCTATGTAAGTCACGGTATCAACACCTTTCCACCCAATAGTAAGACCTTGAATCACCTTAACTTCCAAGACTATTCTTCCTAACCTTGCAAGGATCAACCTTGTACCATTGCATAATCTTCCTAACCTTGCAAGGATCAACCTTGTACCATTGCATAATCATTCTTAGTGCCGGTATACCAACTTTGAGTTTAAGTTCATTAAGAGGTAAACTCGAGACTTGATGCGATTTAAGAATTTCAGAGTGTAAATTTAAGAATTTTAGAGTGTAAAGGTCAGTAAATATATTGATTACCAAATACCTTTTAATTGTATAAAAGACACCAATGCCTTAAAGGTCGATATGAAACTATTTCAATAAATATATCATTTATATAGTAGTGACAAAAATAATTTGTGAGTTACGGTACCGATGTGGGATAACAATTAGTTGAAATATAACATACAGTAGAAAAATACAATAATATATTTTAAAATCCAAAATAACCTAATAAATTAATTAATACTTACGTATTAATATGTGATTTAATATAAAAATGCCTACGTCTTGTTTTTTTAGAGCTCCACTTATCAGCACGTGGTTAATTTGCTTTGTTAGATTTTTTCTTTTATTATAGTAGAGATATTATAATATTGATTTTGGGTGTGTATCAATTTTAAAAACTTAAAATTAAATCTAAAAATCTAAAATATTTTAAACTTTTATTAAAACTTATAGCGGTAAGTACTTTTTAATTGTACAAATGACACCAATACCTTAAAAGTTTATATGAAAACTAATTCAATAAAAATCTCATTTATATAGTAGTGGCGAAAATAATTAGTGAGGTACGCTTCCGATGTGGGATAATAATTAGTCGACATATAACAAATAGTAGAAAAAAATAAAATAAAATATTTTAAATGAAAAAATAACCTAATGAATTAATTAAATACTTATGTGTTAGTATGTAATTTTATATAAAAATAGGTGTTGTTTTTTAGAGTGCCACTTGTTAGCATGTGGTTAATTCGCTATATTAGATTTCTCCTTTTATTATAATAGAGATTTTATAAAAATCTCATTTACATAGTAGTAGCAAAATAATTAGTGAGGTACTGTTCCGATGTTGGATAATACTTAATTAACATATAACATATAGTAGAAAAAATAAAATAATATATTTTAAATGACAAAATAACCTAATGAATTAATTAATACTTATGTTATATGTATGTAATTTTATTTAAAATAACCTCTGTGTTGTTTTTTAAAAGCGTCACTTGTCAGCACATGGTTAATTCACTTTGTTAGATTTTTCATTTTTATTATAATAGAGATATTATAATATTAATTGTATTTGTATCAATTTTAAAAAATTAAAATTAAATCCAAAATTTTTAAATATTTTAAAGTTATATTAAAACATATAGCGGCAAGTACTTTTTATTGTACAAAGCACACTAATGCCTTAAAGGTCAATTTGAAAACTAATTCAATAAAAATCTCATAATATCATTTATATAGTAGTGGCGAAAATAATTAGTGAGATATGTCTCCGATGTAGGATAACAAATAGTTGAAATATAACATATAGTCGAAACAAATAAAATAATATATTCTAAATGACAAAATAATCTAATGAATTAATTACTACTTATGTGTTAATATGGAATTTGATATAAAAAATTAAAAAAAAAAAGGCTATGTGTTGTTTTTTTAGAGTACAACTTGTTATCACGTGGTTAATTCGCTTTATTGCGTTTTTCCTTTTATTATAATATTGATATTATAATATTGATTTTGTGTTTGTTATAATATAATATATGTTAATATGTAAGACTGTAATATAATATATGTTAATATGTAATTTAATATAAAAATGCTAACATGTTTTTTCAGAGCATCACTTGTTAGCACGTGGTTAATTCGTTTTGTTAGATTTCTCCTTTTATTATAATAGAGATAAAAATATTATAATATTAATTTTACGTTTGTATCAATTTTAAAAACTTAAAATTTGATTCAAAATCTGAAATATTTTAAACTTTTACTAAAATCTATAGGGTAAGTACCTTTTAATTGTACAAAGGGCATTAATGTCTTAAAGGTCGATATGCAAACTAATTCTATAAAATTCTCATTTATATAGTAGTGACGAAAATAATTAGTGATTTACGCTTTCGATGTGGGATAACAATTAGTTGAAATATAACATATAGTAGAAAAATATATATTTTAAATATCAAAATAACCAATTTAGTTAATTAAAATTGAAGACTAAAGAAGTAATTTAATAGAAAAGTATGAATTATTGCATTTTTACGAAGTCACTTGACATCACGTAGTTAATTTACTTAGTTATGTTTCTCTTTTTATTATAATAGAGATAGAGAAAATTCTTATTTATTTTTTTTATATTGAATTGATTTTATTTTATTTTTTTAGAATAAATTAATTTTTGAAATAATATGATTGCGATTATCAAATAATTTATTCATTCATATTTTTAATAAAAAAAATTTATAAAACATGTTTGGTTGAACTTCTTCCATTAAGAATATCGTAAGTAAATTTTAAGTTTATCCAAACATACACTACTTTATATTACATATATATATATATGTATATATTGCCAACAAAAAAAACCTTATATTATTATTATTATATATAATATAAATTTTGGATTCATGTCAATTTTAAAAATTTAAATATGAATCCAAAAACTAAAATAATATCAACTCATATTTAACCTTTTGCGGCAAATAACTCTATTTAATTTACAAAGAGCACCAATGCTTTAAAGGTTGTTGTGAAAACTAAATGAACGAAAATCTCTTTATATAGTGGTAGAGAAAATAATGAGAGAGCTACATTTCCGATGAGGTATAAAAATTAGTGTTAATATAATATATACATGGAAAATATATTTTTTCTTAAAATAGGAAAAGTTGAATATTAGAATTTTTTAGAGAATCTGTGAAAAAAGAGTGGAATTTTTTCATCTATGGAGTAAATTACACTTTTCTATTAAAATGTCGAAATATCCAATTTAGTCAGTTAAAATTGAAGAGTAAAAAGGTGATTTAATAGAAAAATATGACGTGTTACATTACTACGAAACCACTTGTTAATTTACTTGGTTAGATTTTCCCTTTTATTATAATAGAGATAGAGAAACTTATTATTTATTTTGTTTGTACGGAATTGATTTGATTTTTAAGAATGAAGTGATTTGACTTTTGGGATGATATGATTGCAATTATAAAGTAATTTATTTATTCATATTTTTAATTTCATAAAAAATGTATAAAACATATTTAGTTGGACTTGTTCTTTTAAAAAGATAATTAGTGAATTTTAAGTTTAACCAAATAAAAAAACTTGTATTATTATAATATAATAATATAGATTTTGGATTCATATCAATTTTAAAAATTTAAAATTGAACCCAAAAATTAAAATAATATAAACTCATATTTAAACGTCCGGTAGCAAGTAGCTCTATTTAATTTTCAAAGAGCAACATGTCTTAAAGGTCAATGTGAAAACTAATAGAACGAAAATCTCTTTATACAGTGGTGGAGAAAATAATCAGAGAATTATATTTCCGATGTGGTATAACAATTAGTGTAAATATAATATATAGCTTGAAAAAATATTTTTTCTGACGATTTTATTATAGAATCTGTGAAAAAAGTGTGATTTTTAAAAAAAAATAAATAAATTAAGAGTCAATATTTTTTTTCTCACTTTATATTAAATAGTATTTAGTTTAAGTGTCCAGTAAAAAAGATATTAATCCAACAATATTTTTCTATTTATTTTTTTTTAAAATTTAATAACCAAGTGGTTATCTTATTAATTTATAATATTTTCATTTTATAAGAAGGAATAATTAATTCCCGTAAATATTTTATATGCTAATTATTATTATTTTTTAACAATTGTTAGTTTAAAGGTTTTGTTTTATTTGATTTTTGAGTTTTATTATTTAAACATGGTAAGAATAGATACTAAGGCTTATAAGCCATTAAAAAACATCTAAATACATTATTTTAATTCATATAAATTTTATATTGTAAATATTTTAAAAGTGATGAACTCAAATAAAACAACTAATAATAAGAATTAACCATAGAGTGTTGTTAAATTCATTTATGAATTGTAACTAATATGAATAATTTATGGTATTCTAAAATATAAGTAATAACATTTATTATTTCTATTGCAATTTACAGTCATATGCACACATAAAAACTTACAAAAATAAATTCATATATCAGTAATCAATTATCAAGAACATATATTAAAATTTATTATTTTTATTGAAATTCACAATCATAAAAATCTTTAAAAAAAAACAATTTCGCATATAAATACTTGTATAAAGAGAATGTTACAATTATCGAGTAGATATTAAATAAACTATGTTTATATAGGTAAGTATATATATATATATATATATAAATTGCTATAATCAATATAAATATTTATCGTTTTAATTATATGAACTTAAATAAAAAATAATCAAATATTAATAAAAAAAGAATTTATTATATATACAAATTAATAATTTGTTTTTTCTTTTGTAATGAATGTGACATTCTAAAATAGAAATCACACCAACATATAAAAAAATTATTATTATTATTTTGACTTTTTTAAATATTTATTATTTTTTTATTAAAATTTCGAATCACATATTTTTCTCTATATAAATCAATTCATATATAAATTAATAAAATTGCCTACAATTAATGAAAAAAAACATAAATAACATGTTTAAATTATATATATATATAAATAAAAGTAGTAAGAATAAAATCGCATGGACCGGAAAGTATATTCAAAAAAATCTTTTTAAGCATATTTATTATTGTTAAATTTTCATCACCCTCTTAATAAAATGAAAAAAAAAATTATTAACTTAATTCGCTTCTATACAAAATCATATTTTTCCTTCAAAAATTTTACAATTCCAACCCATAATCCTCAAATTTTAAAGTAGAAATTAATTTATATATAAAATTAATTATATTTTTTTAGTTTATATATAAAAAATATTAATATATATAAATATTAAAATTTGAGTAGTCAAACATAATAGACAAATAAATAGTGAACATAAAATGAAAAAAAAAAAGTAATAAATACCTAACCTAACCTAATAAATAACATGATAATTTAAAAACAACTTGTCATCACTATTTAACTTCCATCTCACTAAATTAAATGTATATTTTATTCAATAAATAAAATATCTAATCAATTAATAAATAAAAACATTTAAATTTAAAATAAATTTATATTATGCTACTCATTAAAAAAATATTTAATATTCTTATTAAGTGGAATATGTAATATATTTGAAATATTATTATAATTTTAAAATAAAAATATTAATGTACAAACACTTTGGGAATAGAGAGATATTGGATAGTAAGGGTACATATTTATTTTAATTACATATTTTCTGCGCAAATTTGTAACATTGTTATTGTCTTTATATATATATATATATATATATATATATATATATATATATATATATATATTATACAACCATTAAAATGTCTATTGTCTCACACAATTAACAAAGCAAAATTCATGGAGCGAGAATAATAATATGAATTTAATTGAATATTTCATTTTCGAGAATAGTGATTTTGTAAGAATCTATAATATCTTAGAATTGTAATCCTTAATATTCTATAAACTATGAATTAAAATAATTAAATAATAATGACATTTATGATATAGATGTAAAAATTAACCATTCATTTTTATTCTATTAATTTTAAATATAAAATAAATAATTTTATTATTTGCAATTAATTTTTTATTTCAAGTTTATAACAATGAAAATATTGACAAATTTATGTAATTATATGAAAGCTATGAATTAAAATACAATTAATAAAAATAATTTGTATAAAAAAAATAACAATAAAAATAATTAAGTATATCGAAACTCGTAGTCTTATTAAAATTTATAGAGATTATATTCGCATCACAAAATATTCAATTGAGTTTCACACTAAAAAAGAAAAAAAAAAAATTTATCACTCATCTCATTTCCATGTAAAATGACAAAAAAAACTATTCAATCCAATCAATTTAAATGTTAAATTTAGTATTAAAAAAAACCAGTAGATAAGTTTTTTATAAAACCACATGATGGGTAATTAATTCAAAAGAAATAAATACATGCGAAAAATGGTCGTGTTTATTAATTGTTTTGTCAAATGACTAAAACACTTCCATATAACCAATAATTAATTTAATTAACTCATATGTGAAAATTGTCATTTTATTAAAAATGTCAGCATGTAATCCTTTTAAAACGTCACTTGTCATTGTGTATGTTTGGTACGTAGATTTTTAAGTAGCGATTAGATTTTTAATTAGCGATTTGACAATTTTACTGTTTTAGAGAAACTTTTTTTATTAGTGATTAGATTTTTAATTACTGATTTCCAGAACGCTACTTCAAGTAACTTTCCACGAATCGCTAATAAAAAAAAACTCTTATTTTACCCTTATCAATTTATGAGTGTTACTAAAATACCCTTAATAATATTAGAAGCTTATATTCGTACTAAATTAGATTAATTTTAACAAAAATTTTAATTATTGAATATGATTAAAAATATTTAAATAACTTTTTTTAGTTTGTCTATATTTTATTTGTTTTCTAATTAGTTGATAACTATAAAATCTTGAAAGAAAAAATTGTTTAAAAATGAATATTAACACTAATAAATAAATAAATTACATTATAAGGAAAAAAATGATATATTGCATTATTTGCGTAATTTTACATTTAACAGCTACTTCAACATCTAGTTGTTATTACCAAACACTCATGACAAATCGCTACCTCAACATCTAATATAATAGCTAACAGCTAATCGCTACTTTAACAGCTAACTCACGTTTAATATAACATCTAGTGCCAAACATATACATTATCTCTTTAATTTAATTGGATAGTTTTCTCTTTTCTCTATTATAATAGAGATAGATATTTTTAATTTAATTAAAAAAAATTTAAAACATGTTTGGTTGAACTTCTTCTTTTAAGAAGATAGTAAGTAAATTTTAAATTTAATTAAACATATTATATATATATAGCAAAAAAATTAAAAAATAAAAAGAAGCTTTTATTATTATATATTATATATAATAATAATATAATGATATAGATTTTAGATTCATGTCAATTTTAAAATTTTAAAATTGAATCTAAAAACTGAAATAATATAAACTTTTATTTAAACCTCTAGTGGCAAGTAGCTCTATTTAATTTACAAAGAGCAGCAATGCCTTAAAGGTCGTTGTGAGAACTAATTGAACGAAAATCTCTTTGTATAGTGGTGGAAAAACTAATCGGTAAGTTATATTTCCGATGTGGTATAACAATTAGTGTAAATATAAAATTGAATATTAGAATTTATTACAGAATCTGTATAAAAAAGTGAGAAATTATTAAAATGCCGAAATAATCAATTTAGTTTATTAAAATTAAAGACTAAAAAAGTAATTTTATAAAAAATATGACGTGTTATATTTTTAGAGCGCCACTTGTTATCCTATAGTTAATTGACTTTGTTAATTTCCTCATTTTATTATAATAGAGATTTGTGAACAACCTTGCTATACAAACAACATTTGTGAACAACCTTGCTATACAAACAACATTCATTTAAATATATTGAGAAACATATCTAAAACGGCTCATCTTAATCTATATATATATATATATATATATATATATACAGTCAAACCTCTCTATAACGGTGCCACTTGTTTAACAGTTTTTCAGCTTTTATAGTGAATGACTGTTATTCGCATATTAACAGATGAAATCAAGAAAAGAAGAGAAGATTACAGAGTAACATTTCTCTTCTCTGTTTGTTTTATTTCTTATATTTGTGATACAGAAATACAATCTATACAACTCCTTATATACATGTGATTTGGTGTGTACAGTTGGTTATAGAAGTTGTTAGAGTTAGTTACAGAATTTGTTATGATCTAACCATTCTACATAGCTGGAATCATCTACAGGTACGTGCATATTAATATCCTGGTCTTCTTCCTTTGTTGTGCTGCTTTTAACTTCTTATTTTGTTTGTGTCCTCCACCTGTTTGATGAAATGCCCCATAGACTCCTTCTTAATACTGCCCCTCAAGCTTAATGGATGATTCATTACCTTAAGCTTGTACTTTAATAATTGAAATCTAGGAGTAGTAAGAGCTTTTGTAAACACATCTGCTACTTGATCAACTGTAGGAACATGATTAACAATTATTTCCTTCTGTAAAACTTTGTCTCTGACAAAGTATAAGTCAATCTCAATATGCTTAGTTCTAGCATGTAGAACCGGATTTCCTGCCATTGCTATAGTACTCATATTATCACACCAAATTACAGGAGTGGTTTTCTGTTTTACCCTTAGTTCTTTCAACAGAGAACTTAACCAAGTAATTTCTGCTGTTAGTGATGCAAGACTCCTTTATTCTGCTTCTGTAGAAGATCTAGATATAATATGTTATTTTCTAGCACACCAGGATATTAGATTACCACCAAAATATACACAATATCCTGTTGTCGATTTTCTATCATCTGGATTTGAAGCCCAGTCAGCATCAGAAAAACCTACCAAGTTGAATGCTGTTGATATATCCTTAGGTTTGTTAAACATTAACCCATGACTACTAGTTCCCTTAAGGTATCTCAAGATTCTTTTCACAGCTTTCCAATGTTCATCTAATGGATTTTTCATGAATTGACAAACCTTATTTACTGCATATGCTATATCTGGTCTAGTTATAGTAGCATACTGTAAAGCTCCTACAACTGACCTGTATTCTGAAGCATTAGTAATAGGATCTCCTTTGTGTTTTGATAACTGGCCACCAGTACTTGCTACCATAGGAGAATCAAATGACTTGGCACCTACCATGTTAGCCCTTTTTAGTATATCTTGAACATAATTCTGTTGTGAGAGATGTAATCCAGCAGCAGTATGAGCTACTTCAATTCCCAAGAAGAAACTAAGTTCCCCCAAGTCTTTGAGAGCAAACATTTGATTTAACTTGAGAACCAAGTTATTAATCTCACATGTGTGTGAACTTGTGATGATAATATCATCAACATAAACCAGAACATATACACAAGACTGCCCCTGAAATCGTACAAAGAGAGATTGATCTGCCTTGCTTGATTCAAAACCCAAACTAACCAAACTTCCTTTAAATTTCTCAAACCAAGCCCTTGGAGCTTGTTTCAGCCCATATAATGCTTTATGCAGCTTACAAACCAGTTGACTACAAGGCTTTCCCTCTTCAAAACCAGGTGGTTGAACCATATATAGATCCTCATGAATAGTGCCATTGAGAAAGGCATTATTCACATCAAGCTGTCTAAGAGACCACCCATAAGTGAGAGCAATAGATAGAACAATACGAATTGTCTGAGGCTTGATAACAGGACTAAAAGTTTCAGTAAAATCAAAACCTTCAACTTGATGAAATCCTTTGGCGACAAGTCTTGCCTTATACCTAGATATGGACCCATCAGGATTTCGTTTAATTCTGAACACCCACTTGCAACCCACAACTTTTCTATCTTTCGGAAGAGGAACGAGAGACCAAGTGTTATTCTTTTTGAGAGCTTGTAACTCTTCTTCCATGGCAGCAAGCCATTTAGGATGTTGTAAAGCTGACTGATATCTTGCTGGCTCTATATTATCAAGTTCAGCTATCCATACTTTAGGTTTAAAAATACCATTTTTAGCTCTTGTAGTCATTTGATGTGTGTTGGCTGGTGCAGAAGGTAAAATAGGTGAATCAGATGAATGGTTTGATGTAGAGTCACATGTAGGTACTTGACTAGGTATATCATTTTGTTGTGTATTATCCCATGTTTGTTGTGTATTGTCTAGAGGGATAACTGATGATCTGTGTTGATGAGTAGAGGACTGTGTAAAAGGCTGTGCAAAAGGCTGACTTGCTGAAAAGCTATCTGTTGCCTCAAAAATCATAGAACTTTGCTATTTATTGATAGCAGATTTGACTGGTTCAACACAGTGATAGGGAAAAACAGATTCATTGAAAATAGCATTCCTAGCAATATACATCTTACCTTTAAAGCTGAGACACTTGTAGCCTTTGAATTGAGCACAATATCCAAGAAAAACACAAGGCTCACTTCTATAATCAAATTTATGTTTGTTGTAAGGTCTTGTGTGTGGATAAACCAAACAACCAAACACCTTTAGGAATGTATAATCTGGTTCCTTCTTGTACAGAGTAGAGTAGGGACTCCTTCCTTCTAAAACAGCAGTTGACATTCGATTTATCAAGAATACTGATGTAGTAAAAGCTTCTGTCCAAAACTTAGAAGGTAAAGAAGCTTGAGATAATAGGCTTAACCCGGATTCAACTATGTCTGTGTTTCCTCTCAACTAATCCATTTTGCTCATGTGTGTATGGACAAGAATGTCTAAATTGAATTCCATGTTCAGCCAAATAAGGAGCTAGCACCAGAAATTCCTTCCCATTGTCTGTTTGAAGTGTTTTAATCTTCAAGTCAAACTGATTTTCCACTTGATTCTTAAACTGTTTGAAAACTCCTGCTACTTCACCTTTTGTTCTTAGCAAAAATAGCCATGTAAATCTTGAATATACATCAACAAAACTTACATAATAGCGATGACCATTTACAGAGGAAATAGGTGCAGGACCCCAAACATCAGCAATTATTAATTCAAGAGGTTTTGAGTATACTGAAGTAGAATTAAAAAATGGTAAGGAGTGAGATTTACTGACTCTACAATCATGGCAAAATAAAGACTTAGAGACACAAAAAGGAATATTGCATTTCTTGAGAATAGATTTTACAATATCATTGGAAGGATGACCCAACCTTAGATGCCAAATTAGCAAATTTGGATAATTAGAAATGCACTTTTTATTGAAAGCATTAACATGTGAGAGGTAAGATGATTTACTGGTGTGATTGAATTGAATGGGAGATGTTCTTGAAGCCTTGGTAGAAGACAAAGACTTTTGAAGAGTGTGTTTATTTGGAGTTGATTGTGTAGAAGATGTTGATGGAGGTATTGGAAGTTCAAAGACATAGAGTCCATCTTTAAGCAACCCCTGAAGAAGTACCTTCTTCGTACTGAGATCCTTCACAAGACAAATAGTAGGATGAAATTCAATAAACACATTATTATCTTGAACGAATTTGGAAACACTTAGTAGATTCTTTGTTATTTGAGGTATATGAAGGATATTTCTAAGCAAGAAGGATTGATTTTTAGTGATGAAAGAAGTAGAACCAATAGAGTTTATGGATAAACCTGCACCATTTCCTACATAGACCTTTTGTTTACCTTGATAACTCATTCTAGTGAACAAATTGTTGGAATCTGGTGTGCAATGATCACTGGCTCCACTGTCAGGATACCACACAGTGTTGTCATTTCCTTGCTCAGCTTTAGTTCCTGCCACCATAGCTGTCTTTTGATCACCATTCTGATTAGGAAAAGAAGCCTGATAGGTCTGATCAAACCTATAATAACATCTGAGAGCAACATGGCCCATCCTGTGACAAATTTGACACTGAACTCTAGTATTATTGTTTCTACCTCGACCTCTTCCTCTTCTACCTCCATTACGTCCTCCTCCATTATTGTTTGAATTACTATTATTTGTGCCATTATTAGTCTTGTTTCCACCAGAATATCCATCCTTTTTTTTCAGTTGTGGCTATATTGACACTAAGATTCTCCATCTGAGAATGTAACTCCATTCTTGATTCATGGGTAAGAAGTAGAGATGAAATTTCAGGTAAAGATTGGTTACTAGGAAGAGATGTGATTGAAATCACAAATGGATCATATTCTGATCCTAAGCCTCCAAGAATTGACATGATTTTGTCATCTTCACTCAATTTATGTCCTGTAAAGGCCAAAGCATCTATGATGCTTTTTTTCTTAATCAAGTACTCTGACATTGTGAGTCCAACCTTCTTCAAAGTTTGCAGTTGAAGCTTCAACTGCATTATATTTGCCTTGGATTGTGAAGAGAATAGCCTCTCAAGAGTCACCCAAGTTTCACATGCTGTTTCACAGCCTACCAACTCTGGTAGAATATCCTGATTGATTGATGCCAGCATCCAACATAGCAAACTTTGATCATGCTGCTCCCAATCAAGGTAGTTGTTGTTGATTGATCCATCCTCATTAATCTGTGCAGGTGGTGAAATCTTTGGATTTATAAAGGAGGACAATCGATTTCCTCTTATTCCAGCAAGAACTTGTTGCCTCCACAACAAATAGTTGTTACTGGAGAGTTTTACGCTTAATTCAAGTTTTATTGAAGTCTGAAATCTACCTCCAAACGTGTTAGATTGAGAAGTAGCCATAGACATCGAGTGATCTGCCATGAAAGTTGACTAGTTTTGAGGTAGTGTGGATGAAACCTACTCTGATACCATAACAGATGAAATCAAGAAAAGAAGAGAAGATTACAGAGTAACATTCTCTTCTCTGTTTGTTTTATTTCTTATATTTGTGATACAGAAATACAATCTATACAACTCCTTATATACATGTGATTTGGTGTGTACAGTTGGTTATAGAAGTTGTTAGAGTTAGTTACAGAATTTGTTATGATCTAACCATTCTACATAGCTGGAATCTTCTACAGGTACGTGCATATTAATATCCTGGTCTTCTTCCTTTGTTGTGCTGCTTTTAACTTCTTATTTTGTTTATGTCCTCTACCTGTTTGATGAAATGCCCCATAGACTCCTTCTTAATACATATAACGACCATAAGAAGATCATAGATCTCACTTGGCGGTTATAAATTCATAATATATATATATATATTGTTGAAAAATAAGCTCTTAATAAAATATGCATAATTTATAGTATTTTTAAAGTTAAATTTATTCAAATATGATGGAGAAAGTCTACTGTGGTAGCTTGTTTGGATGATTCCTATCTATTATTAGCAATATAACAATTGAATTGACGAAGATTTTGGTCCAAGGTTTCAACAAAAAGGTAGTTAATTGCCTTCCCTAGAAGGCATCCAAAAGCTTGTTGTTTGAATCTTCAACCTCAGCCAAGGTAGGAACTGATTGAGGTTCTTCATCTGCACTATTACTATCATGGCATTCCTCCCTAGTTTCTTATTCATCTACTCTAGTAACATGAACAATAATCTCTTCATCAGTGAAACTTGCAATAACCAGAAGAATTGCAACAAACTTCACATATGTACTTGCACCCATTATTTGATTGATACCATCGGAAGGATTTGTGTTAAGTGATAACACACTCTCAACGTTATTAAAACATTCTATATTTTCATTATTTATGATTATGAAACCTTTCAAAATTCAATCATATTTATTATTAGTACTTATGCAATCTTTTCATTCCTCATTTTTAGTTATTAAATATTAAAAAATTCTTTTAAGTATTGAAGTTAATTACAATAGTTATTTAAAATTTTAATTGTTTAATATTATTTTATTTAAAAAATAAATTATATTTGAGTAGGCCATTATAGAGGACGAGTTTTATACAAAGTATTCTATTCAAATTACAGTTGTTGCTGTTATAGGTAAATTGCTATTATAGAGGATGTAAATAACATGTAAAAAATCGGTACTGAAAGAAATCCAGCTATTAGTTCCGAACGAAATCCAGCTATTATAGTGAATTGATGTTATAGAGAATGACACTTATAGAAGGGTTTGACTGTATTTATATAAAACATAATTCTCATGGGGCCCACGATAATATGTTACACGTTTGAGAGTAGGAATGTTTATGGGTTGGGTTCGGGCGGATTTAGCCAAACCCAAACTCAAACCCATTTAATTTTTTAGATCCAAATCCAACCCAAACACATTACGAGTTTGACGGATTCGGGTGCGAATTTTGACCCATGGATTTGGATGGACTCATGGGTCACCCACCTATCTAAACTAATAAAAATAAATTATCATTATAGATTAAAAATCTCATTCGTAGTCCACAAAAATCTAATACAAAATCCCTAGATTAAAAATCCAAGCATTTAAAATATAAATTTTAAACAATCCAAACTTTCAAAATAAGAAATAAAAATAGTGCTAGTTTAGTATCTAATCTATAGTTCAAATTCAAAGCAAACATTGAAATAAAGCTACATCAATTAAAATGATTATCAATAATCATCATTCACACTTTCCCTTCGACATGTATTTCCCAGCTCTTCAAGTTATTAAGGGTTAGAAAAACAAAAGAGACTCACCCAATAAAAAAGAGACAAATTTGATAAATTATAAAATAAAATTATTTAACATATTTGATATTTATCGGGTGCGGGTTCGAGCAGATTATATTTTTGCACCCGAATCCAAATCCACATCTATGACAGGTGCTATGTTTTCACCCAAACTCAACCCATGAACCCACGAACCCGAATCCATTGCGAATTCGCGGGTCGGACACCAACGGGTTCATGGATTCTATTGAGGTGTCAAACCCAATACCACATTAATAATACAAAAAGATAATGACTTGACCCTAACCTAAAGCGGACAATATCATACTAATGTGGAAGTTGGGGATCAGCTCCGAAGGGTCCAACAAGTTCATGGGTCAAATAACCATTCCTACTTAAGAGTTATGTTGAAGAGAAAAACACCCAAATAGAAACTTTGAATTTTCGTTTATATATTATCAATAAAAATGATATATATTACGTCTTATTCATTTTTCACCTTATTCATTTTATTATATTAAACTATTCATTTTCACTCTGTTATTAAATATTTTTTATTTTCATTGTTGAAGGTGACCTGACCCTTATCCAAACTCTTATTAGACCCTCAAAATTTTTAAGGGTCTAAATTTTACCCATACCCTTTTTTAAACATGTGGGTAAGATAGATCCTTATCCTTACCTTGAAAGGGTTTACCCTTGATACTTTTATTAAAACTATCCATATATACAGAAATTTATTTTAGTTTAAATTTTAAAAATTCATTAAATATATTTATTTCTTTTATTTTTTATTATTTAAATATTTTATTTTTCAATAATTTATTTATTTTATTATATTTTCAAATTTGTTTATTTAATTTGAACAAAATATTTTTATAATATTATTAAATCCAACATAAAAACCTAAATATTTATTTAAAATATTATTTATATTTAATGTAATAGAATCAAATCAAATCGATCAAAATTTTATTTAATAATATTAAATTAATTTAATTTTAATTTTCATCAAGTTGAATATATTAAAATTAATAAATTTTCAATTTAATTTAATATAAGAGAAACAACTTCCATATTTCCGACCTATCACGTTAAGTGTGGCCCAACCTCAAACGTGTGTTGATGATGTCAAATGAATTGAAAATTCCCTCATATGTATCTAGTCTAGTGGGAATTGGACTGGATGGCTGAGTTGAGACTGATTGATTATTCAACGTTTACAAGTTTTCTTCCATAACAATATTTTCAAAATTGGAGGAAATTGTCGATTCGTACACAACATGTTTCTAAATCTCTGTATATGGCAAAGATTCTCATATTCCAACTCTATGTATTCACATACATTACGTAACTTAAGCACCGCGGTTTTGGAAGGACAAATGGTCGTTTCCACTGTAGTGAGTTTCATCAAATAAATGGATTAATATATATATATATATATATAAATTTAAATCTATATTTGGACCAAATGAATTAATGCGTGTCATTATATGAGGTAAGTTGATACGAGGAGCCGCCCCTCATGTTATCTGGACGTATGCTCTATGACACGTCACACGTACATGTGTTTCAATCTAATCCGAATAACATTCAAACAATTTCATCCACGTAAATCAATCATTATTATAACATTGTTTAACTAGAATAAATAAACATGTGCTCCAGTTTACAAATAATATGAGAAGAAAAATTCTCTCTTTGCTATATTGATCTGGTTGGTATTTGTTTGTGTTTGAAATTGGAACATTTCCTTCTTTTAACTTTACTTAAACAATTCTGACAAGCAAAACAAAGAATAAATATTATAGAATTATAAATTCAAGACATTATTTTTAGTTGCTCACTATATTGATATTGAATAACTAATTTTAGTAGCTGTTTATTTATTTTCTCCTTTCACTTTGTGACACCCATTATGTAATGGAATCACAATGATAAATGGTAAGGAAAACAAAGTGATAAACTTTGCATTTCGTGTCATGTCAAGATGAGAGTAGTTGATCAATTTGGTTAGAAGAAAAATGTACTAATCCATGGAAGAAAATAATACAAAAACGTATTTGTCTTGCTTTCATATCACAATCCCCATTAATGGAGCAAATCTAATTTTAATTTTTTCTTTTTAGAATAAGAACTTTTCTTTCTTTCTTCTTTTTTTTTTTTTTTTCTTTATTTGTTGACGTGCTTCTCATCTAAAATCAGAATTTTGAAAATTTTCGCCAATTCTGTTTATGTGTTTCCAACTCCGCTGATTTTTTAAATTTTAGCGAACCCAAACCCAAATCCAAATCCGAATCCGAACCCGCCAATCCGGAATAAAATTGAAACCGGGTCTAACCCGCAAACCACAACCCGAATCCGTAAACCCGAATCCGTGAATATTTATTTAAAAAAATAAAAAACAATAATTACCTATAATAATTTCTAAGATTTATATTTGAATAAAATTGCATATAGAACGACAACATAGTCTAGAGCTCAAATAAAATGTACTGAAGCATAAAATAGTATAATTGTAATTTAACATGAAATTATATAGTTATTTTTTTTTATTTTTTTTTTTAAATATTAAAAACAGAAATAGAATATTTTATATTTAAAATTATTTTTTAACATGAAAATCTGAATTATTTGAATTAAAAAATATTGAAATAGAAATTAAAATATATTTTATTTAAAATATTAAATTTTAAAATGAATAATTATAATAAAAATAATATTAATATATAATAATAATTAATTTGAAGTTGTATTTAAAAAATTATAATAAGATGATTATTTTGTTGTTACATCATTTAAAATAATAATAATAATAAATTTGGTGGGTTCATGGATTCGGATTAAAGTATCCAAATCCAGATCCCAATCCATTACAAAAAGAGGATTGAAAATAATATACAAATCCACGAACCCGCAAACCCGAATCCATCATGGATTTGGTGGATGGGTATCCACACGTCGACGGGTTCCTGGATTTTTTTCGCCATCCCTACATGTCTACCAACCAGTGTATTAACCCAATCTATACATGCTACTTCTATCTCTCATCCCTCAGTAGCAATATGTAATTCTAACCTGCATTTTAAGTATAATAATATATATATATATTTATTTTCTATAATTAAATTCCACAAATTCATTCAACTATATATCAATACTACCATCCGAAACTGCAACGAGAATTTTAAATATATTTTAATAATATAATTAGTTTAGTAGTTTAAAAAGAAAAATTAAAACTATTTTGAAATGATCATAATTGTTAAAAATAGTATTTTTTTAATATAGATTTTAATTTAAAAATATCAATGGGAATTTTAAATTAAAAAAAATAATTTCATAATAGTTTAAGAATACTTTGTAACTAAATTAATCTAATATTAAAGTTTTCATTAGATATTATGAGAGAATAATATAAATATGGTGGGTTAGATTTAAAAAGTGCTGAAAATCATAAAGATCTTAAATTTTTAGGAAGGAGTTATGTTATCTATGAGAGTTATAGGAAGAATTTGTGTATGAGATTATGACTAATATAATTGGATTGGGGTGAGAGAGTGGTATCCACCCTCTTGTTTTATTATTATATAGTATGTTTTTTTCTAGTCGTCCCGATGATTGTGATTTTTTTTTTCATTCTGTGTTTCTACATTACTTATTTTTTATCTTATTTATATTTACTTTATTTTACCCAAACACATTATAATAGATAACCCATTTTTTCAATAAATTATATTAAAACTAATAGATTTTTTTAATATAATCTATACTAATAACAAAAAATAATAATAATTCTACCAGTAAAGTTGATGTCATTAAACAATTAATAATATTAGTAACAAATTAAAATCAATAAAAAAAAATAATAATCACTACTTGACGGATTTACCAATTCAAATTCCGTCCACATACTAAACAGTACATCCATACTCTGGACATTAAGAGCGAGTATACACGGAATAGGAAGTAGGGGCTTAAAATTGCCATCCCTACTATGAATATTAGGATTGCCTTGAATCACAAGAATTTCCTTTTAAGAAGGTTTTCCTATTTTGAGTTTGGATCTATTTCCTAATGGTTAGATTCCTTGTTTTGAAAAGATTTGGTTTTCCTAAATTGGTTGATTGTATTCCTTAGTTGGAAAGGAAACAAATTAGGAAAGTATATTTGATGATCACTATAAATAGAGTTGTCTCATAAAGAATAAAGAATCTCGTCCTTTTGGGTGGTGATCATTGGAGTTAGGTCATACCCGTGAGGGTAATGATCATTGGATTGGGGTCATGCCTGCCGAGTGGGGTAATGATCATATGGATTGGGGTCATGCCTGCCGAGTGGGGTAATGATCATTGCATTGGGGTTGTCTCGCCATTAAGGAGATTTTGATTTGGGGTTGTCTCGCTGTGGTGGAGTTGTTCACCTAAAAGAGATTCTGGTTGAGAAATAAAATAATTTTGTGTGGAGAGAGGGTATTGTCTGAATGACTTGTAATTCTTATTTCTCATAGTAAAGTTGTTATCTTTCCGTGGATTAAGCAATTTGCCGAACCACGTTAAATATTGTATTTGTGTTTGGGCTGCTAATTTGGTTGAATCGAACTAGGAATTAGGAACAATTGGAATAGAATAGGAAAATTTCCTAACAATGAACATGTCCCTACAAACATCTTAATTTCACGTTAATTACATCCACTAAAGAACTAGTCAGCTACGAATATCTTCCAAATGAAGACAACATGATAATTTTCCCATAAATTTCATCACCAACTATTCTTCTTCACGTGACTTTATTGTTCTCCGATAAGAAACTTCTCATTTTGAAAAATCAACTGTCACCTCCGAAATTGCCTATATATACAACCGCTTACCCCTACCCCTACCCCTACCACCCTCAACAAAACATATTAGTCTCTTCTAAACAATAATGAACCCACAAGTTAACCACCCGACCAAGTCAATCAAAACCCTCGTTCCACTGCAGAACCCATTTCTCCATGGTAGCGGCAGTGACCATGGATTTGGTTTTGTTCAAGTTCAATCACCAACCACCACAACCAAACCACTCAAAGTTGGAAGAAGCTTGTCTTCTTCCAAAGTGAAAGCAGTGGTAACATCTCCTATTGTTACCAAGAAAGCTTTGAATGTCAAGGCGGTTATTACTGTTAAACAAACTATTGGTGGTTTGTTGTCTCATTTGACAATAAATAGAGATGATATACAGGATTGGTTAGGCAAATCGCTTCTTTTGGAGCTCGTTAGTTCTGAGCTTGATCCCAGTAAGTTTTCTTATTTTTTAGTGTATATATATTTTTTATATTTATTTGAAAGAATTAAATAAAATCAACATAGATACCTTAGCCTTTAATATTCATTATGATTTTTTATTTTTATTTTTTTTTTAAAAAAAAACTAGTGACTCCTTTTATAACTTTACATCAATTTTCCACTTTGATTTAATTAATTTTTGAAAGTTCATTTATATGAATATTTTGAAATTGAACTAAAAACTTAAATTAAATTTTAAAAATTTAAAAATAAAAATAAAAAAAAAATTTAATTTTTTTAATTTCAAATTTTAACATTTTATACCTTTGTATACTACTTATTATTATTATTATTATTATTATTATTATTATTATATTATTATTATTTACTTTTAAAGAAAAATATGATAAAAATTAATAAATTTAAAATAATATGGAGATTTCTTTGGAAAATAAGTTAAAAAGAATTAATTATTTTATTTGATTAGATAATATAAATTATTGAATTAACTTTCACAAGTTTAGTTATTTTAACTTATTCAAATTTTATTAATTTTTTTAAAAATAAATTAAACAAAAATTTTAATAAAGACAAAAGGAGAATTTTTATATGTAATGAACATAAGAGAGAAGTCGAGGAGAAGAATATATGTATATATTTTGAAAATCGAATGTTATAATATCCTTAAATAATATATTTATCTATCACCACATAAAAATGGGAGTCAGGTGCCTATTTTCCACAGCCTATGGAATTTCTCTCTACGACAATTGGTTTTATTCCTACGAAATACTGAATTGAAAAGTCGCATGCATAATAGAATAGTTGACAATTACGGTGATAATGTGTATGCAGAAACGGGACTGGAGAAAGCAACATTGAAAGACTACGCACACAAAAACGACAAGGAACACCTTGATGGGGAGGTGACTTATGAAGCTGAGTTTGAAATTCCTCAGGATTTCGGAGAAGTTGGTGCAATAATTGTGGAGAATGAGCATAGGAAGGAGATGTTTTTAAAAGATGTGGTCATTAATGGCCTCCCAAATGGTCCTCTCATTATCACTTGTGAATCTTGGCTTCAATCCAAACATGATTATGACACCCAGAAGCGTATCTTCTTTGCTCCCAAGGTAAGGTTTTTTCAACTATTATCTTTTAACTTTTGAAAAGTCGACTTTGAATGGTGTTTTAATAATTTTTCCAAAAAAAATTAACCAGGGTTTGAAATAGTGTTAGTATAGGAATAGATTTTAAATTGATAACACGTTCAACTTTTTAAAATTAATTTAATACTTGATTTAAAATTTAATATAATACAAACACAAATCTACTCTAAAAACTTTAAAATTATCATATTTTTATGACTAATTTTTTTTTTCTATAATCATATCCAATCAAACCCTTCAATTTCAATAATTAAATAAATATCCATAGTAATTTCCCTAAATTTGGCTTGGTATGCACTATTCCAACTCAATACGACAAAAAAAAAAAACATGTGTGGTCACAATGATTTGGCAAATCCTTCGAGGATATTTTTGTTTTTCATTTTGTGTATTTGTATAGAGTCTACTGCTGACCTCCATGCAAGAGAAAAGGTGATAAATGAGGTGTGAGTACTGTACTCTCACGCATCCAAAGTCTATGTTTTGATTGGTTAATTGGTTAAACTATCATTATAAGTGGGTCATATTTACAATCCCAACTCAATTTCCAAATAATTAACTATGCAGGAAGAAAAAAAAAAAAAAAAAAAAAAAACTTACATATACGTATCAAATTGAACTTTGCAATTTTATTTTATTTTTTTTTTGGTTACTGCTAGGCCGGTAATAAAATTTTGAATTTTAGTTTTTTTAATTAGAAAAAATGGAAAATTAAACATTTCAAAATAAATTTTGCATGACTGATTTAAATTTAGGAATAAAAAGAATTTATTGAAAAAATTAAAAAAAAAAAAAGAAAACTTTTAACTTTACATTCACTTCTTAAAATATTTTGAAAACACTGTATTTATTTTCATTGAGAATGAATGAATTGAAAATTTTTTCATTTATAACTTTTAAATTACTTTAAAAAAAGTAAATATGAAATCTATTTTTTCTCGTAAAAAATTAGAATGCTAATATATAAGACTATATATAATCTCAAGTGAAAATTCTTTTAAATAAGTATTTTAAAGATTAATGGCTTATTAAAAATATATAAAAACAAACTTTTAAAAGTTTAGTTTTCAACCTATTGGCCGAGTTTTCGAAAATATTCTGAATTTTTACCATAGATTTTATTACGCTCACAAACTGTGAACTACGGTCATAATTTTGAACTACGGTCATAATCCGTGAATGTCCTATAAAATGAAAATTAAAGTTTAATTTTGTACACTTTTCAAAACAAAGGCTATAATTATAAACTAAACTTTTTATGGTTTAAAATTTTTTCCGCTATAATCAAATGTAAAAAGCTCTAATATTATTATTTTTTATTTATTGTTGACCAGTCATATTTGCCATCCCAAACACCTGATGGATTAAAAAGATTTAGAAAAGAAGAGCTACAAGTCTTACGAGGAAATGGAGAAGGAGAACGGAAAACAGGAGATCGAATATATGATTATGATGTGTATAATGATCTTGGAAATCCAGATAGTAATTCAAATCTCAAACGACCTGTACTTGGTGGCAAAGAACATCCATATCCTAGGCGTGGTAGAACTGGACGCCAACGTTCAAAATCAGGTAATGAGAATTTAAAAAATTATACATAAAAAGAAAGTAAATTTTACATTTAAATTAATCCACCCTCAAATTTTTTTAAGTTTATAAAAAAGTTCGAAATTTTAAAGTCAATATAATCAATATGCCCCTCACTCTCTAAAATTAAAAAATTTATTGAAAATTTTATCAAATTTTATAAAAATTTTCAAATAAAAAAAAATTGTAAATATTCATGAAGTATCCTACATTAAGAAATTATTTTGGTTATTTTAAATTTTAAATTTTTAAAAATTTATAAATTTAAAATAATATTTAAATTATTAATTAATTTAATTTAAAATTTAAAATATTTAAATAATATTCTCATACATTTTACGGTTAAAAATATAAATTATAAATATAAATTATAATTTATAAAAATTTTCAAATGAATTTTTGTGTGACACAGATCCAGCCTCGGAGACCAGGAGTGGACAGTTTTATGTACCAAGAGATGAAGAATTTGCTGAAGTAAAGCAATTGCAGTTTTCAACAAAGACAGTTTCATCAGTGTTGCAAGCTTTGATACCATCATTGGAAACAGCACTGGTTGATTCTAATTTAGGATTTCCCCATTTCAAAGCTATTGATCAACTCTTCGAAGACGGAATTCCTTTACCTAAACTCAACAATCAAGGATTTTGGAGAACACTTATTCCCAGATTAATCAGAACCATTCAAAATACTAGTGAAGAGCTTTTACGCTTTGAGATTCCTGATCCAATCCATAGTAAGCAGACTTTTTGACTTTTTTTTTTTTAAAAAAAAAAATTATTTTAATTAAATGGGGAAGTATAAGTACAATTTTGACATAAAATTCTAAATTTTTATATTTGTTCAGGAGACAAATTCTTCTGGTTGAAGGACGAGGAATTTGGTCGTCAAACTCTAGCTGGTCTCAATCCCTACAGCTTACAACTAATCACGGTATAATTTTGTTTCAAAATCACAGCAACAGATAATTAACATTTTCAAACATATCCAATTGACATAGCTTGACAAAATATTACAGGAATGGCCATTGAAAAGTTCCCTTGATCCTGAAATATACGGTCCACCTGAATCAGCAATCACAACAGAAATCATCGAATGTGAAATCAAAGGCTTCATGACAGTTGAAGAAGCTATTAAACAAAAGAAGCTGTATATCTTAGATTACCACGACCTCCTTCTACCGTACGTGGAAAAAGTTAGAGCCATAGAAGGCACAACGTTATATGGTTCCCGCACAGTATTCTTCCTTACACACGAAGGCACACTAAGACCTCTAGCAATCGAGTTAACTCGTCCACCTATCAACGGAAAACCGCAATGGAAACGAGTGTACAGACCTAGCTGGAACTCAACCGAAGCTTGGCTTTGGAAATTCGCCAAGTCTCATGTGCTTGCTCATGATTCCGGTTACCATCAGCTCGTTAGCCACTGGTACGTACCAACATTTTGTTAATGTTAAGCTTTGTTTATGGGTACAGAGTCGGTGATATTGTTGTGCTAATGTTTTTCCAGGTTAAGAACACATTGCTGCACGGAACCATGCATAATTGCAAGTAATAGACAGCTAAGCGCAATGCATCCCATCTACAGATTACTCCAACCGCATTTCCGATACACAATGGAGATCAATGCTCTAGCTCGACTGGCTTTAATCAATGCAGGTGGCATAATCGAAACATCTTTTTCTCCAGGTAAATATTCCATGGAATTAAGCTCTGTTGCGTACGACAAACAGTGGAGATTCGACCATCAGGCACTTCCACAAGACCTTATAAGCAGGGGATTAGCAGTTGAAGATCCAGCTTCTCCACATGGTGTAAAGCTAACAATAGAAGACTACCCATTTGCAAACGACGGACTAATCGTATGGGACACGTTAAAACAATGGATCACAGACTATGTAAACCACTACTACCCAGATCCGAATACGGTATCATCCGACACAGAGCTCCAATCTTGGTGGTCCGAAATCAAAAATGTCGGACACGGAGACAAGAAAGACGAACCATGGTGGCCTGATTTGAAAACCAACGAGGATTTAATCCAGATCGCAACGACAATAGCTTGGGTAGCATCAGCACACCATTCAGCAGTGAATTTCGGACAATACGCATACGGAGGGTATTTCCCAAACAGACCGACGATAGCGAGATTGAACATGCCTGATGAAGAACCAAGTGACGAAAAATGGAAATTCTTTTTAAAGAATCCACAGGACGTGTTATTGGATAGTTTTCCATCCCAAATACAGGCGACGAGAGTGATGGCGATACTTGATGTCCTGTCCACGCATTCGCCGGATGAAGAGTATATAGGCGATTTGGCCGAACCGTCTTGGAAGGAAGAGCCGGTTATAAATGCTGCGTTTGAGAAGTTCAAAGGGAGGTTGAAGGAGTTTGAAGGGATTGTCGATGAGAGAAATGCGAATCCGGAGTTGAAGAACAGGAGTGGTGCTGGTGTTTTGCCTTATGAGCTTCTGAAGCCGTTTTCTGAACCTGGGGTTACTGGGAAAGGTGTTCCTTATAGTATTTCTATTTAGATAATTGATTATATGATGACATCATTGATATGTTATATAGAATGTGATCTGTTTTTATTTATTTCAATGTAAAATAAACCTGAAATGTAACATGACAGTGTTATAACAGATATAGAATGTTGTCTAATAGTCTATTTTTTCAGGAAATCCTTGAACCATCCAGCTGAGAGTTTGGGATATCTTTTCAGTCCGTTTTTGTAATCAATGTAATTGATGCCGAATCTCAATGTGTAGCCTGAACTCCACTCGTAATTGTCCAACAAAGACCATGCGAAAAATCCTCTCACGTTTACTCCATTCCTGTCATCAAATCAAATACAATATCAGTCCTCTTCATATATTTATTTTTATAATAAATAAATAAACACTTACTTGATTGCCTTTTTTATATAGTAAAGATGCTTGTAATAGAAATCAATCCTTGTCTTATCAGCTAGTGCTTCCTCGAGTGGTAATGCATCATTGTTCACTTCATTAACCCCTACAAATTGTAATGGAGATAAAAAAATAATAAATAAATAAATAAATTGAAAATATATATTATTATCATTTTTCTCTATAAAAAATAATTTATACCATTTTCAGTAATGTAAATGATAGGATTATTGTACTTCTCTTTTGTGTAAACCAACAGATCACGAATTCCTTTTGGATAAACATAAAGCCAATCTGAACCAGGCTGGAATTAGAAGAAACAATTTCATCAATATTTATTTAATTTTTTATTTAAATTTTCAGTTGATGAGTATATTACCTTTGGTCCAATTGGGATTCCATTGCGTGAAGCTAATGAATAAAAGCAAATAAAAATTTAGTTCTTTCAAAACATGAATGTATAGATGCAATATATTAAATATATGTATATGCTTACTGAGAAGATTGACAAGAGAATCAGTGATATAGCTTTTATTTACAGAGCGAAATTGAGGAGCATAAGCTGCATAATTGGCACTGTAGTAATTCAATCCAATAAAATCAAATGACCCTTTTATGAAATCTGATTCTTGTTTTGAAAATTTTGGTAATCTGCTACCAACTAGAGATTTCATACTGTGCGGATAATCGCCATTTGTCAATGGGTCCATATACCTGCCAAACACAAACACATGATGTTTCAAAATTCACAACAAAGGTTTTGGCTCAAGAACTGATATTCATATTCTTAGCTTCTCGAGTTGCATATTCATATTTGGACAATGTATTTTTGTTTTATTAAAACTTTATTTAAAATTTTAAATTAAACAGTTCCTTTTCTATTTTGAATTTTTAAAAGAATTTCTAGAATATAATCATTAGTAGGGAAGAGGAAAGTGATGAAAATGAAAATGGAGACAGGAAAAAAGTGAAGCAATAATTCAAAAATCTGATAGAGTTTCCTATTTGGGAAGCATTGATGCGACATTATCAAACCTTAATAATCACGTTTTTTGTTGTTTTTCATTTTAATAAACAATCACACAAAGAAAGGAAGCTTGATTTGATGTGTCTCTATTGTGGAGTAGCTTTTTCACTAATTAAAAATGAATTTTCTTTTCTAAAGAAATTCTTTAACATTAAATTTTTTTTTTTTTAAAACTTTATACTGTAGTAAAAAAGAACTTATAAATAATAACATTTTTTTTAAAAAAAAATACCAGCCAAGCATGAAATCCAAAGCTCTCTGTGCTGCATTCTTATGGCGCTTTGCAGATGAAAATGGTACCATCCAATTTGAAACCAATGTAATTCCAATGCTACCCTTTTGACTCTCCTGTGCCATTTTATTTTCCAATTAGAAGTATGACTATATTAACATTGTAAAAGTAGATTTATACACAATCAAATGTCACTAATAACCAAATTATAATAATAGAAATGACTAGGAAGAAAAGGTGGTAAAAATTACTTGATATTGAGTTTTGTAAACAGAAACAGCAGCAGCATGAGCAAGTAGCATATGATGAGAAACAATATAAGGCTCAGTAGATGAATCACCACCACCAGTGCAATTCAACTTTTGCCAATCGGAGCACCGATCTGGTGCCAAACCACCCACCGCATATCCACCGTAACTATAACTCCATGGCTCATTTATCGTTATCCAGTATTTCACTCGATCACCAAATTCTCTAAAACACACCTCCGCATACCCCTTAAAATCCTCCCTACATTTTCAAAACCACAATCTCTTAAATTAAATCAACACAATCATGACATTATATATTGATTTTCAAAACAAAGCTTGACTTACACTATATAAGGACTTAAGAATCCACCATATTCATCTTCTAAAGCATGAGGAAGATCCCAATGAAAGAGTGTTACAAATGGCTCTATATTATTTTCTAGAAGTTGATTGATGAGATTGTTGTAGTATCTGATTCCTTCCTTATTGACTCCTCCACTTAGCTTTCCATCTTTTTTATATACATTTGATGTTGTTAAACAATAATATTAAAAGTTCAAATATGTTGATAAATTAAAAAAGATTGGTCTTACTAGGTAATATTCTAGACCATGAAATTGAGAATCTATATGCGTCGAGGTTCATTTCCTTCATTATTCCAATATCTTCATCATATCGATGATATGAATCAATAGCTTCATCACCATTACTTCTATCTTTTATCCTCTCTGCATTGCATGAAAATATTTTCACTTTTTGGTATATATAAAGGTTTTATTATAATTGAATGAAATTGACAGAAGAAAAGACAGCAACAACTCAGCCAGAAAATGACTTTTAATAAAGATTCCTTTATCAAGTCAATGTTGAAAATAAAAATTAAGGTAAGGACCACCTCTCTTGAATTTTTCAATCAATACCGACAAAAATATGTATATAGCCTTCCATGTGCAGTATCATAATTTTATAATTTTGTTTTATTTAAATAAAGGATCCGAGAAATAAATACATGAATATGAGGAAGAAAAATAGAAATCTAAAGAGAATTAAGAGACCTGGATATGTATGAGTGTAAACATCCCAAATACTTGGTCCTTTACCACCCTCATTTACTGCTCCTTCATACTGTCAAAATCACCACATCAACACAACAATTATAATAATATTCAACATATATGACGATTATATATGTACCTGGTAGGCAGATGAAGCTGTACCGAAAATGAAGCCAGAAGGGAAGCTGGTCCTGTTGAGGGTAGAACTGTCATAAACAGATATATCAACAGCATTACTACTGCTACTCACCAACAACAAGAGGCTTATTATGATGGAGAAAGTGGTTCCCATTCTCATCATTTCTGATTTGATTCTCTTTCTTTAAAGTGTTGCTAATGGGGACCTATATATATAACATGAATGATGATATGTATATATATATATATATATATATGCCAGGTGTTTTATTTATTTTTTATTTTGGTATAGTAGGTGGATTCATGCTGTTGTAGCCTCATCTTGATAAGGTGACAAATGTACTCGATACGTGTATAGATACCTTCGAATGAATCATCTTCATGTGGTGACAAACAATATTTACTCACATTTGTCTATACATAGCTTCTCACTGTCTGCTCATTATGATGACTAATTCACTTTCTTCTTCTTCACGTTAATTCTATTATTATATATATTATTTTTCTTTTGGACATGGGTTGATTTGATTTCGATCGGTTGCCTGAACCAACATAAGTGATTACTATAATGAATCAATGGCTAAAGGCTAGGAAAGCTAATCGTAATCAACCACTCAAACCAAAATAAGACGACATAAATAAAAGAAAAACTCAATAACTATACTTGTAAACACAGTTCATATCCCATTAGGGTAAATTGCATACATAAACATGATTTCTCCTTCGTCAAGAATTTCTTGAACCGGTAACTTTGGGAATTCTTTTCAAAACATTTTTGAAGTCAACGCAATAAATCCCGATTCATGTATTCAAAAATCCATTCGACATTATCCAAAAATGACTGCGCAAAATATCTTTCAGTAAAATAAATAATTATTAAACTAATTATTTTTAATAAAAAATAAAATAAAATTTAGATTTAATGGGTCACTTACTTATAATTTTATAAGGCGATAAAAATGCAATAAAATGAAAAAAAAAAAAAATCTTAATAAAGCAATCAATTTTCAAATGGTAAACTAAAATAATTTCTATGGATAAGTCTCCAGATACATCAAACTTCTACCCTTATACTGGTGGTGGGATAGCAAGTATATTCAAATTGAATTTTTAAAATTTTGAATCTTTAAATAAATTTTAATATGTGCCAATATATAGGTATAAAAGTCGTGAATTCGATTTGTCGGGTGAAATAAACTAATTGTAAGCGTCGGTTGCATATTTATACTTGATAAAGTTACGTTTTCACTTAATTTTAGATTATATAAATATTAAAAGCGTTTAATTCATCGAACTAAAATACATCGACGTATTATGTGTTGATTATTATGTGGTATGAAATGACATTAAATAATTAAATAATTCAATTATAATCATATGTGTTATAATTTATGCTACTTGTATGTATTTTTTATTTCTTTCAAATAAGGTAAATTTATAAATGCTCATATTATGATGTACGTGTACATGACATACTAATATAGATAAACACATTTTGTGTGTGAGTGATTGGAAGATAGAATGCAAATTAGGTATTATTATCTAACACTTTTTTCTTATTTTTTTTTTCTTTTTTTCCTTTTTGAATGAAAATTTTTATATATATTTGATCGAGTAAAATAAAAAAGGATGACTATTTATTATTTATTCCTCATATTTTTTTTATTTTTTTATGACACTATAGGTCTACTATTTGTATACAGATTTATCATATTTGTTATTTGATTATAAAAAATATTTCTCGATAAATTTTAGCCCAGAAATTTTATTTAGCTAAATATAATTGTACTGCTTTACTTTCATCAAATGAAATGCTTATATGAGTTTAGATGGCTTTCAAAGCCGCAAATAAATAATAATAATAATAAGAGATTTTACAAGCAAATGTATATCCTGATTTGGCGTCTGGATTCCTGCGTTTCAGGTCCTCCCAGAGGATATTGGCCCTGCGAAGTAGTACTTGGGACTTCAAATAGTCAGGTCTAATGTAGGAATGGGTCTACTTGGAAGATACTGGTGTCAGGGTTTAAGCCCGTTGCTACACCTCTTCCACCTGGTTGTAGATTATCGGCAAGTGATAATTGCATTGTGATTTTAACTCAGTAATACAAATAACAGCTAATCATATCTTTCACAAGCTAACAAAGCACTTTGACATTAATTATCATGTGGTTCCAAATGAAGATTTTGTGGATTTGGTTCATTTGTCCAGCAGCGAGCAACTGGCAGATTTTTTTTAACAAACTACTATTTTCATCGCCATTCTATTAGTGTCAAGTTGGAACTCATTATTGTGATTCTCATTATAGGAAGGGGTACGAACATGTATGATGGTGACGAATTGTATAACAAGTTTTAAAATATTAAAAAAGAAAAAAAATAAAATATGCATTTAATATATTTCAACTTTTTCCCTCGGCATTGAATCAAACACTTCATACACAATTAATTTGATGGTTTAAATGGTTAAACATGATAACTACACTTGGAAACCCAATCCAATCCCATTAGGAAAAATTGTGTGATTATCCTTGGTTAAGAATTTCTTGAACCAATGAGCAGAAGCTTTGGGAGTTCTTTTCAAACCATTTTTGAAGTCAACATAACAAATACCGTATCTGTCCATGTATCCAAAACCCCATTCAAAATTATCCAACAATGACCACGCAAAATATCCTCCAACATTAACACCATTCCTATTGCAAAACAAATAATTAATAAGCTAATCATTCTTAATCAAAATATTATAAGTCAATATTTAGTAAGTCACTTACTTAATAGCCTTATTCAGATGATAAAGATGCTTAGTAAAGTAATCAATTCTAGAATTGTCAGCTAAAACAACCTCCATGGGTAAGTCTCCAGACTCATCAACTCCTATAAAAACACATGCACAATCATGAAAAACTTTAACATGCATTGCAAAATTTTACAGTCAAGTAATTTACTCACCATTTTCAGTGATGTAAATGAGTGGATTATTGTAATTTTCCCTGATGTAGAGCAAAACCTTTTCAAGTCCAATCGGATATACAGAGATCCATTTTCCTACCTTCGGACCAATGCTCGTATTTGCTGAAATAGTTATATGTTAGAAAATACATGTATGTAACTGAAATTACAATAATGTACTTACAGGTAATAGTTTGGCTATCAAGAAAGTAATTTTCAACTGGAATTTTGGGGGTTGATATGATGTAGTGACTAGTATAGTAATTGACTCCAATGAAATCATATGAAGATTGAACCATAGCCGATTCCTGTGGTGAAAACTTTGGTAACCTTTCTCCTACTAGCTTTCTCATTACTTCTGGATAATCTCCTTTTGTCAATGGTTCGAAGAACCTATTTATATACATTCAAATCTTTAATAATGACCATATATGATGACTGTATGTACATAATTATGCACATGTTGTTAATTAGTTTTATTACCATCCAAACATGAAATCTCTAGCTCTTTTTGTTGCTTCTATGTCTTCAGTAGAGTTGGTAAGTGGTTCAAACCAAAATGTTAACAATGATATGCCTATTTTGCCTCCTTGAATTGCCTACATTAAAGGTAGGATTATGTCAGCGTTAGGTGCCAGCGTTAGGTGCCAAACTCAATGCGAAATAATGACGCGTATATAAAACATCAAAATAACTCCGTTAGTATGAATTTTTTTGGATTCTGATACATAATCAATTCATACAGTACTTATTTTAAAAATACTAATTTTTTTAAAATTGACTTCTGATTCTCTTTCACTATTATTAGAAGTTAATAGAGATAATCTATATATGAGATGCCTATTACCTGATATTTATGCTTATACAATTGTGCAGCAGCTGCATGGGCAAGAAGTTGATAGTGAGATGCTATATATGGTTCTGTGCCACTATTCCCTTCCGCACACATTTTACGATCCGAACACCGTCCAGGTGCATGAGCCCCTAATGTGAAACCATTTACGCTGACGCTCCATGGTTCATTGATTGTAATCCAATGTTTTACTCTGTCTCCAAATTCTTTAAAGCATAGGTCCGCAAAATCCGAAAAATCATTTCTATAAAAAAAAAATAAATAAATAAATCTACTGTTATTCATGGTTATTCAAACCTAAACAAAATAATAATCTGATATTCACTTACACAAATTTAGGACTCAAAAGACCTCCATATGCATCTTGTAATGCCTGCGGAAGATCCCAATGGAAGAGAGTCACAAAAGGCTGTATCCCTGCCAATTATTCACATTTATACTTATGTAATTAATATATATACACATATTTATTGAATAAAATGTTTTACAAAACTAAATACCATTGGCTAAGAGCTCATTGATGAAGTTGTTGTAATATTTGATTCCTTCTTTGTTCACACCTCCACTTATTGTGCCCTCTGTTCATATATATAGTCACAGCATCATTTAATCATACATTTTTCAATAAGTTACATTTGTTTGTAATGTAGATAAAATATAATGTTATATGATCTTACTGGGTAATATTCTGGACCAAGATATAGAAAATCTATGAGCATCAAATCCTAAATCTTTCATAAGTGCAATATCCTCCTTGTAACGATGATAAGAATCAGCTGCCACATCTCCATTACTCTTATCATCAATCTTTCCTGTAATATAATGACATCATTAGAAATCATAACAAGCTTGTCAATTACAATTGAATATAAATAAACAATCAAACCTCCTCCATTTAAACGAGTGAAGGTGTCCCATATGCTTGGTCCTCTACCCCCTTCCTTAGCTGCACCTTCATACTAAAAACAATATGAAACATGTCACAAACTTTACTATATAGATTCTTATCAAATTTTTTTATATAATTAATTAATTATGTTTTACCTGATAAGCTGAAGATGCTGTTCCGAAGATGAATTTATCTGGAAAACTTTTTCGATTAATGGAAGTGATGTTGTTATCATCATATTGTTGACCTGCATTACAGTTTCTGAGCAAACACAGAACAACAATAAATATTACAACCTGATGTGTTTGAATTCTCATCTTTAGAGACATGATTGAGAACTAAAAAGAAAAATAGTTTTAATAATAATTTATAGATTAAAAAAAACCCACAAAAAACTAAAAAATAAGTTTTAACTAAATTTGTTTCTCTATTCTGGTTAATTTGTTTATTTGTGTAAAAATAGTTATAATAATATTTGTTGCACTAGAAGAATCTTCTATTCTTGTATATGGAATATTTAGGTTTCAAACAATGTCATTGTGGGCTTTCAAAGGCCCGGCCCAGCCCAGTGGAGTATATAAGGTACTTTTTGTATTACAACCACCATGGAAAATACAACTTCCAGTTTGGTGAAATAATGACTATGGACAATATTGTTGTGTTTAATTAAATGAAACAATAGCATTCTACTTGTATGCAATAATGTCTGTCATCAGCAATGGCGACAAACAAACAAGTAGCATTTCCATTTGTGTGTCGACATGACTTAGATTTTGTAGATATATGCTGATCCTGTAATAGAGAAATAAATGTTATTCATTTTATCAATTTATTGATAGGTTATGAATCCTGTGATATGCAACCTTTTGCATTTAATATATACATAAATAGCACGGATCATACCCAGCCCAACAATTTGACAGATCCATTAGGCCCAAATGGAAAAGGCAAAAGCTTTGAAGTCACCAATAAGCTGATTCTGGAACTTAAATAGCAAGCAAAGCAAGCATGCACATCATTTTCAGTCCAATAGAAAAAGTGGTCGCACAAGTCAAAAACAACACAGCTAAGAGTGGTGGTTACCTTGTATAGTCTATAGAGTTGGCAGCCACCCTAGCCTACTCAAAGCTTTTTAACTATACATCATATACAATACTTACAACGCAAACACTTGCTGAATTGAAACTCTTTATTAGAACAATACAAACTTCAACTAGTTTTCTCAGGACAGGACACAAGTACAGATGACCAAGTACACAGTTCTGACAAAAGCTCAGGGAACAAAGGGTTTTACAGCACTTGTGTATAGACAACAAAGACAGCAAAATAACAGAAAATCTATCTATCTAACCATCACAATCAAATGCATTAGTTCAATAAACAAAATACATATAAGCAAGTCCAAATCATTCTTTGCCTGTGTTATGGATCATGTTTAGCTATAAGAACGTGTCAATAACAACAAAACTTAAGAAACCGGAGATAACATGGAATATAATAGCATAATCAAAACTTACACCATGTGAAATGATAACCAAAATCCCAAATGAAGTTTGAGAACAAATTACGATAAGAAAAAATTGATACGAACCGATAGATAATGGAAAATTGAAACTAGAGATTTACTAGGCCTCATATCCTATCCTGTAACTTAGAGTTAAAAATTATGAGACCTATCACAGCAGCCAAACCACATTCTTACTTGCATTCAACAATGGCTTCAGCAGCCCGGCGAGGTTTGTTTTTCCTCCTGCTTCCAATGTGCCTAAACCCGTTGGTCTTTATAGATGAGTCATCAGTGCTTGATCTGGTTCCATTAACACTTTCCTCTTTGACTGAATCAGACTTCTCTTTCACCACCTGCACCTGAGTGTTCCGCTTCCTCTTCTTCCCATTCTCAGGACTTTTGCTCTCTTTGCTAATGGTACTGTCTTTTCCATTCTCCATATCATCTTCATCCATCTTTTCATGTTCTTCATCATCAACATCATCCTTCAATGGTTTCTGTGGCCTTCCCCTTCGTTTCTGAGCAGGAATCTTTTCTTCCTCACCGCTTCCAGTGTCATCATGATTGCTAGCATTCAGCTTCTTTCCTTTTCCTCTACCTCTACCCATGATTTTCGATGATTCTGAGCTAATGAATACTCATACAAATTGGAAAACTCTCTGTCAACACAACAAACATTTGGTTAAACAAACAATGGTTATAAACAAAGCACATAAATCAATCAGCTTTAAAGAGGTACATGCAATAGCATATATGAGTTACACTGATAAAACACTAACATTATAGCATTTGCAGGAAACCAACTATTGCTAATAGGTTCATGTTATCAACAAATACAAGAAATATCAACAAATACAAGAAATAGTTCTCAACTACATATTTGAATAAAATCAACAATAAGAGTACAAGACTAATCATAGTTACCTTCAATAGAACAGCTTAAAACAAGTAGGTGAGATTGTAGTGTCTTCTTTTCCTCCTCTATGCAAGTTCTAAGACAATATTCAGTTCAATAGTTCCTGAAAAACACAAAGCACTCACCCAAATGATATTCCAAACAGCAACACTAGTAATAAAGAACAAGAAAATGAAAACTTTTTTCCTTGTACACATAGATTAACCAATCACCAAACACAAACAAAAGAACCCATCTTGTATCTCATTAATAGATAGCTAAACAAATATGAATCAATCTAAATAAAGTCAAATCACAAGCTATTCTACACAAACCTCAAACAGAAGAAGAGATAAGCAATCAATCAATTTACAAACATGTAAACAACAAAGGATTTCAAAACAGAAAACACCCTTCTCTTCACATGCAAACAGCAAACAAGATCCAAACACAAGTATTGGATATTAATTTATTCAACAAACCAAACTTATCATCATAACTACTGAACTAACATTCAAGGGCTCATAAAATCCCAGAACAAAAACACCAATAAAAAAGTCCCAAAAACCACTTACTGTAAAGTCACAGCAACAAGGGAACAGAGATAACAACTACCTGATAAGAAAAAGAGTGTCTTTGCATCTCCATCAAGAAACCCATTACTTCAAATCTGCAAACAGAACAATACAACAAGCAAACAACCCAGGTAAATAATTTTGAAAAGAAAGTAGAAAAAAAGAAAAGAAACTCAGTGATTTGAAATGAAGATAAATCGACTGAAAAATTATCCAAACAGAGAGAAAACTCAATACCCAGATCAATAAACAATGAGATTTGAAAAGATTATGAGGATTGGCATGCGAGCTCTGTCTTCTTAAATAGCCAAATGAGAGAGAAAATAGAAAGAAAGAAAGAGAGAACAGACTTGAAGAGAAGAGATATTTGTTGATTGGCTCTCTAGTCTGTGTGCGAGGCTATGTTGTGTACTGGAACTTTGTTGTGTCTCATATATGTGTGAGTCAAGATTAATTAACTTAAATAAATAAAAAAAATATATAAATAAATACAAGTATGGAGGTTATTTTGGTAAATTCAACAGTTTGAAGGAAGTCAGTCATCTGGACAGCAAGTAAAACAAAGTAGATATACGAAGTAGTTTTAACTCTCTACATTTTCACATGTACCGTCTTCTTAGTACTTACTATGAGCAACTGCCGGTTTCTAAGATCATGTTAGATTTATCGGTAAGTAAATATTTTTTTTATTTTTAATTTACTAAATATGTATTTGTTTTTATAATTAAATAAAAAATATATAATTATTTTAAAATTTAAAATTAATGAATACTAATTGAGAAGATGAAGAGATAAGTAAATGAGTCGTCTGTTTCCAACGAAGCGTGAGAGGTGTGTTGTTGGAAAAATGTGAAATGGAAATGAATGGAGGTATAAAAACGCAGAGAGGGGAGGAGACGAAAAGAGAGCATGTGGAAGTGTGCATGCAGTTGATCAATTTGAATTAAAGAGAAGGGAGGAAGAATCTGCGTCTGCCTTTGACTTTATCGTAACTAAGCACTGACCTGACCCTATTTTCTGCAATATTAGTAGCTCAAATTGTCTTCTTTATTAAACCCATTTATTTCATTTCTTGCTTTCTGTTTTGGAAATTTAAGATTTGGTTTCTTTTTATTTATTTTACGTTGAACACTAAACGTGTTTAGGCTGTTGATCTTCCGGTCTATGATTCACTAGCTGAAATTTTCGATACCGACGTGTTAAAAGGTTTGTTTCAAAGTGATTATGATAAAATGTTTTGTTGTTTAATTAGAGTCAGTTGATGAATCTGATCAGTAAAAAATATATGTAATTCAATTTTAGGGTTTCTGCAATGATAATTAAATAAAATGGAGATATGTTGATCTAAATTATTTAGATTTTATGTGAATGTAAATTCACACGTGGATGCACAACTTAATAATTTAAATATATAATTTATATTTAAAAGTTTTTTTATATTTATTATTGTAAAAAATAAATTTATATTTTTAATATATTAAATTTATATTAAGTTTAGTTTGAGCTCATCGTTTGGAGTTCAAAATTTTAACTATTATTTATACAAATTTTTAAATTAAAAAAATTTAAAAAAAAAACGTACTTTATTTTCATAATTAGGAAAAAACTATATTTTATAATTTATTTAAAAATCATTTATAATTTGATGTTGTTAGTGAAAAAAAATATATTATATATATCTATCTATATAAAGAACACTTATATTTGAAAAAAAAAATAAAAATAAATAAAAAAATACTCTCAAATTTTAAAATTATAAAAAAATACTTTAATTTTACAAATTTAAAAAATTTAATGATTCATATTTAATTAAAAAAAATCATATATAATTTTTAAAATATTACTTATATTTTACTTTTAAAAACTATGAAACTGCATATGATTTTTTTAAATAATTATTAATATAAATTATTTTTTTTAATATATTAAATTATTGATAGTTTTTTTAATAATTATGAAATATTAATTTTTAAAATTTTATTAAATTATATCATTTTTTTTATTCTTTCATAAAATTAGGTTATTTTTTATTTGAAATGAACTAAATTTATTATAATTTTAAATAAACCATTCTTAATAGGTTATTATTTTCAAAACATATATAACAAATAAATAAATAAATTACTTATTAAAAATAAATATTTATATTATTTTTAATAAGAACATAACTGAAGATATTTATCAACCAATACAGTTACGTTTTAGTTTGTCCTTGAATTAGAAATATTTTATTCAAATTGAAATTTTTTTTTAAAATAAAATTTTATATTTTTTATTAAAGAAAACTAATATATTATTTACACATTCAATCATTTTATTTAAAAATTTGGAGTTATATCATAATAAAAATAGTTGCAGATACAATAAAAAATAAAATTAGTATATTTTATTTTTTATTTTTAGCTTGAATAATAAATATTTTTAAAATATTTAATTATGAGAATATGAAATTAAAAGTCCTAAGAATAACTATTTTCATGTAAATAAGGAATAATAAAATTGGGATGGAAGTGGAACAATAACGCATAATGCAATAGTAATGATAATTAAGTAAAGGTTAGTATAGGTTTTATGATTTTCTTCAATTATTCTATAATGTAAGTGAAGAAGATAATCATATTAGGTCAAAGCAGATTGATTGAGTGCATATCACGCTCTTCACTTTTTCAAATTCTAATCTACCATAACAGCTTCTTGTTAGCTTCTCAATTTTAAATTATATAATTAAAACAGTTCTCTCTCATATATATAATATTTTTAAATGGAAACTACACTTGCCTCCCCTTAACAATATTTACCTGTGGATAGAATCAAAATTTGCTTCATTTGACCAAGACCTATAAATTTAGCAATGGGCTTATTAAAAGTCACTTCAAATGGCTTAATTTACCCTTTCTATTATTTTAACTTTTAATTAAAACTAACACACAAAAAAAACCGTATTGAATTAACATTTATATACATACATAAATTTGTACTTTGAATTTATCTACCTTGGTAAACAAATTTTAAATTATAAATTAAAATATAAATTTTAATTTATTTTTATTTCGAATTTATCTATCTTGGTAAATAAATTTTAAACTATAAATTAAAACATATATTTGAATTTATTTTATTTGAATGAAGATAATAAATAAAATATTAAATTGACATATTATCAGTATATTTATATTTTAATATTATATAAATATTTATTCTTTATTTTACCAATACGATAAATCGGAATTTACCATCTTGAACACTTCTCGCCACCATATTACTCAATACTAATAGTCTACAAATACACCAACTCATGTCATATTAACCAAGTGAAACTTAAACTTCACCCATATTCTATCACCATCCAACTCATTATCATAGCACAGAAATTCATTCCAACACATCTCATTTGGTCTATTTCTAGGTCACCTCACTAATAGTATCCAACAATCTCCAAAGATCGTCTCTATTAAATTTGTCATACTATATACATACCCATAGAAATTTCACATTATCAATCTCCAACACACAATGAATGCAGTGATTATCCCTACAAGTCACTTCCAGCTTCACAATACTCTTGAACAATCACTTCATGTTTCAATAGATTAATAAAAGAGTAATGTTACTTACTCAAATGCTAATTATCTAAGGATAACTTATCCAAAACCTTGTTAGAATAAATTGTGTGGAGGAGAAACAGATAAAAGTAGAAGGAAAAAAAGTCACACAAACAACATATAGTCTTTTGTGGACTTTCTGCAAGTTTTGCCTCCTACAGACCAAAAGTAACTAATAATTGGATCTATTAGCTTTTGGAGAGGAAACAATAAATCTAATGGAAGTATCATGAATTTTCATAAAAGGACTTGTATGTCTAAAGCAATACATTGACACTAGACAAACCATAAACTACATAAATTACACAAGCCACATCCCATACACTATGAGCACAATTTGTCATATAACAACTGAGAGACTCAAATCAATAACCAAATGTTATCAGGTTGTAGTTGCTTCTAATAGTTATATATATTATTTCTTCAGGAAGCATACATGGAACCTTATAATGACAATGTTCTCAAGTAGTTGTTACACATTGGCTTTAGGTAATCGATAGTTTCTATGAGCAATCATTAAATTCTTAACAGTGAAGAAAGTGAATATGGTACCAACAGAATGCAGAAACTGTGAATGCTATAATCTTTCATTAATACAAAGAAGCTAATACTAATAAGGCAGATAACAAAATTTATGAATAAATGTTGAATGGAATATTTTCTCTAGTTGAAAAGCCTAATGCATTACAGTTTCTTCTAAAACATTTCATGACTCAGAAGAATAAAGTATATGAGATAAAAAGTTTGTTTCAATGAATAAAGAGAGGGAGTACTTTGTACAAATGGAATACCTTCACGGGAAGCTAGGAATCACCACTTTATTACCTTAGAACTCAACTTCAACACCTCTGTGCATCTTCAGATAGCTTTGTGTTCTTCCACTTTAGTCACATCTGGTACAAATTGACAACAGAATAAAAATATATAAAAATTAAGATGGTGATAGGGAAGACTCAGAAAAGGGCAAAAGGAAAAACCAAAATTTAGGTGAAGGACCTAAAAAGTGTTTGAATGAGTTATTACTTGCATTTTCAACCTGCATATTGCTTCTTCAATGATAAAGTATTTAGCTCTTCTCTTCATTTGTTTCTTCTCCTGAACTATATCTGCCAAGCATGAACTCAAAATCATGTAAACAGTCTAGACAATCAGGGCATAGAATTTTTTCTATAGGAAAGGTGGTACAATTTAAAATTTTATGTTGGAATCATATGGAAAACTTGTAATCCTATCATGGGCAATTTTATAATCTACATCAAATCTTATCGAAGAAATATAGTTTAGACAAAATTATATAAAGTAACCATGAAAGCATTTCATACCTTCTTTAGATCTCTGTGCTACTTTTATCTTCTACTTGTCTGAAACTATAAGCATTTTTCTCAAACCAACTAAAACCTGGTATTTTATGAACATTCTGCTCCTTCATCGAGTTTCTGAGGTTTTCAACTTGATGCCATTCCCCATCAGCAGCATAAATATTTGAAAGGGAAACAAAATCGGCCGGTTTTTTCAAGTTCATTCCAAGCTCCCCTGAGACCATTATTGCCAAGTCTCTTCTTTGATGAATTATACATCCATTAAAGAAAGCGCCAGCTATTGAATCAGTGATCTTTATATGCATTCCTCTTATTAATTCATAAGCCTCCTCCATCTTCCCTGATCGACACAACATATCAACAAGACAAGCATAATGTTCATTACTGATCAGAATTCTGTGCGTCTCTTGCATAGACTGAAATACCATCAAACCTTTCTCAACTAAGTCACCATGGCTACATGCAGAAAGAACAGCTGTGAATGTCACTTCATTCGGCTGCATTCCTTCTTTCTGCATTCTTTCAAAAAGCTCGACTGCTGCATCAACCATCCCATGCTTCCCATAACACCCTATCATGGCATTCCAGGACGCAGTATTCTTGACCTGAACCATGTCAAACACATTCCTTGCGTCTTTCACACTTCCACATTTTGAATACATATCAATTACAGCACTAGCAACAAACACATTGATATCAAGTCCCATCCTGTGAATCCATCCTTGGATTTCTCTACCCCTTTGAATTGACCCCATTAACCCACAAGCTGGAAGCAATCCAGTCATAGTAACAAGATTCGGTTTGACCCCAGAAACTAACATTTCATGGAACAACTTGAAAGCTTCATCAGCTAGCTTGCTTTGAGCAAAACCTGATATCATCGCATTCCAAGTAACCAAATCAGGAACCAAACCTTCTGCAACCATCCTAGAGAAAATCCTAAATGCTCCATTTGCATCACCTCTCCTAGCATACCCAGCAATCATCGCATTCCAAGTGAATTCATTATGTTCTAAACCTTCCAACCTCATCCTATCAAACAAAACCATTGCCTGCTCAATTTTCCCTGTGTTACAATACCCACAGATCAATGAAGTCCAAGAAGCAACATCTCTACAAATCAATTTATCAAAAACTTTACTACCATAACTAACATGACCACATTTACAATACATATCTATCAAAGCATTACCAACTGATACATCACTCTCAAACCCCATTTGATACACCATTGAATGAACTTCTTTTCCTTTGTTCAAATCAAGCAAACCAACACAAGCTTTCAACAAGATGGAAAAAGTGAACTTATTGCATGATTTTACCTTCTCCCGCATAAAAGAGAAATACCCAATAGCCTTGTCGAAGTCCCCATTAAATGAGGAGGCCAAAACCATCCAATTTACGGCGAAGACATCTGGATCAGGAATTTCGTCGAACAGTTTACGTGCAGAGTTCAAGTCCCCACAGCTGGCATACATGCCCACCAGCTTGGAGTTGAAATTGGTCGCAAAGGTATTGAAATACGCGGAAGTCAACAACAAGGCGTGCAATTGCTTGCCTGGTTTCAATACCTTGTTTTTCATGCATTTTTGAAGCAGGTAAACCAAGTGACTTGACGATGATGTCTTTGTTGGAATCATTACACGGTATATGTTCCCTTAAAGACAAAAACTACTGTATGATTTACATGATAAGACTTCATTTCTTTACAGCTTGATACAATACAACTTTGACTTGAATGATGTTGCCGTATAACCTGCGTAGAGTAAATTACTCCAACCCCCCAGAATTTAACTAAATTCCAAAATATGTGAAAGATGGTCCTAATTATCAAGTCACCCCCATCGAATCACGTCCAAATTGACGTTCATCTGCGCAGTATTCAAGCTATACTGTTGATTATTTTGCTCATTTTTATTGGATGTCTTTTGTCGTTTGACAATGACGATGCTTTTTTGTACTTGCTGTTGTGCTGACCAGATGTTTGATGAATTGCCGATACAAAATTTACAAATAGACGATTTCGTTCCAGGTAATTTCGTTCCAGGTAAAAATATCAATAAACTCATCACACACTACAGTCCATCCTAAATAACCTATTGACAGAGGCTTGAAGATACATCTCCACTGCTATAACTATTGCATGTTTAACCACATTCTTAATCATGCTTTCATAAAAATTCTCTTCCATGTTAAGTTATTTAGTCAGGTACAAATGTTAGTACTATAGTATAGATACAGTCATGTGCATACAGCTTTGTGGATAGTGAAAAGATTTAATTTGAACTGACAAAGGAAATTGGATCAGGAGGATCAGAAACTTCAATGGCTCCTTCCATCATCAGAGTGACATTCTTCATAGTAGGTCTCAGTGAAGGATCTTCTTGAATGCACCAAAGTGCTGTCATCACAAACGTTTGTACTCTCTTAATGTCATTCAAGGCCTCCTCGTCATTCTCCACCAGCAATTCCACCTCTCCGAATCTGTAACAGTCATGCGCCCAGTCAGCAAGTACCTTACGATCTTCTGTTTCTTTCGACTTGAAGTTCTTTCTGCGGCACACTAGCTCAAGCAACAGTATTCCAAAGCTGTAGACATCTACTTTCGCAGTAATCGGCAAGCTTTTGAACCATTCCGGAGCCACATATCCTCTGGTTCCTCTTATTGCAGTTATTGTTTTGCTCTGGTTTGTTTTCATAAGCTTGGCCAGTCCAAAATCTGAAATTCGCGCTATGAGAAAGTCATCTAGCAGGATGTTTTGAGGCTTGATATCACAGTGAATGATCATGTTGCTGCATTCTTCATGCAAGTAGAGCAGCCCTCTTGCAATCCCTATAGCCATCTGAATCCTATTGTTCCAATTTGGCTTTAAGTCCCCGAACAAATAGTCCGCTAAAGAACCCTTGCTCATGTATTCATACACCAAAAGGCGGTGCTCTCCCTCATTGCAGAATCCAAGTAATCTTACTAGATTTTTGTGATTAGTTCGACCAATCGAATTAACTTCTGACTTGAACTCCTGATCACCTTCTGTAGCTTCCTTCTTGAGTTTCTTGATTGCTACAAATTCATTTCGCTCCAATGATAAGACTCCTTTATATACTGCTCCAAATCCACCACTTCCAAGTTCTTCCTTGAAGCCCTCTGTGATGTGCTCTAGCTGTTTGTATGTGAAACTTCTCAGGTGTAAGTCTGGCGTCGCAATCACTGTCTCTGCTGTTAAAGGTTTCTTTTTATTCCAATGGAGACAGAAAATGAAGGCTGCAAGTATGGAGAGGAAGTTGACAAAGATTGAGCTACCTAATACCACTGACAAAATGTGAATCAGTGTTGAACTTTGCTCATTATTCTTTGGATATGAACTTGATGACCCATTGGAGTCAGCTTTCCTTATCTTGACCAATGATTTTCCCCCGACAGTGGAATCCATCTTCCCGTTACTCAGAGGACTTCTCTTCTTCCAACAGTTTCCTTCGCTGAAACGGACAGCAGCGCAATAACAATCACTCAAGCAAACTTGTCTACACCAATCTTCGCCTACATCTTCAAAGTGTTCATAATCAGATTCAGACCAATCTGTATTGATCATTTCTCTGAACTCAAAAACCTCCATTTCTTCTGATGCTTTATCACAACTCTGTGGGACAAAGTTCTGCTTGCAACCCTTCATTTCATCCTCAGGATCAAACATAAAGTAACCAGGAGGACACTTGCATATCTTTCTATCATTTTGCAAGCTGCAGTAACTGTTGAACCCACAAGCGCCACTACCAACCTCTCCCGCAATTCTGAGACATATATTTGATGGTTGATATGAGGAAGTGAACCATGTCATTTGCTCCCCAGTATTCGAACCCAAGTTCTTCAGGTAGGTGTAATGCCTAAGAACTCCATCATAGTCAATGGTCACTCTTTGGTAGAAATCCTTTATGGGGACTGATTTCGTAAACACTGTGTTAAGTATACTTCCATTACTAGCTATAAGGTACATATATCCAGATTGATTGAATATCACCTGAAAACCATCAGGAATAGAAGTCTGTGTTGTCCAATAAGGAAAATTATTTGTTTTAACAGGATAGTTTGTGGTGTATAGCACTAAATTCCCATCCGTTTGCAGCCTAAACATGAATCTTCCGCTTGAATAGTTCGAATCAGAGATAGAAGCAAAGAGTGTGGTACCTCGATTCATTATCTGTGTAGGTAGAATAGTATCTGTTGGATTATCAAAACTCTCCCACATATTGACATAATTTCTGCCTACCAGGACAAAGTTTCCTGTATCAAGCATAGCTCCATAAGCAACGACACTGCCACCAATTTCAGCATCAGCAGTCCATATATGGATGCCTAATGCGTCTCTGAGAACCAACTGTCCGTTTGAGGTAAGTTCAGCTTTTGAACCTCTTTGTACCAATTTATCTCTGTTGGCTGACCAGACTGGTCTTTTGAGGAATTTTATCAAACCATATGGCCAGCAAAAATCCCTTGTTTTGGATTTGCCTGAATCCGAAAGCGAATTGGCTGGATGGTGACTTCCAGGAATAATCATCATTTGCTGCAGAGAGTGATGTCCCCAGAGAGACATTAGTTTGTGCAGCTGCAAAAACTGGTAACAGCAAAATTAATATGAAATAGTATGGAAAACGTTTTGAAACAAGAGCAGTACCCATATGTTTTGAATGGTTTTTGTTTCCAGGGGATACAATATATTAGAGAACGTTGCTTAAGATATCATGACACCATGTCATGTAAAATTGAAAACGAAGACTTTTACTTTTTGTAGGTTGAAGACTTGACATTTTGTTACACATAACAACTATCAAAAGACACCCCTACATTTTTCTTTTGTGGGCCAAGCATGACTTAAGATTTGTCAATTTCCTAGAAAAGAGCATGTCTTGGCTGAAAATGTTACGAGAACAATATTGCTATTTTGATAGATTTTTGGCCTCCTCGTCTGTCTCATATTGAAAACTTCATTGCAAGAGCTATGGATCTGTATTAATTTCCAGTGTGCGTGCCCATATCCTGATACTAAAAACAAAAAAGAAAAAAAATGCAACCTGACAGACGTTTAGAAGTCTGTGTATGATATACATAATTTTGGTAAAAAGAGTTGAAAATTCATGGTCATTATAATTTTGGTAAAGAGAATTGAAAATTCATGATTTGGAGGGGAGACTGAAATTTCAATGCAACTTGGCACATGGTGAATGATATATGAATGATGGGCTTTTCATTCCTGACATCTAACCCATTCAAGAAGTTTGTAATGTTTACCAATTAGAAAATAGCACTGTTCATGAGCTTTTGTCTGGTTTGATTGACAATGGCATTCACAATTTCTATGTAGAACATCACACAAAACAAAATACTATGACTGACTATGTGACTCTTCCTTTAATCTAGTGTGGAAAAAGATGTCCAGCAAATAAGACTTGTATACGGCTGGCTTCTAAATCCGTATAAAACTTCAATGATGCTTGAGCTAAAATGCAGCCTTACTTGGCATAGTTTCTCAACCATGGCATTTGCTCGGGTACTCTGCTTTACCTGTATTTTCCTTCAAACGTTTTCAGCTGTACAGGCACAGAATGGAGGCAACATAACACTTGGAGCATCAATTACCGCTTCTGAGAACTCCTCTTCATGGCGTTCTCCCTCTGGTGACTTCGCCTTCGGTTTCCAGCAACTCAAAACAGATAGAGAGCTTTTCTTGCTCTCCATTTGGTACGACAAGATTCCAGACAAAACCGTAGTCTGGTGGGCAGCAGCAGATGTTCCAACAGTGTTTAGAGGATCGAAAGTAGAACTAAACGCCAATTCAGGCTTGGTTCTCACAGGCCCTCGAGGTGAAGAGCTATGGACTTCAAGTCCTATCATTGGGACAGTCACCTCTGCGATCATGAATGATTCAGGCAACTTTGTGCTTTACGGTGCCAATTCTAACAAGGCGTGGGAGAGCTTCGGCAATCCTACTGATACCATGTTGCCTACACAGATACTACAGAATGGTTGGATGCTTTCTTCTAAACGATCGGAGACGAATTTCTCTGAAGGAAGGTTTCGTATGCGATTGCAAACCGATGGAAATCTAGTGCTTACCACCGTTAATCTGCCTACAGATCATCGCAATGAACCCTATTATGAAACTAAAACCACTTCTTCAGGTACCAATTCGTCCAATTCTGGTCTTCAGGTGATGTTTGACCAATCAGGCTACTTGTACCTGCTGCTCAGAAATGATAAAAGATTCCCATTAACCCCAAGGGTAGATACCCCTGCTTCCGACTACTACTATCGCACCATTATGAATTCGGATGGGGTTTTGGTCCAATACCAGCATCCGAAAATTTCTTCAAGAAATGAAAGATGGACATCCTTTTGGTCCCTTCCTGAGAATATTTGCCAGGCAATTGTTACAAAAAGCAGTGGAACTTGTGGTTATAATAGTGTGTGCACACTCAATGCAGAAGGGAGGCCTTTTTGTCAGTGTCCTAAAGGGTATTCGTTGATTGATCCCAACGAGCAGTCTGGAAGCTGTAAACCAAACTTCCAACCGAGTTGTGAGATCGATCCACAGGGTCGTTCACTAGAAGAGATGTATGATTTCGATGAGCTTATCAACACGGATTGGCCTACGTCTGATTATGAGGAGTTGACTCCTTTCACTGAAGAACAGTGTAGACAGTCTTGCTTGAATGATTGTTTGTGTGCTGTTGCTATTTTTCGAAATGGGGATGACTGCTGGAAGAAGAAGCTGCCACTGTCTAATGGAAGAGTCGATATGAATCTAAATGGCAAGGCTTTGATCAAAATCTGGAAAGGTGAACAACCTTATAGTCCACCTGATCATTTCCCTGATCATGAACGGGAAATTGGAAAGCAAGATCGTGAAACATTGGTCATAGTAGGATCAGTTCTGTTAGGTGGTTCTGTACTCTTTAATATTGTTCTGGTTGGAGCGGTTTGTCTCTGTTTTTTCTTCGTTTACAACAGGAAATACAAACAAATTCCTCGAAATGACAGTATGGCGGAGACCAACTTGCGTCATTTTAGCTTCAAGGAGCTCCAAGAAGCTACAAATAACTTCAAGGAAGAGCTGGGGAAGGGAGCTTTTGGTGTTGTGTACAGAGGAGACATCAGTCTAACAGGTCCCAAAATTCCAATCGCGGTGAAGAAGTTGACTTCTTTTATTCAAGATGGCGATAAAGAATTCAAGACAGAGGTAAATGTGATCGGACAAACCCATCACAAGAATTTGGTTCGGTTGATTGGATTCTGTGATGATGGTTCTCAACGTTTACTTGTGTATGAGTACTTGAGGAATGGTACATTAGCAAGCTTTCTTTTCAGTGAAATGAAACCAACATGGAGTCTTAGAAGCCAAATCGCAATTGACATTGCGCGAGGACTATTGTATTTACATGAAGAATGCAGTTCACAGATTATTCACTGTGACATCAAACCTCAGAACATACTTCTTGATGACATTTACAATGCGAAGATTTCGGATTTCGGAATGGCGAAGCTGATGTTGCTCAATCAGAGCCAAACACTCACAGCTATCAGAGGGACAAAAGGGTATGTTGCTCCAGATTGGTTTCGGAACTTGCCCATCACAACCAAAGTTGATGTTTACAGCTTTGGAGTGTTGCTTCTGGAGATCATTTGTTGTAGGAAAAGTGTGGAGGCTCAACTGAATGAAGCAGAAGCACTTCTGATGGATTGGGCTTATGACTGCTACTGTGATGGCATTTTAGATGCTCTTGTACAATTCGACAAGGAAGCGTTGAATGACAAGAAGAAAGTAGAGAGGTTCGTGATGATTGCTATATGGTGCATTCAAGAAGATCCAGCACTTCGACCTACCATGAGGAAGGTTACTCAGATGCTTGAAGGTATTATTGAAGTTCTTGTTCCTCCATGTCCTTGTCCTTTCAATGCTACAAATTGACAATGGATTAGCTTTTGTTTCTGCAGTCTGTGTGTGGTTTGGTTCGTTTTAACTGCAAATCGTTAACTTAAAGGATTGTATTTGATTGTGTACTGTACGTGGAGCATTATAATAACTCTTCAACTATGTTTGGTATACCTAAAATTAGTACCATTTCAAATTTATTTGTAAAATTAATATTTTATTATTAATTTAAATTTTACTATTGTTTATTTATAAAAAATTTCAAAACAGTTTTTTTTTTTTTCCTAAATGTCTTTAGAACTTTCCGAGTTATATATATTCCAATGTTTTAGAGTTATTTATAGGATAATTGCCAAAATTCCTCCATATTTTGAAACGTTTGATTTTTCGCTATCAGTTTTCAAAAGTTGTATCAAATTATATGAAATAGGGAGAAGTTGCACATTGCTCATCTAACGCATGGACCTAACCATCATTCCATCATATGCATGGAGTCATAATCTGATCACCCTACTTCACATCATCTAAAATGACCGATCTTCAATTCATATAGTTACATGATGGGTTCTCTGAAAAGTAAGAGAGCCTCAAGAGAGCCTCAAGAGCATTATCTCTCAGCACTTCTGATCCGTTCTGTGATAATTCCCGCAAAAGTGGAACTGCTCCTGCATTAGCACGTGCTAATCTATGTGCATCATTGTGACTTATCAATGTGACTTATCAAAGCAACGATCTTAGATACCATTTCCCTAAGTGCCACATCTCCGTCGCTCAGAAGATTAACTAGAACTGGAATGGCAACTACCGATATCGGTTGGAATGGCAACTACCGATATCGGTTTACGTCGTGAAAGATTCCAGAGAACACGAGCTGCAGCCATTTTGGATTCAGCATTGCCTTCTCTTAGAACTCCAACCAAGTAATCAGCAATCAGAACAGCATTATGACTAGTACACAAAATACATCCTCTGCAATTTCTCGGCCAACAGAATCAGGTCCCTGCAATAGCTCAACCATACATACGAACAACTTCAACTTCAGTAACTGGCCAATTGTTACCAATATCAGCCAAAATCACACCAAGAGAGTTTCCAGCCACCAATTTCATCGTCGCGTCTCCAATTTGAAACAACTCTACAAGAACTGGAATCACTCCCAACTCAACAAGCCTCCGCCTAAGACACCTTGTAGTCCCAAGTAACCCTAGAGCTTGACAAGCTCTTTCTCTAGACACCATACTCCCAAACAGACACGCCTCAACAAGAAATATCAATGCTTCTGAACCATAAAGAGCCCTCCTAACCTCTCTAATCAACGCTAATGCACTCAAAATCTCCAATAAATACCTCCTAGTACCATCATCATCAATCGAATTCAACATCCCAATAACAATCTCCAACCCCCCATTCATAGCCACAATCTTCCTATTATCAGCCCCAAACGTGACCACACACCACAGACATCTCAACAAAACCCTTCTAAACCCATCCTCAGACTCAAGCAACAATCTCAACAAAGAATGTACCACACCAAACTTCCCCATTTCATTTGCCATCCGACCATCACCTACACAAGCTACTCGTCTTAAACAACAAACACTAGCTTCCCTCACAGACCAACTCGAACTACATGAACTACATGAACCACCACCAACACCATCTACAACCTTGATGATAATTGGAACAGTCCTACACAATATCTTTTCAGGAACAGAATCACAAACACGAGCTAGCTTCATTAACATATCAACTTTAAAACCCTCATCCTCCCCATGAACCATAACTTGTTCAAAATGTTCCAACAACAATTCCCAATAAGGATTCATATTCTTCCCTACATCTCCTTCACCAATATCTAATTTACCCATCTCAAACTCTACACTAAAGTTCCGATCTTTTACCGATTTAAGATACTCCAACAACATTTCCAAGCTAGGTTTCATGTTCTCAAGCTTTTCCAAACTCCCACAATTATCTAAACTGCCCATCTCGAGAAATCAGCTTGAAATATCTTATACAACTATAAAAATTCAAATTAACAGCGACATATATGTAGATACATATATAAGCTTACAACATTAAGTGAAAGACAATCTAAAAGCTTGTACGAGTGTGTATTGTCTATCGTACCTGTAAAAGAACCTTTTTTTTTCACAAAATCGATCAATTTTTTTTTTCCTAACCTTAGTTCCATTGGAATTGAAACTGTAATCCTCGGATTGGTTGAATTTCGGTTGATCATGGTTAGTTGGATTGGGTGAAATGTATACATGACTTTCTTTTCTTTGTTAGTTATGTTTGAACAGAGGGTTTCGGTTGATCATGGTTAGTTGGATTGGGTTTCGTTTCCGGCACTCAAGTCAGAATTAAGCGGGACGATTTCTTGATCTTCCGTAACAACGATCTACGTGCAATGAGAATCGGTAACCACCGGAGGTAGAAGAAGAAGTTGCTATCGACAAAGAAGTCAGTCTTTAAAAAAAAAAAAAAAATAGAAATCCGGTCTACCGGACCGGTTCAAGTCCGATTGACTGGTTTTGCACATCTGTTAGTCAACACGTAATTGACTTTTTTTTCCAAGCAGTCCACGCGTTTCCGTCTAAATCTCATGATTTCCACGCGTTAATGCGTGGAAGTCAACACAGTCAACGGAAATTTGTATTTGTCGTTTGTTGACTAACGGCGAATAACGTGTTGACTAACGGTAAAATCCACGCGTTTTTGCTTTTTACCAACCTATTTTATAGGAAATTTAACTTAATAAATGCAAATGTCCAGTTCATTTTATTACTTTTTGGTTAACATTTATATTTTTTAAATTAATTAATATTTAAATTGGATTTTTAATTAATTGGATTCGATAATATTTATATTGAATTTTATGGTTTATTATTAAATTTTTATTTTATACTTATATTTAATTTGAGACAGTTGATGTTACACCTTAATAGTTTATACATACGGCGCCATTTAAATTTTAATAATATTTTCTAGATTAATAAAAAAAAATTATTATATAAACTTTTTAATTTTTTAAAAAAATTAAAAATTAATATAAATTGACTTTTTAAAAAGTTATATTTATATAAATTTAATATATAATAATATTTCATAGAATACAATATAATAAATTGAAATAAATTTTTTTATAAAAATATTATATCATGATATTATATATTTATATATATAAATAATAAATTAATTAATGGTATCTCTTTTGGATTTGATCACCTCTTTTATTTATTTATTTACTTTGTATAAATTGATTTGAGTATTTTTTTTATTATTATTATTTTTTTATTGACTTCTTTCTTGGTAATGAAGATGGTGACTTTTCAATCTGAATTCGAATTGAATACTCTGACATGATAGTAATACAACTAAACACACATTTGGGGCCAGAAGCCCAATGAGCTAAAAACCCATGGATCCAGCCCATTGGATCAAAGGCTAACGACTACATGGGACCATGTAGACTTTTCCAGCCACTTTGGACCTCGATCTGGGCCTGAAACTTTAGCTCTAATGTTCTTATTCGAAAATTGATATTTTTTATTTTATTTTAATTTTTAAAATTTCAAGAGATTTGTGACAATTACTCGAATATCATTTTAAATAGAGTCAATTGCCTCACATCCCCTAAACGATGATAAATTACAAATTAATGAATGTTTTAGTGTAAGTATACAATCACACCCTTTTTATCCATAAAATTTAGTAAAATATAAAATAAAATTAACTTTAAATGAACATCACACAGTTGTATTCAGAATTGTAAATCTCATTGTTATATTGATAAATTTATTAATTAAATTAGATTTTATTATTGGGTAAGGGGATGTAAGTGTGTATTAATACCAAAATATTCATTTGTGTGTTAATTTACCATCGTTCACAGTGTGAGTGTAATTAACTCTTTTAAATAATTTTTAAAAATTAAAAATATCGTAATAATATAAATTTATGATAAGTGGAGTTTAAATCTCAAATTAGATAATTAAAGACTCCTAAGGTTACTAATTTCATATATTTTATTTATTTACATATTTTTGTATAAATATATTAAATTCTCAAATTTTCAAACTAAATTTAAATATTTATTTTAATTTGTTCAAACTTTATGATTAAAAATTAGAGAAATTTTAAACTAAATTCCAACTTAATTTTTATTAAATTAAAATTTGCATATTACATCCATATTTTTAATATTTAATCAAAAGTCCTAATAAAATGAAATTGTGTTAAATTTAGGAACCTCTATATTCTAAAACTGAAGTGATGTACAAAATTTAATTGGGCACACAAAATAAAAACTAAATGACCATGCAATTCATATTGTTATTAGAAGAAGGGTTGTGATTGATTTAGACCATAAGTACTATACATGCATTAAAATTACATATTGACAATTTGTCTAACAATAGACACATGTTATTAATTGATACAAATACTGGTCCTACTTCAAAACATGACAATAACCTAATTATCCAATTCTTTCTAAACTTGGAAGTTAGAAGGGTTTTCAATACTCTAGAGAAACCAAAATGTTTATGGTGTGTTCTTTTATACATGTACCAAATAATAATAAAGGTTAAATACCTTCTTTTATACATATACTAAATAATAATAAAAGTTAAATACCTACTCAGCCATTTAATAATTTACCTGATATTTTTCTCACTTAATCTCTTTATTTTTATTTATATTTGTCTCACTTAATCTCTCTACTTATATATTTATTTCAAATCCCTCCACATACTATATAATTTGATTCATGGTTTGTTTTATGTGGTGATTTATGGTATAATATATACATTTTACATGTATATCAAGTATTATCTATGTTTCAGTCACGTCATTCAAAAACATACATAAACAAATTATATGATACAGATGTCGATATTATATACAAACAAAAATATAAAATTAAATGAAACAAATATTAATTTAGAGAATAAGGTGAGAAATTTCGAGAAATAAAAAAGTTAGTTGATATTAACATACTAATAAAAATATACAATAGGAGGATACTAATCCACAATAAGATTTTGAATATGATTAATCATGTCTCTTTTAAAATTTACTTTACATGGTATTTTAATAACCGATATAATAACTTTTGAATTTTATATATATTTATATTATATTATAATATAATATATCAAATTATTTATACTTTCACTTTCTATAACTATAAATTAAAAAATAAAAATCATTCAAAATCAAACTCCATTTAATATAAATTAGGAATCAGTTTAATAAAGAATTTATTTAGAATTATAACTTTTAATTGTAAAGTAAAATAAGTATAATAATTTTTTGATAAATTAGTATTTCTAGTTTTTCTTAAAAGTGCTTATAAAAAAATTATAATATCTTCTCATAATTATCTAAATATCATAAAATAAGTTTCTAAAAGTTAAAAAACAAAGATTAATTTATGGAAACAAATTAGTATGGTTCAAACTTTATGTAATGCACCTTCAAAATAGTAATATCCGGATATCATACCACGCATTAGCTTTAAGCAATAACAACATCCACATTTACGGTTTTGATGAAATGGTAATAGAATATATGTATAATATGAAAATGATGATAAAAATACAAATATTATAAATAATGAAATTAATAATTTATAAAATTTTATATAATTATAAGAGAGTGTCTTAGAGCATCTCCAGTGGAATGTGAATTTATTGGTTTGCACATCCACGTGGACATTCTGGAATTTTTATTTAAAAAATCCACTCCAATGGCAATGTGAATTTACAATGTGCAGGTGACGTGGCAGAAAAAATAATAGAGGGTGTGGAGTAGAGCTTCTATTTTCCACGTCCTAGTTGACGGTGTCAATCATCAATTTTAATATTTTAAAATTGTAATTACCATATTTCTATTTAAATTATAAATTAAAAAGGAAATAGAAACTTAATTCTAATGGATTATAAATTAGGGAAATCCGAATAGACAATAACCACTGTGGACGATTTTTAATTTTTTTTCTCCAGACATATTATTTTTGACACATCATTATCCACACCCTCTATTTACCATGCCACATTTGCCTCAATTCACTAAACCATTGGAGATGCTTTTAGGTGTTACATGTAACACAATTTTAGTGTGTTACAAGTTTCACATGTGTGAAACCATTCCTGGTGAGAAAACTGTTTGGTTGTTTTTTTGTGTATATGTTGAGATGCTATATGTATCTGTTTGGTTGTTTTTTTGTGTCTGCGAGATTATTATTTGTGCATGTGTTTCATGTATCTGTGTCTGGCAATTCTTATATATATATATATATGTGAAGATGCTATATGTACCTGTGTGGTTATTGTTTGTACCTGCGAATTTATTATTTGTGCCTGTGGCTGTAATTTATGTATCTGTGAATATATTTATTTTGATTTCCTGCGAGACGTAGAATGATCAACCGATTACATGAATCTTGGCTGGCTGATTGAACCCACCTGCTGGAGAAAAGCGATTGAGAGAAGGACGGTAGCTCACCAAGTCGATATTCAAACCCCTACCTAAGACTGCACTTCCCATGTTTCCATCTCCTACTTCGCTACTGGCAATCCATATTCTACTTGTAGATGAATCCAAAAGACAGAGCAACAGGCTGCAACTGAAAGAAGGAGGTCGATTGGGTGTTGACAGACTGAGATGGAACGACGGGAAAAGGATGGGAAGGACACTCACAGAGCGAAGACGTGGAAGTTCGATTTGCTTTTCTTTGAGGTATAGTCTGCTGGAAAGCTTGACTTTCTTACGGTTGAACGACTCCGATCTGCAGATCTTTGAAGTTGAAGATCTCACCTAACGGAAAGGTTTGTGTGCCTATAATAAAATTCGCGCGTGTGTGTTTCTGAAACACAATAATTTATTGTGTTTCAGAAACACCAAAGACTTTCCCTAATTATAATTACATTTTGAATTCGATTCATATTAATAGTGGGATTAAAAAATATATAAAAATATGAGATGATATAAATATATATATATATATATATATATATATTAAAGTAAGGGGTTAAACAAAATTATGTCCACATTTTAAAAGTAAAATACTAAACCATATCGTTACAGAAGAAGTTGACGATAATTGATTAATTTCAATAAAATACGGTAACGACATTCCATGATAAAAATAGAATAAAATTAAAAAAAAAAAAAAATTATTCCAATGAGGTAACTGTTAAGATGAACTATGCATAATATATATATATATATAATATTTATTTATTCCAGAAAATAAAAAATTTTCTTTAATCTTTGACAACAGAGGATGAGTGATGACTGATGGGCCGCTTGGATGATTATACTTGGACCTGCCGCTCTTTTGAACTTGGACACTAGTTTCGTTTAGTGGACGGGCTGCAGCCCACTACAAGGATCAGTCTATATATGTCAATAGAATTTGTAGCGTTGTGTGGGGCAAGCAAATGTTGGATGACTTTGTCGTTATTTTGTTCCCATACGGTGGAAAATGTTTAGTCACAATCATAATTTCCGTTAAAAGAATTGAGAAATTCATGGTTTGGAGGGAGGCTGAAGTTTCAACGCAGTGTGGCCATGTGGACCAGTTAGTATTAATGGGGTCAAAGCATGTAACAACGTTTGATCATTATTTATTTGGATACAGGGACAAAATGACAATGGCAGTGACACCTCTACTAAACCAGTGAAGATAATATATGAATGATGGGTTTTCAATAAGCCTGGAATCAGCGCTCGAGTCTGGCTTAATTGACAATTCACAAGAATCATCACGCTCATGAACAGTTATAGTGCTGATATGGAAAAAAATTTTCCATGTAGGACTTTTCTATGACTTCTCAGTTCATATATAGACTTCAAGATAAATACAGTCTAACTTGACCCAGCTTTCCAGCCATGGCTTCTGCTCTGCTAGTTTTCTTTGCCTGTATTTTCCTTCAAACATTTTCAGCCGTGCATGCGCAGAATGGTGGCAACATAAGCCTTGGAGCTTCAATTACTGCTTCAGAGAACTCCCCTTCATGGCGTTCTCCCTCCGGTGAATTTGCTTTTGGTTTCCAGCAACTCAAAACAGACAGAGAGCTTTTCTTGCTCTCCATTTGGTACGACAAGATTCCAGACAAAACCGTAGTCTGGTGGGCAACAGCAGATGTTCCATCAGTGTCTAGAGGATCTAAAGTAGAACTAAACGCCAATTCAGGATTAGTTCTCACAGGCCCTCGAGGTGAAGAGCTATGGACTTCAAGTCCTATCATTGGGACAGTCACTTCTGCGTTCATGAACGATTCAGGCAACTTTGTGCTTTTCAGTGCCGATTCTATCAAGGCGTGGGAGAGCTTCCGGAATCCGACTGATACCATGTTGCCTACACAGACACTAGAGAGAGGCTGGATGCTTTCTTCTAGACAATCAGAGACGAATTTCTCCAAAGGAAGGTTTCGCATGCAATTGCAAACCGATGGAAATCTAGTGCTCACTACCATCAACCTGCCTACAAATCATGCCAATGAACCTTATTACAATTCTGAAACTTCTTCAGAAACCAATTCGTCCAATTCTGGTCGTCAAGTGGTGTTAGAAGAATCAGGCAACTTGTATTTGCTGTTAAGCAATGATAAAAGATTCTCATTAACCACAAGGGTTGATACCTCTGCTTCAAACTACTACTATCGAACCGTTATGAATTCTGATGGGGTTTTGATTCAATACCAGCATCCGAAAAACTCTTCAAGAAATGAAAGATGGACATCCTTTTGGTCCCTTCCCGAGAATATTTGCCAGGCAACTGTTACAGCAAGCAGTGGAACTTGTGGTTATAATAGTGTGTGCACACTTGATGCAGAGAGGTGGCCTATCTGTCAGTGTCCGAAAGGTTATTCACTGATTGATCCTGCTGATCGCTATGGAAGCTGTAAACCGGACTTCCTGCTTAGTTGTGAGGTGGACAAACAGGGTCGTAAACCAGAAGAGTTGTATGATTTTGAAGAACTTATTAACACAGATTGGCCTACTTCTGATTATGAGCTGTTGACTCCTTTCACTGAAGAAGGTTGTAGACAGTCTTGCTTGAATGATTGTATGTGTGCTGTTGTTATTTTCCGAGCCGGTGATATGTGCTGGAAGAAGAAGCTTCCACTGTCTAATGGAAGAGTCGATACAAATATAAATGGCAAGGCTTTGATCAAAGTCTGGAAAGGTAAACAAAGTTTTGATCCTTTTCCTGATTTGGAAAGGGAAAAAGGAAGAAAAGATGAAACATTGATCATAGTAGGATCAGTTCTGTTAGGTGGTTCTGTACTCTTTAATATTGTTTTGGTTGGAGTGGGTTGTCTCTGTTTCTTCTTCGTTTACAATGGGAAATACAAACAAATTACTAAGAATGGCAATATGGCGGAGACTAACTTGCGTCATTTCAGCTTCAAGGAGCTCCAAGAAGCTACAGATAGCTTCAAGGAAGAGCTGGGAAAGGGAGCTTTTGGTGTTGTGTACAGAGGAGATATCAGTCTAACAGGTCCCAAAATTCCAATCGCAGTGAAGAAGTTGACTTCTTTGATTCAAGATGGCGATAAGGAATTCAAGACAGAGGTAAACGTGATCGGACGAACCCATCACAAGAATTTGGTTCGGTTGATTGGATTCTGTGACGATTGTTCTCAACGCTTACTTGTGTATGAGTACTTGAGGAATGGTACATTAGCAAGCTTTCTTTTCAGTGAAATGAAACCAACATGGAGTCTTAGAAGCCAAATGGCAATTGACATTGCGCGAGGACTATTGTATTTGCATGAAGAATGCTGTTCACAGATTATTCACTGTGACATCAAGCCTCAGAACATACTTCTTGATGACATTTACAATGCGAAGATTTCGGATTTCGGAATGGCGAAGCTGATGTTGCTCAATCAGAGCCAAACACTCACAGCTATCAGAGGGACAAAAGGTTATGTTGCGCCAGATTGGTTTCGGAACTTGCCCATCACAACCAAAGTTGATGTTTACAGCTTCGGAGTGTTGCTTCTGGAGATCATCTGCTGTAGGAGAAGTGTTGAAGCTCAACTGAACGAAACAGAAATGCTTTTGACAGATTGGGCTTATGACTGCTACAGTGATGGCATAATAGATGATCTTGTAGAATTCGACCAGGAAGCATTGAATGACAAGAAGAAAGTAGAGAGGTTCGTGATGATTGCTATATGGTGCATTCAAGAAGATCCGGGTCTTCGACCTACCATGAGGAAGGTTACTCAGATGCTTGAAGGTATTATTGAAGTCCCTGCTCCTCCATGTCCATGTCCTTTCAATGCTACAAACTGACCATGGATCAGGTTCTGTTTCTGCTGTCTGTTAGGTTCGGTAAGTTAAACTACTTAATAGTGTTCTTAAGAGGCTTGTATTTTATGGTGTAATGTATAGTTACTGTTATCTAATGATATAAACACCCACTTTAATTTTTCTTCAACATGTGGCTTATCAATTTCCCTTGAGAAGACCTAGAAATGGCGAGTAAATGAAGCTTTGCTTGACGGTGCATAGAGGCATACAAGTCCATTTCAAAGTCAATGAACCATTGCTACTTAGTCTCTCGTCATCCTTCTGAGAAATTTCTTTCACTTATTTTCTATCACAAAGATCAAACAACGTTAAAAGCATTGGCCCTTCATTGTTGACTTATCATACAATACAAGAAACTCCACATGCAGCACAAGTGCTTCCTCTAGAACAGGACAATGAAAATGAATACAGATTGGGCTTATGTTAACATGCTAGTTTGATTTTAAGGTTTTGTTTTGAATCATGTAATGTACTTATTCATGATAATTGCAAATCTTTATCAATCCAGAACATGTTGAGATAAGTCAGTTCTTATTTTTAATAGCATATCTGGCTTCACGATCACGTAACTGCCGGAGCTGATGTGGAAAAATGGAATCTTCAGATTATAGTGGACAACATGTGATTAGAAGCCAATCATTTGAAATGGCACCATGTGATTTAATAATGATGAAACAAGGGTGAGAAAATCACTACTTTCTTTGAATTGGATGATGCTAAACCTTTATGATAATGCAATCTGTGGAACCAATTAAGGTCATGTTTGTGTGAATCCAGTTTGGTTTATGTATCCTGCAGAAGTTATTCTGGACAGCTTTGTTCTGTCTAATAAACAATAAGTTCTTGATTTGTAAAAATGTTTAGGACAAAAATCTTATTGAGAATTAGTGTGTTCATCTCCATTAGTCAAAGCAAATGGTTCTAGTCTAATAGGAAATGGAAGTCAGCACTTCTGATCACATGTTTTTTGTTTTGTTATTTTTGAATATTATATGCTGACTAATCAGTGATGCAGCATCCACTGGTTAACTGGAGAAAATCTCTGAAATCGACCAATGTGCTGTGCTAGAAAATTCTTAGAAGTTCAGTCAAGTGGATATATATATATATTATTTGTGATTGTTAACAAGACATCAAAGATTGAAAAAGGGAATTCAAACTAGCAAATAACTCAGTGTTCATGTGTAAAGGTTGCTTCACCCAGCTAATTTTTGCTGTGCTTGCTTATAACTAAATAGGGTATATAATAGAATATAATAAACCAAACCAGGAAGGACAGAAATTTGAGTTGATTGATTTGGTATCATGTGATTGATCACATGAAAAATGTTGTTTAATATTTGAGGATTTCAGAAAAAATATGATAATCAATTGAGCATAGCACATGGTCAGCTGCTTCCCAGTTTCCACCCACAACAAAACAAGAAGCAAAATATGACTGGAACACAGGTTAGGCTAGCCAAGATTTCCTCCACTAAATTCTAACATGTATATAGAGCTTACAGGTATATTAAGTTACATCTATATATTGTATTCATTTTAGAGTCATTTTTCAAGCAAAATGAAAGCAATGTGGCTTGCTTTGATGGTTGTGATACTTGTTAATTTGGTTATGTGTTCAATGTTGGCTCTGCACCATGATGGACATGTTCATCCAAGAAGCATAAATCAATCCAGGAGATTGTTGTCTTCTGTTACTTCACTTCCTACAAGTTTAAGCAAGTCGAATGAAGGCGTTAAAGATCATCAGCATCATGTGAGAGCCATGGAGACTAACCTTAAAAGGGCACCACCTAGTGTTCCAAATCCTAGCCAGAACAAGTGATTTCTTTAGAGATCTTACATAGCTCGAAAGAGAAGCACTTATTGTTGTTCTCTTTCAACATTTTTGCAGTTTTCTTACTTGTGCTGTTGAATAGCTAGGAAAATTCGATCTCTTAGTACTACATTTCCTTTGTGTATCCATTTGCAAGTTTCTGTTTCTGTAGGAAGGTATTTAAAACAATACAGGATAAGTTTAGAGGCCCAGTAGTTACTTGTTTGCTATTATTATACAAAAATTAGTATGTATTACAACTTTATATATGCTATGGTAACTAGCTATATTTTAAATTTGCACTTTACTTCTATTCTTCCTGCTCAGATTACTTTTTGCAGATTAAATAAGTTGAAGAACTGATTATAAGTTCCAGCTTCTCTTTATTTCTGTTGCTTAGTGGCATATAACAAAATCTATGAAGAAGTTTGCAGCTTCACATTTTGCATTGTTAAGTAGCAATAATACAATCCAAGTTTTCATTGCTGCTACCCAGGATGTCTGTTCTCTTTTACTTTAGGCTTCTGTCTCATTTCAGAGTCTCATTTCAGGTGGAAATTTAGCAAATGTTCTAAAAATCACCATCTTCTCCAACGTTATCAAACATAAACTTTTCAAATATTACCAATTTCAATCCATTTCCTTATGAGCCGTCTAAATCCTGATTATGCAGGTTAAGCATTTTTCGAAATCACTGTTGTTGGAACAATGAAATTTAGACCATAGAGTAAAAAGGACATAACCAGCCATGAGTGGTAGACAACTATACAGAGAGACTTAGCATTTGAGGTTTACTCTTGTGGAAATAAATTAGAAAACGCGTTAGTAGAAGGAAATAGGAAATGAAAAGTCTACTATGGTTGATGTTCAACGACTCTCTTAATTACAGTGGACCTGTAAACATAATTTGCCCGTCCAAGGGGTCATAACTATCAAAATGCATACAAATTGGACGACTTGGACTTTGTCATCATTTCGTTAAAGCAAAGTCGTGGTGGTAAACCAGGCTGGGCATCCTATACTACACTGTACCCAACCAATCACAGAGACTCACACTCAGATCAATGGCTTCTGCTGTATTTTATTTTATATTCGTACTGTACTTGTTGTCATACATAATCATTGCACAGACCGATGTAACTGTATCTATTGGAGCAACTCTCACAGCAGGCAATGAGACATTCAGATGGCTTTCTCCTTCCGGTGATTTTGCTTTCGGATTCCAGGAGCTTGAACTCAATAAGGATCTTTTCTTGATTTCAATATGGTATGATAAGATACCTGAAAAGACCATGGTTTGGTATGGAGAATACAATGGAACTCCTGCACTCGCTCCAAGAGGTTCACAATTAACTCTAACAACTGATAAGGGTCTGGTCATCAACGGTCCTCAGGGACAAGAAATATGGCATCCTTATGTTGGTCAAGCTGAATTTGCAGGTTGTGTCATGAATGATACAGGCAACTTTGCGCTTGTGAGTAGCAACTCTCAAGTTTTATGGGACAGCTTTAGCCATCCTAGGGATACTTTACTTCCAACACAAGTCATGGAGGTTAATGGTGTTATTTCTTCTAAACTATCCGAAACCAACTTCTCACATGGTCGGTTCCAGCTTCGTCTACTTGAAGATGGTAATCTCGTCCTTAATACAATCAATCTGCCAACAAATTATGCCTATGCCGCCTATTACATTAGTGGAACATATGACAGTCAGAACACCTCCAATTCTGGCTACAGAGCGATCTTTAACCAATCAGGCAACCTGGTTGTGTTGAGAAGAAATGGGCTAATTTCTGAAATTGGAAAAGCTGAGCCAGTCTCCTCTGAAGACTATTACCAGAGAATAACGCTTAATTTTGATGGTGTTCTCACCCAATATTATTATCCAAAAGCGTCCTCTGCCAATGAAACCTGGAAACCTCTCTGGTCTTTACCAGACAATATATGTGTTCGTATCTTCGATGATTTGGGAAGTGGTGCTTGTGGATTTAACAGTATATGCAGTTTGGCAGATCAAAGGCCGGTATGTACCTGTCCACAAGGGTATTCTTTAACGGATGAGAATGATAAATATGGAAACTGCAAACCGGATTTCAATCTGAGTTGTGATGAAGAGACACAGACACAGAATTCCACTGCAGGTGTAGCAGTCTATGATTTTTTTGAGCTTGTTGATGTTGATTGGCCTAAATCTGATTATGAGTATTATAAGGATTACAGTGAAGCTGAATGTAGAAACTCTTGCTTGAATGACTGTCTATGTGCTGTTGCCATTTCTAGACAAGGCTGCTGGAAGAAGAAGCTACCACTCACTAATGGCAGACACAATGGCTTGAATCCTTCAAAGGCTTTTGTCAAATATAGGAAAGGTTATGCTCCTCATACTCCTTCAGATTCTGATTTTCCGAATTCTGATCCTTCTGTCAAAGATAACAAACAGAATCCTCATAGGTCTATGGGGAGGTTAGTGCTCTTGGGTAGCTCTTTGTTTGTAAACTTCATATTTGTTGCAGCATTTGCTTTTGGCTTTTACATCATTTACTACAAGAAATATAACAGAGTCCGTGGAACCGAGTCTGACAGCACTATGGAGACAAATTTGCGACGGTTTACTTACAAAGAGCTTGAAGAAGCTACACATAACTTCAACGAGGAGGTCGGAAGAGGGGCATTTGGTATCGTTTACAAAGGAGAGCTTCCAATGAATACAACTCAATCTATTGCTGTCAAAAGACTAGATAGAGTTTTTCAGGATAGAGAAAGGGAATTCAAAACCGAAGTGAGGGTCATTGGCCAGACTCATCACAAGAATTTGGTTCGTCTGATCGGATTCTGCGAAGAAGCGCAGCACAGAATGTTGGTGTACGAGTTCATGAATAATGGAACATTAGCCAAATTCTTATTCAGTAACATGAAGCCGAATTGGACACAGAGAACCAAGATTGCATTAGCCATTGCCAGAGGACTACTCTACCTGCACGAAGAATGCAGTACTCAGATTATCCATTGCGACATAAAGCCACAGAATGTGCTACTCGATGATATGTCCAATGCTCGGATATCTGACTTCGGGTTAGCAAAGCTGCTGATGATAAATGCGAGTCACACCAAGACTAACATCAGAGGAACAAAAGGGTATGTGGCACCTGAATGGTTTAGGAACACACCAGTGACAGCAAAGGTGGATGTGTATAGCTATGGCGTGTTGTTGCTTGAGATAATATGCTGCAGGAAGAGTATTGACATGGAAATGGAAGGTGAAGAGTACGCTATTCTGACAGACTTGGCGTTTGATTGCTACAGGACTGGAAAATTGGATGTGTTGGTTGAAGGGGACATGGAAGCCATAAATGCTATAAGAGAATTGGAGAAGTTGGTGATGGTTGCTATTTGGTGCATCCAAGAAGATCCAACTCTAAGACCAACCATGAGGAAAGTTACACAAATGCTTGAAGGTGTCGTGGATGTCTCTATTCCACCAAATCCATCCCCTGGGAGCTCTATCAGTTGATAAACTCTGATTTTTAATTTATTTTTATTTTTGCCTTTTGTTTTCTCCAGCAAATTGAATGAAAGATATTTTTCTCCAATATGTAATATTTATTTATTTTTATAAATTAATTAATATTTATCAACAACAATGAATAAATAAATAAATAGGAAATTGAAACTAACTTTTCATTGAAAAATTAAAATAACGTTGTTCCAGTTTACGCTCCATTCTTCTTTACCTTGCCTTCCTCCTCCATTAACTAACACGAACAAAATCAAACATCTGAGTCCTGTGACGCCTTTCGCATTATTGATGGTGTTTGGCCTATGCGAATTTTACATACAGATACAGTACAACAGAGCAGCCTATCGAACCTAGGTCGAATTACAATTCCGAGACGGACTTAAAAATTAACGCTTTACGACACTACGCTGTGGTGAGCCTTACCGTAAGCAGAGAATCAGAGAACTCACTGTCTCCTATTTTCTCTTAATCGTAAGTATCACCGCAACCCTAATTTATCTCTTCCGTTGCGATCATCTAGGGTTTATTCTATTACATGATTCATGAGTTCTTAGTTTAATTTAACCGTATAGGACTCGACTTTCTCAGTTCAGCCATGGCAATTGCACGAACCGGAGTCTACGTCGATGACTATTTGGAGTGTAAATTTTTTGTCCGATGTCTCTCTTCAAATTTATAGTCCTCGTTGTGTTTCCTTTAACTTTGACTCGTTTGTGGTATTTATTGCTGTAGATGCAAACACATTGCCCGCAGAGCTCCAGCGGCTTCTCAATACTATCAGAGAGCTTGATGAACGGTCTCAATGTAATAGCTTCTTCTAAAGTGCTTTTTGTTCGTTTATTAATGCTTGTTTGTTGTTATGGTTTAATGTTTTTTTTTTTTTGTAAATTTTTGGTAGCGATGGTGAACCAGACGAGGCAACAGACAAAGTACTGCCTAGGATTGGCAACGCATGGGATGAAAAGGGGAAATGGTAGCAATGGTACTGAAGAAGATGAGGTAGTTGAGAAAATGCGGAAAGAGATTGAGGGGAATCAGGACAATGCCTTGAATTTGTGCACGGAGAAGGTCTTGTTGGCGCAACAAGCTTATGATCTTGTGAGCTTTCCTTTTATCTAATAGATTTCCATGAGCTATTTTAATTCAAATCTTGTTTTTAGGTCATCAGCTGTTGAAATCTTAAGTGGAATTTTTCATCATTAACAAACTTATGTATTTTCCTTATCTGTCTTGGTTGATCATGTGAAAGACAGTTAGCCACAATTATGCTAATTTTATGACTCATTGTTCATTATAGATTGGATTTTGTTAGGGTGGAGCTATTACCTGTTATATGAGTAAGTGACAGTTTGGTTGCTGGTCAGCTGATATAGATGCTGATGTCCATCTGATTTGTATTGACTGTTCACGACTGTCATTCTGATACAGCTTAGATTCCTGATTCTGAGTGATGTTGTTACTCTTGTGATTGGCTGTGCACACTTTTTCTTTCTTTCTTCTGAAAGAATAACTTCATGTATCTAATTGTTGCTCTATGTCCCACCAAGCATTTACTATGTATAGAAATATTGTCCCTGACTTTATAGTAGTTAGTTAAATGACCCCAGCTAATATCTATTGCATCTCCATTTGTATCCCTCATTCTTGATATCAGATAAAGGCAGAGACAGATATTTTCTTAGTCCTGATGCATTAGATTTATGATTATCTGACTATGAAGCTTGTAGAAATGTTTCCTGAAACAATCCCAGAGTTCAATAAACATGGTCTTTTAGAGACTGATTTTCATGGGTTAATTTAATAAAACTTATGCTCTTCTAATTTTAGTGACACTCTTCTAATTGTGTGATCAATTTGATGGTAAGTATGTAATCAAAGCCATGCATATGAGTCTTTTCTGTTTGCAAATTCACATGCTGTGGACTTTAGAAAAACCTATTGTGGTTTGGATCTGATGAAATTTTGTTATAACTTGTGTTTTTTTCAGATAGATAGCCATATTAAACGACTTGATGAGGATTTAAACAACTTTTCAGAAGATTTGAAACAAGGTATGATAGATGCATTTGGTTCTACTACTTTGTTACTAGTTATTATGCCAAGTGAAATATGGAAAGCTGGAACGAAAATTATAAGAATTTGTATGATTCGTTTAGGGGACTACAGCATAAAATCAGTAGACAACTTAGGCTAGATTTTTTTTTTTTACCACCAGTTTTGTCTTGGACACTAATGCATGAGTTGGTGAACAATCTCTCCTCATTTTTGTGACTTCTGTGTTTGCAATGTTATTAGAGGGTAAAATATCATCAGATGAGCCTGCAATTCTCCCCCCACTGCCTATAATACCAAAAGTTGAGAAGCGTAATAGAGCATTTTATGGAACACCTCAGTCAAAGAGGCTTGATTTCCGAGATAGGGAATGGGATCGAGAACGTGATAGAGATTTTGAGCTAATGCCACCTCCTGGAAGTAATAGGAAGGAATTTGTCGCTGCTATGGATATTGAGCAGCCTATTGATCCAAATGAACCAACCTATTGTGTTTGCCACCAGGTTTTGCCTTCTCTTTTAATTCTGTTTTCAAACTGCATAACAAATTTGGAGATTCAAAAGTTCTTGTACTCACTAGTTTGCTGCATATTTGTGATTATTCATTCAGGTTTCATTTGGTGATATGATTGCCTGTGACAATGAAAACGTAAGATTTCTTTGCTTTTGTCCGCTAAACATAATGTTGTTCTTGATCTTTAACTAGTCTTTGAATATGAAAGTTTCTGCACAACTAGTAGGAAATTATCTTGGCAATATAAAACATAAATTTGTCAGAATAAATCCGAAGGCATGCAACACATGAATATTGCTTCTTTTTGCTAAAGTTGTTGATACCACTCCTACCCAAAAATCATCTGTTATTAAATGTACTGGAAATGGGTTGCCAGTAGGGATACAAAGGAACCTAGTCAAGTCCAGGCTAGATTTGTGCTTTGCTCAACACTGACTGAGTTTAACACAAAATAGTTTCTTCCGTTTGAATTTAAGACTTGGCTTAGTTAAATATATTAATATAAATTATTAAATTATATATTTATATTCAAATAATATATTAATATATAAAATATATCGAGCTTTCTATTATCATATTCGAGCACACCTATTATTGTTTAACTTAGCTGAAACAAGCTTGAGTTTCTTTTCTTTTTGGGCTATATGATTGTGTTGGTAGCCTAAAACATGCTTATGTGTTTGACAGTGCCAAGGGGGTGAATGGTTCCATTACTCTTGTGTTGGATTGACTCCAGAGACACGATTTAAAGGGAAGTGGTATTGTCCTACATGCAGACTACTACCTCAATCTCAGTGAAGTGATTCTCTCATTCCCTCTATTGTTGTACTTGTAGTTTGATGAATTAGATACAAATTCGTTTGTTAATATAGTAGTCGTCATGAAGCGCCCAGAGAGAAGATATGTTGTGAATTTTTCAGTAACAGGGGAACGGGCTATGAGGTTATTTCCTCTAATATATTTATATTTGTTTCGTGCTATTCTGTCTAATTATTGTCGTTTTATTTTATCAACAACCTAATCAACCTTAGTCGTTTTACTTTATCAACATTAACAACCTAATCAACCTTAGAATGGATGTATGTAATTCGATATACCGTGTGTTGAGCTGCTTCACTTGGTGGTGAAATTTAACCAACATGGTGGTTTGGTTAAATTTAACAATGATACTTCATTTCAGTAGATGAAAATGAACACATAAGCTATTAAGTGAAATGACCTCAAATACAAAGATACTGTCTCCAAATCTATTTGAAACTTGTTAAATAATGAAACTAGTATTGGTTTTTAAATTAATATCATATCTTCATTGTAAAGCGAGAGTCCTATTGCCTACCTCACTATAGTTTTCCATCTATCCTACTATAAGCAAAGACACCATATAATATGTGTCAATAATTTTTATTTTTATTTCCAATTACCCTATTCACCTCTAATTGATTGAAAATAAATAAATATAGAGCCCTGCAATGCCAACAAACTACTACCATTCGAATTTTTTATTAGGCAGACATACAATAGAAATACATAAAAGAATGCTTCAGACTACAAAAACTACTGATATCCCAAGAAGAAACAAAGGAATGACATTCTATATTTTCTAAATTTTATGTAATTCCAAATGAAAACAAGATATAACTGAGCTGAAATTCAGACTTCTATGTACAATAACATACAGTCAATTTCTAGATATCTGTATACCACAATGTGAAACATGGAAAAAACTTAGGAAGAGCAAGAAAGCATACAAACACCTGGTCGGTACGCCCAAGCTGGAGGCAACCGTGCATATTTCTCCATTCCTGGTTGCTCTTCGTATGGTCGTTCAACGAGTTTAAGTAACCTTCTTACCTCCCCAAAATCACCTTGTTCTGCTGCATCAATTGCACTTTGGCATAAATAGTTTCTAAGAACATATTTGGGGTTCGCGGAATTCATCAATGCTTTCCTTTCCTCATCTGAGACTCCACTAGAGGATAGCTGAGGACATGAAAATATAAATGGGTAAGGAAATGAAATACCAAGCTCAATAGCTATTTTTTTTTTAATAAGTTCTAAGAACATAGATATCTCAAGAGAAGGGCAAAAACATTTTACCTCATGTATGTAGGATCGCACCCAGCTTATCCATGCTTCTTTCCGCTCCTTACCAATATCTAAAAGAACAGCTTTTAGCGGAACTAACAACTCATCCTCTGGAATGTTAGGATCAGCTTTGACATTAGCAAGTGTCCGGAAGAAGTTTGTATAATCAACTTTATCTACAGCCATATTGTTCAGAAGTTTGCCGATAAGATGTTTATTGTACTTTGGGAGGCCAAGTTTCTTTGTCATAATAGCTTGATACTCATCCATAAATTTTGTTCCATATCTGTAATAAGTCAAGAAATGTATATTTTTCATCATTCAGCTGCAAATAGTAATAACTTCCACAAAAGCTACTTTATTATACCTTTCCATGGCATAATTTGCCTCTTTATCATTTATCAACTCTGCAGCTGATAAAGTTGAGGCAAACTGAGCAATATTCCATAACCCAATATCTGGCTGATTTGAGAAAGAGTATCTTCTTCCGGGAAGATCTGTAGTATTAGGGGTGAAATGTGGATCAAAAGCATCCAAGAACCCAAATGGGCCATAATCAATTGTGAGACCTAAAATGCTCATGTTATCGGTATTCAGCACGCCATGGGTAAAGCCAAGACCCTGCCAGCCTGCGATCAAGGACGCAGTGCGTTCTGCAATCTCCACTGTCCATGCTAAAAACCCAAAGGTAAAGAAAGGAGTTAGAATTGTTCCAACATTTTAAATTAATCAAAGAATATACTTGGATAATTTTAATTGGAGATAGAAAACTGAGAGCCACATGAGGAGAGGGGGGAAAAAAAGGACAACATAAGGCACATTATATTTATTTGTATAATGAATGCCTATTAATTGCAAGCACAGCGGAAACACAAAAGGCGGAGATCAGCAACAATTGAATCCAATGCTTCAAGTAATTCCCACAAAAGGCGGAGATCAGCAACAATTGAATCCAATGCTTCAAGTAATTCAGAAAATGGTTTAAGACTCAGACAGAAGACAGATGTACAAAGAGCAAAAAAACAATTCTCTACATTTCAGTGCAAACTAGCAGAACCGTATAAAGAACAAATGAAACCCAGCCCATCATCATGCGAAATAGTCCGCCTCAATCAACTCTTAACCTACCATTAACTACTACATCATAACATAACCCAAAATAGATATGTTGGTAATAGAAAAAATGACGCACGAGTTAGCACTCTACCAACTATGAATATCCAAAAGAAAATAGCACGACCTTATATAGATGATATAAAGCCATATAAGCTAATCTTAGCAAAATAACGTAATCCATCTACGAAAGAAGAAATGGAACCTAACTCATCATGATTGAAATATTTCATCTAAATTAATTCCCAGGCAACCATATAATAACTGTTACATCATCCGAAAGTTATAAGAAACATATTCAAAAAATGAGACACTAGAGCACTCTACAGATATCCAAAAATATTTTTCTCAATATCATCTACCTGATACAAAGCCACATTAGACTAATCTTGCACTTGGATTGGATGAATTGGGATATAGAAGTCCAATGCACAATAACAAGTTTAGAGAATTCAATCCAACTAACTTTAATGTTTGATAAAAAAAAATTCACCTCCTAGATAGAAACAAATGGAATTCATCACATACATTTTTTATTAAGGCATACCTGCATATTTGTTTGATGTAAGGTCCACAACTGAATGATCTTCATTGCCTGTGCTGAAAGATAAGCTATCACTTTTACTCATGTTCTCAATATGTGGAAAATGATGTCTAATAGCGTAGTCTGCCAACATTCGGACAATGCCAAAGTCCTCTTTGCCTCTAGAAGCATGTATTTGATATGAACCAAAACGCAGAAAAGATGGTGAAACTCTGCAAACAATTGCACCAGGTTCATCTTTTGGATTGCCACTGCCAAAAACAAAAATACAGAATAAATATTAGCACCCATTACATTATCCAACTATTCTTCATAGTCATCACATTCACAGACAAAATCTGGAGTTTCAATTGTCCCAGGCAAACATTAGTACAGCTGTTATTAACCTATTCACAGGTTAATAAAAAAAGAACACAAGCCTAGGTCATCAAAATTGTTAGTTCTGTAAATAAACACTAAAAAGAGATTTCAAATACCAATAACCTTAAGAATCTACCATACCTATTAATTTAATCTTTTAACTCATACATCTTAATAAAAACATGGCGCACTAAATTCAACTGCACAAATACCGATAATGAAACCCACATAATCGACAAAGTCAAAATTCAGTTAATTTGTTGAACATACTCATAAAACATGTCTCGTGTAACAAATTTTCCAGTTGTCACAAGACACAGTGCACGTGTTGTGGGGATTCCCAGAAAGTGCATTGCTTCACTGCAGAGGAATTCCCTGATACTACTTCGAAGCACGGCAAGGCCATCTGCGAACCGGCTGTATGGAGTTTTCCCAGCACCTTTTAGCTGCAACTCCCATCTTTCTGACTTTGAATTCAGAATTTCCCCAATAGTTATTGCCCGGCCATCACCAAGCTGACCAGCCCACATGCCAAATTGATGCCCCCCATAGCACTGAGCATATGGCACCCTAAAGCAGACAAGACAAGAAGAAATAAACAACAAAATAGCAGCCTTCAGGACGATTGACAGTGACAAACATAAAAATACTTACGATCCTGGTAATGGAGAAGCCCCTGAAAAGAACATAGGAAATTCGGGTCTTTCAAATCTGAAATGTCGAAAACAGCTTAGTTGTCAGTTCTAGAGATAACAGGCACCAAGAGTTTAAGGATCAAATAAATAACCATGTGGCAAACATATGAGTTTAGTGAATATTAATGATAAGTTTATGATTTAGAAAGCAACACCAAATTCATACTCTAGTACAGTGCTTATTTATGAAGCTATCTATCAAATTCTGGCATCTGAGCAAAGAACAAACACATCTAGGCTTCCGTTACTGAGACAAAAAACATCAGATAAGACCCCTTAACTACATTGTTCCCCCACTCAATGAGTCAATGATAGACGATTTGCATGGTCCAAGTGACAAACCAACCATTTAGGGCTCAATTTTACTCTTTGGTTTTCATATTTCCTTTTAAGGCACCGAGTTCTTTTCACATGTCATTTTATCAATGGCTCAAAGTTGTCATTTTCCATTAAGCTTGATTTTCCGTATAGTAATTGTTTTAGGATTCACTACTCCAAGCAGATAATTAACTTTTATCCAACATAGAAACATCCAACAAAAGTCGTTTTCTTTTTATTCTTATTAATATGGTCAGAAATTTAAAATTTTTATTGGCATTACATCACAGTGATTGGCTAAATTCACATAATCCATGAGCATTCAAATATCAACAAATTGAAAAGATAGTTCAAGTAAGAAACCACAAAAACTTCAACAAGTTATAGTGCAAAGAAGTATATCCCAATCAGCGGAAAGCTAATTAGTAGGAATAGAAACCCCACAAAAGGTACATGCCATTAAATCAGCTAGGTTACTTCTATAATGGCAAGGAAATAGAGTAAAGAAAAATATTTCACATTTCAATATCCTAAATAATGCATTAAAAGCCCTATTCTACATTAGAAAGGACACATTATAAGACGACTAAGAAACATGAATACAACTATTTCCAAAAACATCAAACAGCTAAGTTTCCACCAAAAAGCACAAGCGAAAAGAAGTCTTACTCTTTAGGATCCAATTCAAGCAATCGTCCAACGGAATCCGACCATGCAACAAGCTGAGGATTATCCACTTCAGCTGACGGTGAAACTTTAGTATAACAAGCATGCAACACCTACAAACAACAAAAGCAATCAAAGAATCAATCAGGATAGCACTAGTCAACGTTCCTTCTCCAATCAATTGAAAACCCTAAGGACAAAACAAAACTCGAATCAAGAAGTCATGAAAACCTCGCGTGGGAGCGAATCAGTCCTAGGATCAGCAGGCAAGTCTCTGACAAAGGAGTGATCCCAATTGAGATCTTCCAAGGCTAATTTGACATCAGAAGCGGTAGTTCCAATGTTCTGATTCTTGAAATCGCGCGTGACAGAGTCGACAGAAGCGGAGGTAGTCGTCATGTGAGGTCGACCGGAATCAGCACTAGAAAGACTACCGGGAGTTAAGTGGTGTGAAGGAGAGGAAGGACGGAATGGGAAATAAAGGCGGTGGAGAGGAAAAGAAGAAGAGAGTGAGGAGAAGGAGGTGGTGGAGGAGGGTAAGCGAAAACGAAAGCGAGAGAGCGGTGGCTTCGGTGAGAAATGAGAAAGAAACATTGTGTTTTCGTGCTTTTGATGTCTCTTTTTAGTTTTGTGTTCGGGCACCACATCGACCCGGTTTGGTTTTTTTTTTTTTTTTAATTATTATTACGTTTTAATTGTTGAAAAAAAAAAGTGTGTAAATGTGACCAAACTTGTTTTGCAGATGTGATGTCACTGCATGCCTCATCTAAAGTCTCAATCTATAGTTGCTGATAGAATCCATATCCGCCCCACGACTATGAATGGTTTCGATTCACATGTTTATCACCGTAAACTCGGTATTTAAGTTTTGTCTTGCCTAGGTAGAGATACTTTGCATTGATCTTTTACATTAACTTTTTTTTTATTAAGTGGAATTTAATATATTTATTGAAGAAATGATTTTCATGCATGCTTTTAAATAAATGAAAGAAATTGCGGATATTCCTCCTCATTCAAATAATAAATAAAATATAATTTAAATTTCACTCAACATTTGGCAATTGTATTTTAGGGTAGGTACTATTTTTTTCAAATACAAACCTATGACATAACATATCCCACATTTTATTTTTCCTCAGCATATGGAAAATTCAAAATAAAAAATAAGAATTAAAAAAAAAAAAAAAATTGAAGTAGAGGTATTTCACGCACAAGAACAAGTTTGGAAATCGATCATCCAATCCTGATGTCGGAACTGAAACTCAATTATTAACTAGTAAAAATATAAAAATAAAATTTGCGGTCACGTCCGCTTTCTTCTCTTCCTTCCACACTTTCGTCTCTTCGATCGATCAAAACAATCAGTCGCACATCAAATTCCTGATTTTATTCCCAAATTGCCCTTTGGGAAAAACCCTAATCTGGAATGCTGTATGGTTGACGTCAATTTCAGTTGCTGTGATCGATTCGAGCCGGAATGTGAAAATTGCTAAACTTAGTCTCGTGTTTTTCGACCGTTAAAAGCGGTGGAATCTCGTTTAGTGGTCGAAATTGCTGTATTTTGGTCGCTTTGAACTGTTTTCCGTGAAGGATTTGTGGAAGATACTGTCATGGACTTCGAAGTTTTCGACAGTAGCGGTGAGTTCTGCTGAATTTTTTTTTTTAAAAAAAAAAGGCCTTTTGTTTTGGTTCTCTGGGGTTTTTAGGAGCTTAATGTTGTGAATTAGGGTTTAAAGTATCGTGCTTGAAGTAGGAATAATGGGCAAGCTTTATCTTTTTTCAGAATTGAATAGCAAAGAATGGAGTGAAAGGAGCATTGTCAATCGATCGGTAAATTAGTGTCAGTGTTGCTTAGCTCTTATACCGTGATAATTAATCACCTTTTCTTGGCCTCGGAGTTGTCTTTTCTGTGAAGACTTTAGTTTGGAGAGCATTATGTATGTGCTCCTGAGAGCAATGGTGAGTTTAACCCACAACAGATTATTCTTTTGTGGTTTTGAGGGTTTTTTTCGAGTCTCACATCCATGGAAGCTTAGGTTTGATTAGGTTTATATATTTTAGTTTTAAGTGAACTCAGAGAATTGGGCATCTGAATTTTAGTAATAATTGAATCCAAAATTAAATATGAAGTTATAGTTCATATTGGATGTTCACAATGATGATCCTGTTTTGAGGAAAGGAATTGAATCGATACTTGAGAAAGCTTTGGTTTCCTAGATATTCATTTAATTGAAGTAGACATTAGTGCTTCTTTAGTTGACCTAAAGGTTAGTTTAACTTTCAAAACGGACATTTGAGATCTGGATAAATATTTACTTTCACTCAAGCCACTATGTCAAGCTAATTATGAGGCTTTGGTTGTCAAACTTTTATGGCTATACAACACGTGGTAATGATAGTTGAGATGCTTGATATATCACATTATTTTCAAAATTACAAGATTTGTCATTTCAGACTGATATGAGTACTTCTTACTTGGTGTATCATGTTTTGGAACACAAGCCTAGTAGTAACCTGAAATAAATGAATTGATCCGTGTTTTATATGGCAAGAATTGCTCTTGGTGCATCAGAGGCATGTGCTTTGAAGTTGTATGACATTGGATATCTATTTTGAGTGTGTGGTGGAAGAATTTAGATTCTTACCGCGAAACATTGTTTTTTCTCATCTAGTGGCATCACTAGAGTAACTCTATGGAGTTTTAAATTCTTCATGAAACAACTGCAGGAACTGATGATGACCTTCCTCCATCACATCAAAATAGATTTCAAAGAGGAGGGCGTGCACCTGTGAATGGAAGATCCGGAGTTGTTGGTCCTCCTATCTTACCCAGGGTGCACAATGACATGGAAACTCAGATCCACCACATTGAGCAAGAAGCCTACAGTTCTATCCTTCGAGCTTTTAAAGCACAATCTGATGCCATCACTTGGGTAATTATTTAATAAGTAAATCAATATATATACACACATTTTAAACTTGAATCATTCCAAATTATAAATAAATTTTTGTTGAAAATGTTTCTTGTTATATATTTTTAGGAGAAGGAAAGTTTAATTACTGAACTTAGAAAGGAATTAAGAGTATCAGATGAGGAACATAGAGAGATATTATCCAGGGTTAATGCTGATGACATCATCCGAAGAATAAGGTCTGTTTATATCTTTACATGCTATCCAAGATGCTTCTATTCGCTAGATAATGACTTCTGATCAGTTCTGCCTTTTAACATGAAGTAAAAATCAATCTTGCTGGTAGGGAATGGAGAAAGGCTAGTGGTCTTCAGCCTGGTATGCCAAGTATTCCTCAGCCGGTTCATGAACCTGCACCAAGTCCTACTGTTTCAGGATCACGAAAGAAACCAAAAACATCTCAGTCTGTAGCTTCATTGTCTATGGGTGCTCCTTCTCCTGCATTGCATCCATCGATGCAGCCATCTTCATCTGCTCTAAGATCAGGTCCTCCTCCAGGACCAAGGGGCAAGAAAACCAAATCTGTGAGTGTCAAGTGTGTTTTTTTTATTTTCAGCCACACTGAAATCCACTTATAACTTAATTTTTATCATAAGCCCAAGTTCCAGCATTTCTTTGTGAAATAGAGAAATTGAATTTCTTGTTCAAGATTCAGTTAAAGTTTGAATTAAAGGTTCAATTGACCTGTCTCCTGGCTTTCAGTAAATTGTTGTGTTGATAAATGACACTCTCTGCTGCTCTTGAACAAAATCAATGCAGTTTTCTACAGGTCCCCCTGGAAGACCCCAAGTTCCTAATAGAGGACCTGCAGGTGCCTTTGGAGCAAATGAACCTGCTGAGGCAGGAAGTTATGATTCTCTAATTGGAAAGAAAGTTTGGACAAGGTGGCCTGAAGATAACCACTTTTATGAAGCTGTTATAACTGACTACAAACCTGTTGAGGTATGTCTTAATTGTAAAATTGTTGAGGGATCTTGTATTTAATGAATTTATTAATCTAACAACTTCCAAACATACATAGGGGCGACATGCGTTGGTTTATGATATGAATACCGTGAATGAAACATGGGAATGGGTGAATCTCAAAGAGGTAAAATTCTTGCTTTGGTGATGGCGCATACAATTATTATACCATTCAGTTTGGACTTAGTTATTAGGTCTGCTTTTAAAACAGAATTTATCTTGTGTTCCTTGAGACTTTATGCTACCTCTTTCTGAATTTTTCTTGCTCATTCAGTTTTTGCCATTGAATGGATGTCAATGCATGGTATCAGTTTTAGCACTGAATAAAGAAATTTGCAACCATTGCACAGTTGTGGCTGACAAACTTGCATGTGTTAACCAGTTATGTTTATTTATTTTTATTGTTTATTATACATCATTATGAATTACACTTTAGAGCATGTTAATTTGGTTTCCTTTTGTTATATTTGTAGTTTTTGTTTATTAGCTAAAGGTAGAATTCCATTTTATTTATTTTTTCAAGTAGGGAATTTTGATTTTATCCATCTGTACTCAAAAGTTGTTGTCTTATGCTACATCCTGAGAATCATTTCACTGCATTCAAGTTGAGTTCTTAGTTCTTACTAAGGTGTAAAAAAATTGTCTCATAAATGGACAGCACTAATCATTGTTAATGCAGTGCTCATTAGCTGGTTTCATGAAGTTTTGCTTCCTCTCATTCTTTTGAGATTATGATACAGCTCCTAGATGTGCTGTTTTACTTCACAATTTTCTATATACCTTTATCACAGATATCTCCGGAAGATATTAAATGGGAAAGTGATGAAACTGGAATTGCCTGTAAAGGTGGTCGACCAGGACCTGGCCGTGGGATTAAAAAATCTGTTGCACGTGGTGTTGTTCCTGGTGCAGGTAGAGGTAGAGGGACCATGAAGGGTCAGTCCAAGAAAGATTTTCCTTTATCCCAAAATGGCATTGGAAAGAAGGCTTTGGGTGATATTGAAATACTACACACAGATACTCTCATTAAGGAGGTTAGCTGGCAGCTAAAAAAGACTGCTTGTAAAGTAATATCTTCTGCATGAACAATTAAAAATACATTTTCCTAAATTGTGATGGAACTGAACAGGTTGAGAAAGTTTTTGGAGCTAATCATCCTGATCCTATGGAGATTGAAAATGCAAAGAAAGTGCTGAAGGTAAGAATCAAATAAAATAAATGTGTTTATTTTTCTTTCTTTCCTTGTGCACAGTTCTGATGGGTTCATCTGTTTGTAGGAGCAAGAACAGGCATTGGTTGAGGCAATTGCTAGGCTCGAAGATGCATCTGATGGTGAAAGTGGTAATAACTAACTACATATAACCATGTTCTATAGCATAAGACGCCAAATAAAAAGCTTACTCTCTGTTGTATCATCAAAATGTAGTTCTTCTAGATTCTGTTTTCTTATCCAGACGTTTTGTGTAACATCCTCTGTTAATTGTTAGTGTATTATTTTTCTATTTAGTCCCAAATCTTCCTGGATTCTCTGCAAAATTTGTACAGTTTCTTTTTCTCTCTATTATATCAGTGCCTTGCCAATTGGTGTACTTCTCCATGTATCAGTTTGGTAATAAAAGTCATGTTGAGCATATTCTTTGACTATTATTGATTGTGAAAACAATCCCACTTGTTTGTTTTCTGTTTGTGGCTTCAAAGCAGAAGATGCAGAACATCCATTCTCGCAAGATCGACAATGGAATCAACGGCAGTTTGGTACGGGTGGAATGGGTCAAGGTTCAGACGCAATTAAATGACCCGTGAGGGTTGAGAGTTGGGGACAGGAACACTGATTGACTTTGTGATTTTAGTAGACCAGTGTAACCAGTAGCTGTGTTCATAACCATATTTAACTTGATGGCCAAGATGTCTGGCTGTCTTGAAACTTCTGTGTTAGTTTGTGGAGTTTAGGCTTGATTACATTACTTGTTAATTGAATGCTATGTTAGATGCTTCATGTAAATGTTGTTTCTTCAATGTATCTCTACTGGTCACCGTGTAAAAAAATTTATCTTTATATAATAATGACTACCTCTGTCTCGGATTTTCCTTAGAGAATGTAACAAGTCTTATGACTTCGTTTGATTAGTTAATATTTTCAACTCTAATACCCAAATGCTTCCTTCTGAATAGTGGTTTCCTGATGATGATACCAGGATTCCTAAACATATTGTAGATTGAAGCATCAATTTAATTTCCTACAAATAAAGAGTGAGAATGATAATCATATACATAAGAGGATGATCAAGTTGTATACAAACAACTTCCGGAATTCAGCATAAACAGCTCAGCTTTTTAAGACTTGGGATCATAGTACAACAGTGAGACAGATAAATTTGGCAAGCAGTAGTATACATTCTATAGAGACGAAATAAATGGAAGGATACGGTTCACCATCTGACCATCAAATTCTGGGCCTTCCATTTGGAAATGGCCTACTCCTTCCATCAGATGAGTTTCAACTCGTCCTGCAGCGGAACTCAGCTTGTTTTTCAGCTGTTTGATGCTTGTGAATCCATCTCGAGTCCCCATGATGAAGAGTTTTGGCTTTGAGGATTCTAGGATTGCCTTCTGGTGTCGTCCAAAAAGCACAGAAGCTAGCATTCCAAATGTGTAACCAATACCGGCGTAGCCAACAACTTGTTCAACCTCGTCAACTGCAGACCCTGCAATTGAAGCACCTGATAACACACCAGATGTTAACATATATCAGATGTTAACATACAAACTGAGACAAAATTCATCCCAAGTGTACAAATGATGATTGAAATTACATTACTTGTTAAGACTCCCTCATTAACATGCTTTTGAATACTAAAGAATACCTTAAAGTTGTCATTTGAATATATCATACAAGCTGCTATATTTTGAACTTTGTAAATCTCACTGGGATAATATGTTTACATCATTTTCCTGCAAGTTATTCTGAACCTCTTTTCTCTTCTACTTACTGGGTACGGCCATTGCAAAGCCAAACTAACCATCATTATAATTACAAAACAATAAAAGAAAACTTAATTACAAATAAAGGAGAAAACATATTTATGAAAACAAGACTTAAGATAAGTCTTTTTGCTTTTTGTACTACGGTAGCATTACATGGAGGAATTACTGGAGGATATAGTCATTCCCTATTTGCCTATTCTAGAAGATGATACAGACATGGGATTTTGAAGATCACAAGAACTGAATTGCCAAAATGATTTCATTGCTCCGTTCCCATCTCTCATATACATAGCAGTGAGAACACAATATATATCATGACTACAACATCAAGATGTCAGTTTTTAACTTGAAATCAACCAGGGCTCATGTATAGGGATTTCAAGAACCAAAATTTTCCATCAAGATCAAGTTTTTATCCTTTAAAACTCATGAAGATTAGGTACTAATATGAATATCTGCCACTCAAGCAAGTAGGGAAACGTGTGGCATTACATACAGTTACTACATTATAATGAAATTGAACGTCATGAACACTGACCAAGTTAAGTCAGCTTAGAATTCAAGACTGACATAGCTACATCTCTAATTATAACAACATCCTAGGTCCTTAGAATCATGATTACGAACACAATCACCAACTTTTTAATTTCAGTGAAAAAGGGAAAACATTTCCATGTATCACTTTCAATAATCAGATTCCAGAATCACCTTTCTGAAATCACAGAGAAAATCTAACAAGAAAAAACCTCATAGAATGCTAAGATATGACCTAGACTTCAAATGCAAACCAAGTCACTATCGAAGTATCAATGATTACTAAATTAGACATTGACACCAAAAGCAAAACTGGACCAGATACTAATCCAATGTCATCATAACACAACTTCACTCAACACAAACGGATCTAACGAAACAAAATCAAAACCCAAAATGAAGATTTGAAAAACGATACCTGCAGAAGAACCCACCAACAGGATCCTATTAACGGAGAGATGATCAGAAGCCCATTTACAAACAGCAACGACATCCTTGACTTCAGAGAAACCAGTGAGAGAAGAGCTTCCAGTTGACCTACCAGCACCTCTCATGTCAAAAGTTATTGCTGTGTAACCATTTGAAGCCAACCCAGATGCCAGTCCTCTCATGTAGGCTTGAGTTCCACCCATTACAGAGTATGGATGTACTAATACTATCACCAGGTCATCTTTGGAGGCCTCTCCCTCTAGGGGTTTGAAAACCCTGCAGTGAAGTTTCACTCCATCACTGCTGTCTACCGTGGACGACTCAACTCTGATGTTGCTTGGCATGGATTCTAGCAAAATAAACTCAAAAGATGACTGTTTTGAAGTGAGATAGCTTGATTTTAGCGATTGAATTTAATGGGTGTGCGTGGATGGTTAGGTGTTTGGAGTGAAATTAAGACACCGCAAAGTAGTTGAGAGTAGAGGATCTTCTTCATTCCAGACGACTATTGCTGGGCTGAGTTCGCCAAATCAATATTATTTTCGATTTATTCCTTGTATTACCATTTCGAATTTAGAAATTAAAAAAAAAAAAAAAAAAAAAAAAAAAAAAAAGTATTTAAAAAATATATTTACCTACTTCAAATTTATTGTATTTATAAATAAGATAATATATTTTTCATATTTTTATCCATCTGAGAGTTTTTTTTTTTAAATTAATATAATTTTTTATTATTTTGTGCATTTCATCATCGGTCCGTTCCAATTTCAACGTTGGAAAACATGATAACAATAAGAACAATTTTATAAAATAAGTATAAATAAAAAAATTAAAAATTGAAAAGAAAAAAAAAATCCAAAAGAAAATAGCAAGCACAATTTCCTTTCTTTCTATTTCAACTTTTTTTTTTTTTTTCCCCTTCTCTAAGTAAATTAAACCACTATACCGAAAGAAGAAAATTAACAGCAAAAAGAAGACACTAATTAATATACATCATAGTTACATAACAACCTCTTTCCTTTTCTCACCTTCTTGTTCTTTTTTTAGATGGTTTCCCTCCACTGCTCCCAACACCAGCATTCTCACTTTCACCATTATCTCTCCCTCTCTTCTTATCTCCGGCAGCCCCCACCGCCGCTGATCTTTTCGGCGGCCTTCCTGTCACTTTCTTCCCCGCCTTTCCACTCTCTTCCCTCTCCCCTCCTCCTCCTTTCGTATTCGAACTACTCCTTGTAACTCTTTCCCTCCTCACATCTCTCTTGTTGTTAATGTTCTTCTTACTATTACTACTATTATTGTTACTGTTATTCCTTCTCCTCCCTTTCTTCATCTCCTCTTCCTCTAATCTACTTTCTTCACTTTCCTCATCCGAATCTTTCTCCTCCTCTTCATCTTCTTCATTATCCTCCTCTTCTTCCTCATCTGACTCCTCCGCTGCCTTTTTAGGTGAATTCTGCTTCATTCTTCTGAGGAAACTAGCTGCACCGCGCTTTTTCATGGAAATCTCTTTCTTTTCTATTTTAGTATCCAGAGCATCATGAGAACTAAGCTCATTATTTCCATACTGATGCTTGGCTTCTCCACCACCACCCTTCTTGTTATTTTTGCTGTTGAGGTTACTGTTGCTACCGCTTTTTGAATTCTTCTGACCTGAAACCGACCTCTCATTACTCCTCTTCTTCTTCACGCCCTTCTCTTCAGCTTCCACCAAAGAGACCTTCTTCTCATTCACCTTTGGTTTTACTTTCTCCTTCCTACTGCTAGCTGCATTCTCTGGCAATGCCTTCACAGAACTGCGTTTCCCACAAGGCACAATTGTTGTAGAACCTCCTCTGCTGGCTTTTGACAGTGAGATGACTCGAGGTAGTTCAAGTTCAGATTCGGGTTTGGGTTTCCGAAGCTTCTCGGCCATTTCCTTTACAACCAAAGCTCGGAGTTCCCGCGCAGCTGCATTTTCTTGAGATGTTTTCTTGAAGAAGATAATGAAATTGTTGAATAAGACAAGGAGATCTCTGTAGAATTTCTGGTAACAGTTTGAATAGAGCCCTCTGTCTAGCCTTGATTGTATTGCTCGAAGATCTATGTGTTGTTTTACCAACTTCTTGTACCTGTCGGATTCCTGCGAGAAAGATACACATATAATATCCAGGTAATAAAAAGAGTTCTAAACAAAAACTCGAGATATTAATAATATCCAATTTAACTTATTTTGACATGGTAAGATAGCTTTCATAAATAATAAAGGTAAGATAGCTTTCCTTAAATAATGAAATATTAGAAAGCAGTTTTGGGCAGTGCTTATATAAAAAGAAATACTATATAATTTTAATTTTATTTATAATTATATATTTAAATATTATTATTATATAATTTTTTAAATATGTATACTAATGAACAAAAATAAAATTACTATTAGAATTTTTTTAGTTAAAATATCACTCTCGAATTTTATTTTATTTTTTAAAATTTTTATCTCTATCAAATTATAAATAAGCTCCCCAAACACGGTTATAAAAAGGTGGTCAGGTAACAGAGAATAAAGTGCTTGGTGGGTGCAAAGGGCCGGATTCATCCATGATCCGACCCGATCCCAAAAACTTTCGGGTTGTACATCATTACCACGGAATATAATCAGAAACCAATAACAAGTACAGTCATAAAGCAACCGAATCCATGATAGACCTCTGGACACGACTACAGAATAGCAGTTCCCACCCGAGTCCGGATCGTAACTATTTTAGGCAATGTGCATGATGTGGACACACATTACAATTTACAATAAACTCCATTCCTATCAAATTGCCACCTCGTCATATGTACCCCACTTCCTATCCCAACTCACACCATCGATTGAAATTGAGCTATTCCACACTTATAAATACCATGCAAATTTTGGTGCGTTAGGGCTGACCGTGTTGAATTGAGTACCTTATTTTATTTATTTCTACTAATTCAGCGTTTAGTGAAAAAGAATTAGGTACTCATTTTAGAAGTCTTTTGAAATCTAAAGTTTTAAAGCCGACCGATGGACGATTCAGATTATATGTTAACGAATTGGACCACCCAACCAAATACCTTAATAATCCGAATTTTTAAATTATCCAAATGACTGAAATACCCCGAGATTCAATAAGTTTTACAAACTACTCCATGCCAAGTGGAAAGCTGACATTCGTCCAAGTAGAGTAGCGCAATGGCCGCGTAAATCAGATTATATTTTACTTTTGAAAATAAATTCGATTTTAAAAAATAATAATAATGAAATAGCAGTACCTGGCTACGTAGTCGGCGCTCGAAGTGTGAGCCGAGCCGGTGGGACCGTATAATCGCAAGAAGACCGATTGACGGCTCAGATTTCACGGCCAACACTTTTTTCCTGGCGGGAGATACCTCCTCGCTGCTACTGCACCCAGCCGCGCCGCCGCGCCGCATGGTCTTCGACAGGCTCGCGCTGCTCTGTACATCGCTGCTCTGCTTCGGCCCAGGCGTCGCCGCCGCCGCTACTCGTACCTCACCTTTCGACTCGTCCCATAACTCGTAAGACTCGCTGCCTCCACCTGCCCCGCTCTTTTTATTATTTTTAATTCCTGCATCCGACGTCGTTTTGTCATTATGATCATCGTCTTTCACGTTTCCACTCCCATTTAATTTCCCGTTGGATGACCAACCCCGCTCCCGGTCTGGTTCATCTAACACGGGTCCGGTCTGGGCTCCCGGTTCGGGTTTTACTTCAGAGTGCTCTTTTTCGGCCTCATCGCGCACGACGTCGTTTTGTTCCTTGTTAGGTGTCGTTTCCGGTTTTTGAGTCATTGAATTTGACTCGTTGAAAGATCGGTTCTCTCCTTCGTCGGAATCGGCCTCCATGGCTGTTAACTTACCGGCACCGATCTTTGGCGGTGTCTTAGTTTCTCCCTTTAGATCTGTGTCCGTTTTCACGGTCTGTTCTCTCTCCTCCTCCAATCTCTTCACCTTCATTTCCAAGGACCTGCAACATCAAAAAGCAAAAAACCACCGTCGTCGTCTAGATCTCAACAAAGCCAAAACACAGAAATCGAATCGTCTAACTGACAGATCTCAGCCTTACACGATTGATACATCGCGTCTTTGAACCTCTGCCCGTAGCTCCTGCACACGAATCCGTCTAAGCTGGTCAACTAAGTCAGATACGACCGAATAACCATCTCTATCTCCGGCTCCGCCGCCGCCGGATTCAGCGTCGGTTCGCGAGGGAAAACCGAATCGACGCGTAAGGTCTTGGTACTTATCCTCACAGCTCTTAGGAGTGAGAGACGACATGATGGAGGATCTATTTTGTACTTCCGTGGCGATCGAGTCCCAGCTCTTGGTCCCGTGACGATTGACGGCACAGGCAAGCAGCAGCTCCTCCAACGTCCCCCACCACTGCTCCCCCTCCTTCTTTGACGTTTCCTTCTCTCCGGCCATACCAACACGACAACCGGGCTCATATCATCTTCATAACCACCCTTGGTTTAGGGTTTTCACCTTCCCGTTTTGGTTTTGTTTTTATTTATATTTTTTTTCTAATTTGCTAATTTTTTAATTTTTATTATCGACTTAGTTTTTAAGATCCAAATTTGAAGATGGTGATGATGATGTTGTTAATATATACTGTTGTGGTGAGTGTGTTTATTGGTGCGGCAGTGTTTGTTTCTTCTTTTTTTTTTCCCTCCGTAGTTGGGTTGGGTCTCTCTATTTTTTAACCTCTTCAACTTTTATATCTTGGGCTTGTGTGGATACTCCGGCTTATTAATATTATCACTCTATTTGCCCTTACAAACACCCTTTGTTATTGTTATCTAATCTATAAACCTCTAAAAAAAAATTTAGTCGCCGTTGCGTAGTCCATTCAATTTATTTATTTTTCAATTTTTACAAATTATAGAAATATCAAATTAATCTTATGATCAAAACTCAAATATAAACAATTACCTCATCGGAAGATGCAATTGAACTCTACCAATTCTATAATAAGTTCTTAGAGTTGTAAGATCAATACATAACAAGTTCTTAGAATTTTAATCAACTGTGTTTTCGGAACAATTCAATTTTGAATCCAGTAGGGCAGGGCGGCTTATATCTGATCCATTTCACGTGCGAGACAAGTCGGGGTCGGGTCAGGTCATCTTGAGGCGCGGACCGATAAGTCGGGGTCAGGTCAGGTCACTTTGAGGCAGGGCATGTCCGCGGGGTCAGGTCACCTTGGGGCAGGGAAGGTCCGCGGGTCAGGGCGAAAATTGTCATCCCCACTTTTAGTAATAGATATTATGAAAGTAGAGTTCTGAATAATAAAAGTTAGTTGTTTGGTTATCAATTTTAATTACTCATCAATTTCAAAGCATTATGAAATATCACTTTTAAAAAGTATCTTAAAATATTATAATTAGTTAAAGGGTATTATATGTAAATATTTAACAAAAATGTACCTTTTTTTAAAAAAAATAAGATTAAATAATGTATATCATATCTCAAGCGCTCGAATTTCACCAAGAAATAGATTATTATTAGGTTTTTTTATATATAAACTTTTTAAAATTTGAATTTTATTTATAGACCCAGTTTCAATTTCTTTCGGATATAAATTTTGTAAAGTTTGATTTCCACCTTATAGGTTGTGCTTCCAATTTTACCCTCGACTTAAAGTTGATAAAAAAAATCGCTCACTTCACATATTTATGATAAATGATCACACATTTCTGATATGAAAATCAAAATTCGTGATTCAATAGTTATTTTATTTCTGATTTAGGTTAAAATATGAATGAACAGATTTCAGAATTTGTTAAGTCATATCAGAATGGTAGTACTGAAATTAAAATTTCAGCAGAGAGTAAAATTGTCAGCACAGCGTATTTTCGGAAACCAAATTTTATGAAGGCTTATTTTTTTAAGAATTTAAAAATGGACCTATAAATAATATTCAAACTTTAGATGACCTATTTTAAACAATTTTCACTTATTATTATAAATTATAATAAAATAGAATAAAATCGATTATTATAAATCGAATGAAGATATTCAAATTTTATTATAAATTATATTCAAACTTTAGATGACCTATTCAATATTCAAACTCTTAATTATTATTTGAATAAAATCGAATGAAGATATGGGAAGTTATTTGAAGTACATACAATATTCACTTGTTTGATAATATTGAAATATATTTATTCATTAATTGTTATCATATAGAAATTTCACAAAATTTGGTTTAATTTAAAATTTGGTTTAAATTTAAAATTCAATTTAAATTTAAATTCCAAATTGAAAGTTGAATATTGAAATATGAAATAATATCTACAAAAAATATATGGTGTTATTACTTTATTTTATTTTATTTTTTTTATATGAAAAAAAATCAAATATGAATATTTTATACTTTTTAAAACTCAATTAAAAAGAAAAAATTCAAGTTGCAAATATATTAATAATACAAGATAACGTTTCATAAAATCTTACGAATTTGTATTATATAATGATTTTATAAATTTATATAAAAGTTTTGATTGTCGATTTAGAATTTTAAGTTATCGTAATTTTATATATCTCAAAATAATAGTCTTTGTATATAAAGTAAGTAAAATAAAGTATGCATTCATAAATTATATATCATGTTATGAGATTATAAAAGATATTTTGTAAGTATATGTAAAAATAAAAAATAAAAAAAAAAACTCACAAACATCTATTCGAAGAAACATCAAATTTGTAATTCTCTCCATAGATGATTTTTTGAATTTTAAACTCTCAGAAAAATTTATTGTAATTTCAGCGAAATAATTTAAAAAAAAAAATTAAATTTAAAAAATTACTTCCAGTCAGTAGACAAGCCCAACCAGATAGACACCGGATCAATCAAGTTTATTAGGGTCTAGATTCATAAGTTATGCACTTATGCAATGAAATGGTGTGACATCTTCAACAATATTGATACTAGTTCATTATATCATATGGTTATTGTAGTGGGAAAACAACCATGATGACCCAAGAGTAGAGGTCGAAACATTTGGAGGAGCCCGGCGCCACAACAGATACAGCCGAAAAGCACAACTGAAGGGTAACCCAACTCGACCTCGACTATTCTTAGCAAGCTCGCAAAGGCATAACTTGGTCGAAATCACAAAAGGTCGAAAACGACATATTTCGATCGATAATGCAGCACAACAGGCTCAACAAGTTATCAACCAATCAAAGGATCTGAGCCCACCGGGCCTTGACTAAACCCAATAAGGATTCCTTAAGTCCAACTAATAAAGAAAGACATCTTCTACCACAATAAGGAAATCGAACTCAAAATGGACTAGAAGTCCCATTCCATGTAGAAATAAGACCCCACCAATTCCTATCGATAGTGAGAGGAGATGACTACAAAGGGATTCGATTTTTCATTATTCATTAGAGTTAAACTCTGTAATATCACCTTTGTAAGCTTTTACCTATTTTTCTCAAGTAATTTTAACATTATATTTGGCTGTGGTTTTAGTTAGCACCACACTTATACGCGTATTCTTATAAATCTATATATATTATAAAGCAGAACTCTCAGCGGGACCCACGAAGATGACATGGCGCGCTGAGAGTTCGGCTTTGGGTAGAAAAATGGTTGTTTTTGGCTATTTTTGAATCTCATGATATTTTAATGAGATATTGATGAGAATACGATTTTTAATGAGATTTTATTTTGTTTTGTCTTTCTCTTTTCCCTCTACTTTTCATTTAGTGAGTAAAGTAATTTGGAAAAATAAAAATGATGATTGTTCAATCTCTCTTCCTACCAATTAATTACTTTTAAATTTAATGACTTTAATTAGCCATTTCCTCTCCTTTACATTTACATCTATATTTACGTTTATTTCTATTCTCCTTCCACTTCCTCATCTTTATTAACAAACGAATCAAAATTGTATAAATAGAGACCTTTCACACAATCTTCTTATCACGTTTTCATCTATCAAATTCGATTTTAAATAGTGATATTTTCTCGGATCTTTTTAGAAGAGAGATCGAGAGGACCAATTTCTTTAGCAAGAACCAACGGCTCCGACCACACCACCGGTGATGTTCACGATGTCCAACTATACCAAGAGAATCAGCGGCTCCGACTCACCACCGGTGATGCTTACGATGTTCGACCCCACCATTGGTAACGCTCACGATGTCCGACTCACCATTGGTGACGCTCATATACACTCACAAAGAATCGATAATTTGGGTTTGGGTGCACCAAAATGAAGAAGATAATCCGAATTACTTATTGTATATGAGCCTTTAAATTATTGGGTGTAGATCTACTTACTACACCCAATAATTTAAAAGCTCAAAATTGAGAGTTTTTTTTTTTTTTTTTGTCTTTCTCTTTTAATAATTTATAATTCACATTCAATGTAGAAAAATATTTGAAAAGGCTACACATCATATCTCTTATCATCAATTTCGTATAATTAATTTCATTGTAATGAATTCTTAAACTTTTTTATTTTCTCTTCTACATCTTTCTATTAGAAAACATTTTACCTATAACGTTTCAAATCACTTTCTCATTCGAGCCTTTCAGTTTCAACATCATAAGGTATTAAAAAGACAAACAATTACAACCGTTAGATATGGGGCGAAACTCTTTATATCATTTTCTTTCTTCCATAAAATACTCCATTATTTATATATCATCTCTCTCAAAGTCTTTTTATTATTATTTATATTTATTTATTTATTTATTAAGATTTGTTATTCGACTTTATAAAGAAATTCGATGTTTGTATGTGAGTATGGTAAAGATTTGATATTTACTTTGAATTTATATGTTTTCTTATTTTGTTTGAATTTATTTGTTTCATTATTTATTTATTTATTTTTAGAATTTAAAATATTGAAGTATATGTATTAGAATGTGGTTAGTGATTTTGGAGAAAGCTTTTCGCGTCGGATTGCTATCGAGAACCGCTACTGCGACAATTAGGAATTTCCTTCCATATATGTGAATCCATCAATGGTGAGAAACAAGCCATTAAGTTCGGTACCAGTACTCTCACTCAACAACTATATACAACCATGGTCTAATACATTATAAATTAGATTTTATTAAGTAACTTAAGAGTCTCAAATTAATTTACAAATTTAATAAATAGAAGAGTATTCAACTCAATAAATTATAACCTTTTGAATTACACTATATTTTATGCCCATTTATATAGGTATATTTAAAGTTAATGGTGAAAATAAAGACTATCAGATTAATTAAAGACTTAATAAATTCAAATAGTATTCGATTCAATTAAATTCTAATATTTTCATATTACAATATATATTTTTTAAATATTGAAAAATATAAGTGTACCATTTTATTTAATTAAAGTTAATAATTTTAATATTTATTTATTTTTTCAATTGAGTACTTCTAACTGAATTAAAATTATTAATTTTTTCTTTGAAATTAAATTTAATATTTTTCATATTCATTTTTTTCTTACATCAACTAAATATACTTCTAACCCAATTAAATTTATTGGATTTTTTTTCTCGAAATTTTTGTACGTCGGATTACTGTCGGGACCAATTGAAAAATTCATTTTAATGTTATGAATTTCTTCAATTTACATATATAGGTGTAAAATATCATGTTTTCTTTTTCTAGGTATGTTATTAATCATTTTTATCTCTAATTGTTTATTATAATTTAAAATTTCAAACTTTAATGGATTAAATAATAATTTTTCAATAAAATAAAATTTTAAATATTATAATAATAATTTTAAAAATATATAGAATATTAAACACGCGCAGCGCGCGCCGACTCTTTACTAGTTGTTAATAATCCCGTCTTCCACCATCTATCTTCCATCATTTTTATTATATGCAATTATTTATATGTGAATTCTCCTACATTCCCTCTGAATAAGAAGTCTTCCGATTTGATATGATTGTATCACTAAATCAGTGGTTCTATATGTGACTTGAAAGCCGCAGTCTATAAACTATCCCTTATTATTTTATACTTTCAATTTTAATTTTATAAAATAATTTATATATATTAAATTTTTACACAAAAATATAATTTCCATTTTTAGTAAAATAAAATTTTAATAATAAAAATATAAAATTTTATTATTTAATTCATTTTTCTATTAATTTAAATTTATAATTTATTTAGAGAATTATTTTGTAATTTATATATAAAAAATATTTCATCATAAATGTGAACAATTTATTTCCGATGAACTATACGAAATCATAGTTCAGATTTAACGGAAGGAGAATTGAAAGAACATTATTATAGCTAACAAGGTGTTGTTTTATTATTATTGTCGTGTCTGGAAATTGCTTTGAAGCAAATAAAAAATTGAAAACCCTAGAGATAGAAAGGTAATAAAATCATAAGGCGGTAAAACAGCCTCCCTCCCTAGGGCGAAACGAAAAAAATCGTGGAATTTAAAAATCAAAAAATTGTACATTAAAATTTCAAATCACGTCCTTTTCTCTCCCCCGTCTCTCTTCAAAACGTATTATAAACATCTTTTCCTCTGTAATCTTGAGAGATTTTGAAACAATGACGAAATCTAAGAGACGCACAGAGACAGTCGACAAAGATCACCTCGCTGCGAAGCGGGAGAAATTAGCCTCCAACAATGAAACCCTTGAAAGACGGGTTCTCCGTTCTAAGTATCTTCAAGTCTTGAGCAAAATTAATGGTTTGTATTTTGTATCTTCTTCTTTTTGTTTGCTTGTTTTTCGATTTTTGATATTGTTGTTACTGTCGTTGTTCTCCAGATGAGAGGGAAGATTTATCTAGGTTTGATTCTGGGAAGTTCTCCACAATATTCGATGAAGTGGAAAATCTTCATCAATTAGGTATTTTAGTTTTAAAGAGGACTCAGAATGTTGTTTAGTAATTGTTTTGAATGTTTTATTTATTTAAATGCATATGAGATTGTAGTGCAAAAGCCTAGGGAGCAAATAGCAGACGCAGAAGCGTTTCTTGAGGTTACAAACGCTTTAGTGACATCTGTACAGTCACAGTCTAATGAAGGTGTTACCGCTGCCGATTTCGTTAATGGCTTGATATCTGAGTTTGGGATAAACAATGGGAGATTGGATTCTCAGCTTTCGATGGATTGGAGGAAGATTGGGTTGGCGGTTTCACCTGCTTTGTCGATTTGCCGCGGCTTATGTACTATGTGAGTGGTTATTGCTGCTTTGGATGTTTGAAAATTGTGGTTCTGCTGTGTTTAAACTTGTTATGGGGTTTTGTATTGTCTCACTCATACATGTTTCTTATGAAGGGTTGGGCCGATGAATACCGAGGTCAAAACTAGGAAGGTTGCTGTGAGGAGGAAACGTGAAAGGCCAACTCAGACTGTTAGGCCTGAGGAGGTCAGATTGCATGTTTTTTGTGAAATTTTGTTGTTGCTTGAATCCACATTTTGTGTAGTAGGCACTCTATAATTGCATCCTGATGTAGTTAAGCTTCTCTAGTCTTATTAATACATTGGTTTGCATTGCAGTTTAATCCTATTTATAGAATTGTTTAAAGGGATAATGTCACCCGGAACCTTGACCTCTTGATTCTTAATGTTTACCCGAGCAGTTCCTGGGATCGTTACTTGTTACATTCATGCATTTCTGGTTAAATATCCTTTGCTTGGATATATCTTTCTCTGTGTCGTGTTGTGGGTTCTTTCTTCATGTTATAGTTGTGTCCTGTCATATACGATTTGCTGCTTCTGCAATGATTTTATTAACTTTTTGTTCATATTTGCAGCTTGATGCTGATAAAGAAGAGAAAACGGATACTGATAAAAATATGAAAACTATGTTCGAAATCTTAAGAAAGAAGAAGCGTGTCAAACTTGAAAGTCTGATTTTGAATAGGAAATCATTTGCACAGACTACGGAAAATTTGTTTGCTCTGTCCTTTTTGGTTAAAGATGGACGTGTTGAGATATCTGTGAATGAAAATGGCTCTCATTTTGTTGGTACGTTGTATTTTCAATTCTCTAAGTTATTTGCCCTTTTCAATTAGCTTATCTGCATTTTGTTCTTTCAGTTCCAAGGAATGCTCCTGCTTCTGAAGCAGTGATGTCTGGGAAGGTTGTTTATAATCACTTTGTATTCAGATTTGATTTCAAGGATTGGAAGGTATGTAACAGCATTTTGTGTTTTCCTCTATTGTGAATTGCTTATAGAACAAGGCATATGCTCTTTATGAGTAATTTATTCATCACTTTTTAAAACAGTATGTTACTTCTGTTGGTCCTTTTTGTAAACGGTCTGGTTAAACTTTACCTTCATAGTTTTTTTTTTCTTTTTTCTTTTCGGTTTTCAGTCAATGATCGAGGCAGTTCCAGTTGATGAGGAGCTGATGCCACATAGGAGTCCATCAAACACTTATGGTGGGTGCTTTGAAGTAGAGCCAAACATGAACAACTCGCAGGCAACCTTGAACACTACTCCAATCAGAAAACTGTCAAGGAATAGAGGCTTGGTGATACAGGAAGAGTCAGTTGTTGAGGAATCACCTGAAACTGGTGGTGGTAATAAGCGGGGTTTCCTTAGGAGCAAGCGTAAGATCAATTAAGTGAAATACCTTGCTGGTTTCTTGTGATATATATGAATGGAAAATTAATTAATATTAATTTTCGTGTAAATTGGGATTCATTGAGCCTCTGGCTCTGGTGTATTGACTAGAAGATTAGGTGGTTCATGTGCTGCTGTTATTTTGTAGATTACTGCTCAGCAAGATCTGGTATTATGTTTCGCTAACTCTTAAGCCGATTGTTATGTGACCTTGGCATTATTGCATTAACAGTAGCATGTAAATTCTCTCTTTCAACGCCAAGATTAGATTGATAATTTGAATATACTCGATGCCATTGATAACATAGGATAAACATAATTATTTCATCTGTCCATTGAAAACCAATACAAGAACCAACCTCACAAGTTTTTCTAATCTGCAGTACCATTGATCCCCAACGTAGTAGTGTTTTCCTGACTCGATAATAACATCATATAATATAATCCCTAATTAAAAACACAATCCTCACTAAGAAAATTTAAGGGGCCGCAGGTTTAACATCATGGAAAGGTAAAGAGGCGCAGGGCAGACCATAGTTTTTCCAATACCTAGTGCTTGTCTGTTGGAATGTTAAGGTCTTTGAATACTGGACTGTCAACTCCTACCCCCATTGCATTAAGACCATTGTCAACGTATACAACAGCTCCAGTGATGGCAGAAGCCAATGGCGATGCCAAAAAGGCTGCGGCATTCCCTACCTCCTCTGTTTCCATCAATTGAATAGAGTTCAGAAATGCAAAAGAAGGATTACTTTACTTCTAATAGAGAGTTAGCTACCTGCTGATAGTTCTTTCTGGAGAGGTGCATTGGCAATTGAATATTCAATCATGGTATCAATGAATCCGATTGCTTTTGCAGCCCGGCTTCTCAGTGGACCTTTGCATGATAGGGTATAGTTAGATGTTTAAATAGCAAATTTATAGGATGAGAAAGAAGGAAGGCAGAAAATTACCAGCAGATATTGTGTTGACTCTAATTTTGTGCTTTCTTCCTGCTTCGAAAGCCAGCACCTGGATTAACAAGTAAAAACACATGAGATAACTACAGGTAAAGCAACTGTTTATGAGAAACAACATCGAGAACAAGTCGAGAGTACAGATAGAGAAGAAATGAAACTCACCCGTGTGTCACTCTCTAGAGCAGATTTAGCCGAGCTCATACCTCCACCATATCTGTGCAAAGAGAAATTGCGATCTCATGAAATGTCAATAGGCTGATATAATAACTTCAGACAAAACAACAGAATAAAGTAACAAACAAAACATACCCTGGGATGATTCTCTCTGAAGCAATGTATGTCAGAGAGAGTGAAGAACCCCCTGTATATTGGAGAAACTCAATTTAGAGAAGTGGCATCGAATAATACATGAAATAAGAAAAGAGGATTAAAAATGGTTTATTAAAAAGAAAGGAGAAATGTGCCTGGATTCATTATTGGAATGAAATGCTTGAGTAAAGACACGTAAGAGTAACTTGATGCAGATACAGCTGCAAGATACCCATTCCTGGATGTCTCCAACAGAGGTTTACTCACCTATTAAGGAAATATATTAGTAGTGAAATACAAGAATTTACTGATCCATGAGATCAATAACAGAAGTTGAATACCTCAGGACCATTGGCAAGAGAGTGTACAAGTATGTCAATGCTGCCAAAATCCTGTTTCACTGATGCGGCGACTTCCTGTACACATATGGAAGCATACAGAAATAAAAAGAATGACACGTTTAACATTTATAATTTACTAACATAAAGGTCTATTAGAATTGGAAATTAATATATTAAGGAGTGACTAACACAGGTTTCAGTGTCTCAGGAGGTAAATATTGTAGTATACATAAAGCTATTTCATTCACAATGCTCAGTGTTATTCAGAAATGTAGGTTCAGCTTTTCTTAAAACTTTGAGAAATCGTAAACAATTTTATACAGTGAAGACTGAAGCAATATAGCAAGTTAGAAGAATTCACACATGGCAGCCATGAAAAACCCTAAAACCCTCTGAAGTAAGTCATGGTTTCAACATCTAGGTTAACACTTAAAACCGTCTACTACAACCTCATGAAAAATTCAGGTCTAACAATGTTTTGGGATCTCATAATAAGGTTGATGTGTACTATCATATAAAATAAGCTTCTTAAATTCAGGCTCACACATAAGTAAAAGCCATGTAGTGAAAGGTACTAGAAAAACATGAGTCTATACCTGAACAGTCCAGTTAGAGGATCCAGCATAACGCTTGTTTGATTTTACCTGCAAGAGATGCATAACAGTTTATTACAGAGGAAATATATCACTATTTTTGTTTATTTTATGGTATAACACTCCATACATCTTCCGGCACATCCTCAGGTTTGTCATATACAGCATCTAGTGGGTAAACTTTGGTGATCTCCATCAAAGAACCATCGGGCAACCTGAAACATGGAGAAATTTGCTAAATCAAAGCCATCCCGTGAGACTCAAACAGTGTAATCTCTGATATATAAAGAACAGTACTCACACACGAGACTCATCAAACTTCCCACGACGCAGACTGGTTTCGAAAATGTTCAAAGCCTGTACAAAAAGCCAATATGTCAACAACTGAATAGCATCTATTTCGCTTGAGGAATCTGATTGCTTATGTATAAGTTAACAAAATGTTCCAGTCACTTACTGGGACCCATGTGCCCACTAAAATCTCAGCACCTGCAGCGGCTAGAGACTTTGCTATCGCCCAACCATAGCCATTGTCATCAGCTATGCCAGCAATAAAGGCCCTCTTACCTACCAAAATTGCGCTTAGTGTTTTGTTTGACGTAATGAATGTCCAGTAGTATTAGTAGTTCCGGGAACACATTGAAAGCAAATAAAACCAATGAAGAATTTTCATGTTTTCTATGGACACCATAACCAACTTGGACCAATACTGTGCGGGGGAAACATCAGTATGCACCAAATCTAAGTACAAATAACAACACTGAAACAATAAAGTTACCAACAGCATAAAAATGAAGAAACTATATCTACCTCTCAGATCAATTGGTAAACCAGAAGCAGGCTTGCCATCACTTGATTCAGCCATTGCCTTTGTCACAACCTTATCAAGTTTCTTTGAAGTAGTTGTTAAACTGCGCAGCAAAGGTTGTACAGTAGAAATGTGACTAGCACTCGCAAGCTTCGCCCATGATGCTTTCTGAGAATCACCACCAAAAACAGCAGCACCTGTCTTGACAACCTGACGGGAAGTCGAAATACATGGCCTCACTGCTGCCATCTGCAGGCCAGAAGCTGCTGTTGCTGCCATTTTTAGTGAACTATCTCTTGCAGGAGAAGAACAATATCTGCAAAACCTTAGAAGATTATATTCAATACCAGTATACTATTTACTTATGGCCACTAAAAAAACTGTTCTTGCTAACAGTTTTACCTTAGCCAAAAATGCCAGTGAACAAATGTATAGATTCAAATGAAAAATAAATAAATAGAATTCGACCAAGGAGGTAGAGCATTTTTACACTTCAAATCCTCCGCAGGTGATAATTAGAATTACTAAACAAAACCAAATTAAGAAACCTGAAAAGCCATTACAATAACAAAACTGAAAACAAAAATGCAAAAACCAAATGGAAACTCAGTGATCCAGAAATGAAAGCACAAACAAAACAGACACACAGAATCCAACATTCAAAATTTTTAATAATTTTCCACTTTCTCTGTTGATAGAAAGTGAATACAGTACCACATTTGCTAAAAGTAGAAAAATAAAGTATGCAAAGCACAAATGATTATAAGAACTAAAGAGCTTAAACAAAATAGACCAACAAAAACTGTGAAACAATCGCCAATTCAAGACATCCCCTTCATTTTATATAGTATCAAACAAACTTCGAAATCTGGAAAACCACATTTGAAGTGAACACAAATATTTGAGAGAGAAGAAGAAATGTCACCTCCGGAGTAGAAAGAGCGCCAATGTGAGAGAAAGGCAAGTGAGGCGAAACTGATATAAGTAAACAAACACTTGTCTTTGTTGTTGATGTTGCTGTGACGGAGGTTTCAAGGGCTTCGATGAGATCGAAGCTTTTGGAACAATTAAAATGGTAGCTGTTGGCTGCTGCTTATTGTAGAGAGAGTGTGGAGCGCGTGTGTTAACGAAGGTGGGTGAGGGTTGGTTGAGAAATTTTAATTGGGCTTCATAAGTTGGGCTTTTAAGCCCAATTATATTTTGGGCCTAAAATTTACAATATCGGTAGGACACAGAAACTCAAGAAATAAGAACCCTAACAATATTGGATTGTAAGAAACCCTAATAATATTGGAGTTGGACTGTTCCTTTTTACCCGTAATATTTATTTGAGGATTGATATTCACAACCATTCAATCTGTGAGGACACTCCATAATTTTTTTTAAATGACAGTATTAAGAAATAAAATAATTCAAATTAAATTTAGTAAAATGATTTATTTAATTATATTATTTTTTAAAATATATTTAATATTTATTTAAATATATTTTTATTATTGTAAATTGAAATAAATTTTATAAATATATAAATATATTAATTAAATTTATGATATTCAAGTTTTTTATTTATAAAAATATTCTTTAATAATTGTTCAATTTTGTAAAATATATTTATAAAATATTATTTTTGAAACAAATATTTCTATTAAATATATAACAGTGTATTATATATTTTTTAAATTAGTGTTAAAAATAAAATTTTAAATTTATTTTAGTACCGTTAAGGATACTATGATCATTCAAGGACTTGGAAGGGGTGTAAATAGAGTCGGGTGAAACACCGACACTCTATTTATTTCTCACCAATTAATAACTTTCATAGAGGATTTGCAAAAGGGTAAGCACCTACTATACCCAGCTTATCTTTCATCAAAAGTTCAATTTTTTTAGGGTTCAACGTAAATCTATTTTAAAATATAACTGTTTTTTCCAGTATAGTAAATAAAAGTTTGAATTGTTCTATAATTGTTTTAGTGGATAATGAATTTATAGCGTATTCCATTACTCCTCTAATATTCTTCTCTTGCGGGCTAGTGATGAAAGAGAAATTTGGTGAGAAAATTATCATTACTTTAGTCAAATTTAACTGTACTTTAATAATTACACATTTAGTCGTAGCCTAAAGTTATTTGATCTTGCGAGATTTCTTTTTATCTTCGGATGATGCATCTACAGTTGGAGTCACTATTGAATATATATTATAAAGATGTTATTATCTAAATATACTATTGAACATATACTATATACTATAAAAGTATGTTTGTAATCTAAATATATGTTTATATTTAATAAATTTAAATTTTATTTAAATATTTTATAAATTTTTTATTTATATCTGTATTTATAAAAAGTATATTAACACTTATCATTTTACATTTTTATTTTGAAATATAATCAATCCGATAAGTAAAATAATATATATATTTTTAAAATATTACTATTTTTTGGAAATAATAATTTTGAAAATTTACAAATGACAGAAAATATTGAAAATATTTCACAGTAACAAAGACCTATCAAATTAATTCAATTTAACGTTAAAAGGATGGTTGCAAAATTTTATTTATAAAATAAAAAATATATAGGCAATAAATGAATATCAAACTTCAAATTTACTACTAAATTATTTCCCGTGTGTTGGTTGAATTTTATTTTATTTAAATTACGGTTTTACTTGAATGAGTAAATTACAGTAGTTGGTTTTATCCTACAGTTCTAAATTTTTTGAAACAAATTAACAATAAGGAACGTATCTGTAAACTAAAACTTCTTTACTCCTAGGAGAATTGTACTACATCTATTAATTCTCCACATATCAGTCGAAATTTTATGATTCATTAGTATATGATTTTCAAAATTGAAAGATTATATTTAAGAAAAAATCAATATATATATATATATATTATAATCTCAAACATTTTTTTAAATTTTAATTTAAAATAATGACACTCACGTACTGTCAAATTTAATTTATCTGAAATAATTTAAAAAAATATATTACATTCCTGATCAATAATAGGTCAAATAATGAAAATGGATTTACTAGACAGAAATAAAACATTTAAACATTTCAAATTAGAAATCACATGTTAATTCAAACAAAAATCCATCAATAAGACAAAACACATCATATCCGTACACAGATAGTTTTCTGTTAACTAACTAACCAAACCAAGACTACACATTAGTTTACTTACATTAAGTTATATATAGACACAAAACAGCCTGTAAACATAACTAAAAAGAGTAAGAAATCAACTAAGCTTATCACTCCCTATCATTCAACTACTCCATCCACAATTAGAAAATTTAAAAAATCCAAATAAAAAAAAATCAGTTGAAATTTGTTTAAAGCTGAGAAGAATCCAATATACCATAACCTAAATATATTTAAATCAGTTTCAACTTAATAACTATTAATCAATTCATCACATAATCTCATAATCAAACACACACATTTCTTTCTCTAATTTCCTTCTCATCAACCAGTTTCTGGAAAGTGATGATGATATTGTTTTCACTACCTAATTTTGTTCTCTACTCACCATCAATTCATTTTCAAACAACAAACTTATTAATAAAATCCACACATCGCATCCACTTCGATAATCCCAATCCCAATCACATCATTAAGAAGAAAACGAAAAAAACAAGTTTTCTTCTAAATGATGATGATTATAGAAGAGGAGGCCTCAAGTATCGTATCGAACAATAGTAGTTTAATAACGCGACCAAATAAAAAAGCACGAACAACAGAATCATCATCTACAGCAGTAACTAAATACAAAGGAGTGGTCCCACAACAAAACGGTCGATGGGGGGCGCAAATCTACGCGAATCATCAGCGGATTTGGCTTGGAACATTCAAGTCGGAGAAAGAAGCCGCGATGGCTTACGATAGCGCGGCGATTAAAATCCGCAGCGGCGATACTCACCGTAACGTCCCGTGGACAGATGTTAACAACAAAGAGCCGATTTTTCAAAACCAATTTACCACCGAAGCGATTCTTAATATGATAAGAGACGGTTCGTATCAACCGAAATTCGCGGATTTTGTGAGGACAAATTCGCAATTGGAAGATAGTAATGGTGGTAATATTAATAATAATAATGTTGATCAGGTTATGGTGTGTGGCGATAGACGGTATAAATGTAGAGCGATGTTTCAAAAGGAGTTGACGCCGAGTGATGTCGGGAAGCTGAATAGGTTGGTGATACCGAAAAAGTATGCGGTGAAATATTTTCCTTATATTTCGGAGAATGATGGGGAGGACGGTGGTTGTGGTGGCGGTGGGGAGGATACGGAGCTTGTGTTTTGTGATAAGACGATGAGGACGTGGAAGTTTAGGTATTGTTTTTGGAGGAGTAGTCAGAGCTTTGTGTTTACGAGAGGTTGGAATAGGTTTGTGAAAGAGAATGATTTGAAGGAGAAGGATATTGTTTCGTTTTATTATTGTGAGTGTGGGAAAGGTGATCAGAGTTTCTTTCTTATTGATGTGATTCAAATGAATTGTGGTAAGGTTGAGTTAGGGAAGAGTTTGGGTAGGGGTTGGGATAGGGATAGGGATAGGGGTATGGATAGGGGTAGAGATAGTGTTTTGATGTATAAAGAAGAGGTTGGTGGTGGGAATGATAAGGTGGGTGATGAAGGAGGAATTAGGCTTTTTGGGGTACAGATTAAGTAAATTGGATGGATTATGGGTTTATTTAGTAAAGATTTTTTTATTTATTTATTTTTAATTATTGAATATAAGCTAGGTTTTGTTTATTTAGTCATTCATTTGTTTGGGTTATTTGGTATCACAAGTTTTTAGAGATAGTAGAACTCTGAAGATTGTAAATTGTATCATGTAGACAAATATCATTTGTACACACTGATTAGTATGAAAGTGCAGTGCTTTAGTTAAAGTGGGCAGATTTTATTTTTTCTTTTATTAAATATAAGGCTTCAACAACTTATTAAACATGTGAAATTCTCTCCTGAATTTTAGATTCTCAATGTGCTAAAAATCAGTAGACAATTGGGTTCTTCACCAACAAACTATATATTTTAATCATCATAAGTTAAGACTTATATGTTCCCACTTGCTATACACGTTTTTATAAACCCCTACAGCCACGTTTAAAACAAATTTAACATTTGAACTGGTAAAACCAGAGATTGCGTTGGAGCTTTTCGAGGAATTTGTTGTTACCATTTTGAAATAATAACATATATAAATATTGAAAATGAATCACACTCTTCTCTACTCATTTCATCTTGTTTTGTTGTTCTAAGATCATGAAAAACATCAGTGTTTTCTTATAAGACAAGGTTTTTGCATTCTTCCCATTGCTGAAGACATCTTTCAACAATAAATGTCAAAGGGTTTCTATTTATTTTCCGGTTTCGTGGCGAATCAAATATTATTCTGGTTAAAATTACCATTTCATGTGATTATTGATACTTGTTCTTCACCTTCGCCGGAAACCAACTTCAGATTTTCCGTCATCAGATTACGTAAAAGGTATTTGCTTTCCTGTTCATGACTACTGTAGATTATGCTTGCTGATGAAACGTATTTTATGGGCAGATTGTGGACAAAAAGTTAGAAGTTTGAATTATGAACTATAGAATGATAGCCAGGAGAGATTATCAAATTAAAAAAAATAAAAAAATAAATCATTTTCAGGTGATGGTAAATATAAGATAGAGCATATAGATAAATAAGCAAACCCACCAACAAAGAAAATTAATATGTGGCATGCACTCTCTTGACCACAAATCTTTTCTTCTATTCCATTCATACTTTTTTTTCCATTATTTTTTCTTTTAAATTCTTTACCTAAAATTTGAAATGACCTCTCCTATATGTATTTTTGCTATAAATATTTGAGCTAACACACCTCAACTCTCAGCTTAAATTGATTATATAGATTCTTATTCTCTATGTAAGTCATTATGATTTTAATTTATTTATTTTAATTATCAAATATTTATATATAATACTTCTTCAAATTAATTAATTAATTATTTTTGTTTGGTCGCATTCAGAATTGACCTTCAGGGGCGGCAGCTATGGATTCACACAACAAAGCCGATGAGATTAAGCCAAAGGTACTACAAACTCATTAAGCCAATGAATACATAATGTTTACCATTTCATTCACTTTAATAAAAAAAATGTAGGTGGAAGATGAAAATACTGAGATCACTAATGAGAGTAAAGAAGAAAACAACATTACTCCAACACAAGACCAAGCTGTGAACCATAGTACAACTGGTGGTGAAAGGGCACCGGTCGCGGACCAAATCACTAACATTAACAACGGAGAAGACAGAAGAAATATCATTGCTCCGATAAGAAATAACAACGGTCGAATTAAAGGAGGATGGGGATGTGCAATTCTCCTACTCGGAAACCAAGGGCTGGCGACTCTAGCTTTCTTCGGAGTTGCAGTGAATTTGGTTCTGTTCTTAACTAGAGTTATGGAACAAGGGAACGCAGAAGCAGCCAATAATGTCAGCAAATGGACAGGAACTGTTTACATGTGTTCGCTTATTGGCGCTTTTCTCAGCGACTCGTACTGGGGCCGGTACCTCACTTGCGCGGTTTTTCAACTCATATTCGTCATGGTATATTATATATTCTCTATTCATTAAAAATAATTCTATTATTAAAAAGTTACTATATAATTAATTTTCGGATAATGATACAGGGACTGTTGATGCTATCGGTTATTTCCATGTTCTTGATAAAACCCAAAGGATGTGGAGACGGAAAACTCGAATGCAACTCCGCGTCATCTCTCGGCACCGTTATATTCTACGTATCGATTTACATGATCGCGTTCGGGTACGGCGGTCACCAACCGACAGTCGCGACATTCGGAGCAGATCAATTCGACGAGTCCAATCCAAAGACACAAGCTTCCAAAGCTGTTTTCTTTTGCTACTTCTACTTCGCACTCAACGTTGGTTCTCTTTTCTCCAACACTATTCTTGTCTATTTCGAAGACAATGGAAAATGGAGTATTGGATTCTTTGTGTCAATGGCCTCTGCTATTCTCGCTCTCGTGTTATATGGATTTGGAAGCAGTCGATATAGGTACGTGAAAGCGTATGGCAATCCGTTGCCACGTGTCGCTCAGGTGTTTGTCGCCGCGTTTAAGAAATGGAATGTTTCTCCTGATCCGTTGAGACTTTACGAGGTCGTAGGTCCTAATTCGGCTATTAAAGGCAGTAGGAAAATTCACCACAGCAATGAGTTCCCGTAAGTACATTCATATCTTCATAACCATTTTAAATTATTGTGTAATAATGAAAATTATTTGATCAGGTTTCTGGACAAAGCAGCGACGATAACAGAAAAAGACATAAACAGCAACACATACAATCCATGGAATTTGTGCACAGTGACACAAGTAGAAGAAGCAAAATGCGTAATGAAAATGCTACCGATCTGGCTATGCACAATAATCTACTCAGTAGTGTTCACACAAATGGCGTCACTCTTCGTGGAACAAGGCGACGTAATGAACTCCAAGATCGGAAAATTCCATATCCCGGCAGCAAGCATGTCAGCCTTCGACATCTGCAGCGTACTAATCTTCACAGGAATATACCGACACATACTCGTCCCAGTCGCGAGAAAACTAAAAGGAAACCCGAAAGGACTAACCGAGCTACAAAGAATGGGAATCGGATTGATAATAGGAATGCTAGCGATGATCGCCGCTGGAGCCACGGAGCTCGAGAGACTAAAGAAGGTGGTCCCGGGAGAGAAAGCGAGTAGACTGAGTATATTCTGGCAGGTGCCGCAGTATGTGTTGGTTGGGGCTTCGGAGGTGTTTATGTATGTGGGTCAATTGGAGTTTTTTAATGGTCAGGCACCTGATGGAATAAAGAGCTTTGGGAGTTCGCTTTGTATGGCGTCGATTTCGCTTGGGAATTATGTGAGTAGTATGTTGGTTCAGATGGTGATGGGGATTACGGCGAAAGGTGATAACCCGGGTTGGATTCCGGAGGATTTGAATGTGGGGCATATGGATCGGTTTTATTTTCTTTTGGCGATTTTGACTGCTGTTGATTTTTTTGTGTACTTGCTTTGTGCTAAGTGGTATAAGGGGATTAATCTTTACCGGGAAGAGGAGATTGGAGACGGTGATGTGCCTGATGAAGATAATACACTCGCCAGAGTCTGATTTGGTCATTAATGAATAATACAACCAATTGTATGAATTGTATATATGTTTGAATAATACTAACTTTTTATGATATGTTAAATTTGGAAATTGATGGATATGCTTGAACTCAGAGAATTTAATCAAGTTGTTTAAAACGTGGAAAAAGACCATAATTCCACGCAAAACCTGAGATTGGACGACGGAGGAATATTTGAGACAAGTCAAATCTGAGAGGTCACAAACACAAACCTTTCATGACCTAATTTTAATATAATTTTCACATTATGGGTCACCAACCCGCAAGTTGTGGGATTGGATTAAGGTGGTGTCCACTCCAACAGTGCACGAATATGTTAAAGTATGAGATTTTCCTATCAGAGCGGCAGGTCATGGAATTATGTCCACTCCAACAGTGCATTGCAAGCAACTTGGTGTAAGCTTTCTTTGTTGAATTGGGCCTTTTACCCATTTTTACTTCTTCTTGGGCCTAAAGCTTGACATTCTCACTATTGCATTTAATGGTGAGTTTCGTGTGTGGTAACCACACTAGCCTAGCCAAGATAGAATTTTATAAGGAAAAGAAATCGATAATTAATATACACATTGTCATTAAACGCAATCAATGGTATTACGTAAAATTGATGATGGTTGGAGCAATTCACTTGATCCGGAAAAAATAAGCAATTGATATTGAAAATCAAATGACATTAAAAGACAACAAATTTAGTAATACTGTAAAGGTGACAAAAACAATGAAAATGGGTGTGGTTGAGATCGAGATATCATCCAAAGGAATCCCAAAAGATATTCCAAACTGGCCACAAAATCATCGTAAGCCTCGTCCACCAATTAAACGTCTCGTCCACCAATTAAACGTCTTATATAACTTGACTGATCAATGAGGATTTCCTTGCGTAAACTCAAAAAAAAAAAAATAAATGACTGTGGAAAATAACACAGGTAAAATTAAATAAATAATAAAAAATCTGGACCGGCCTTTTATTGAAAGGAAAGGCAAAGATGTAGATGATACCAAACTGTCAAGATGACGACACGTGTCATGTGCAAAAACAGAAATGTGGTTAAAAATAAATAAACACCCCACCATACCACACCACAACACACGCAGCTCTCTCTTCTCATCTCTTCAAACAGCTGCAACCTCAATTCCAGGTACATTCTCGTTCTCACGCACATTTGCATTTTTCATCATCTACATTCACAGAGTTTTGTTTTGGTTTCTGTTATTATGTGACCTTCCATGTGCCATTCTTGAATGCTTTGTTTATATATTTTCTTGCAACTTACATCAATCAAAATTAAATTATTTTACTCCTAAGAATAATATTTCTCAAGAAAAGATTGCTTCCTAATGTTACTCATTCCAAATCTGCTTCTTGACTTGATGTTAAATTAATTACTTTTGATTTAAATTGAATGTCTTGATTTGCCAGATGACATGTTCTGTTTATATTAGATTATAGAATAGAACAGCTTTTATGTCAGATTAGTTGGAATGGGAAGATAATAAGAGTGATTTTCTTAAGTGAGATGTTGATTCAGGTGATGCTTAACATATAAATTATGTTGTATAAACAAAATCGGACTAATTTATTTAATCCATGTTTTGGTTTGGTTTGTCACTGCCTTAATGAAGAAAAATCTGCCCTCTCATAGGGGACCACAACTCCTTAGCATTGGGTCATGGTCCTGATATATGTGGTGGAAGGTTTGGTGATTGATCACATAAATGATAGCCAATAGATTCTGCAGTTCACGTGATGCAACTTGCTTACTGCAACTTGCTTCATTATTTTATGCTCAGGAGCTTTGTCATATTCCTTGACCAGCTTACATGTGAAATTTTCAATGTTTTTGACAAAGAATATCCTAGTTCAATTAATTTTTATTTATTTATGTTTAAATATTCATCTTTATTTGTGTCACGTTGTAAGTTTGTTGGTTGGTGTCCTATATATTAAAAACCTTTACCCAAAACAGTTTGCTTAATCAATCTTGTCTCTTTTTCCACCTCCCATTACTTCTTTTGTACTAGTTTGGTAATTACTCAATAATGGTTCTTCAGTAGTTTGGTAGTACTCAATAATGGTTCTTCAATAATATCATTGATTCATGTATATATAGATGGTTGTGACTTGTGAGGTGTTGAAAGGACTTGTGATCTTTGTAAGTGTGTGGTTTCACTATCGAGCTATTGTATAAGGTGGACCCTGTAGAATCTGCTGGTAAATGACAAGAAGCTTTAATATTGCTTTTCGTTTTCCAGCCACATAACATGCTTTCGTACGTTAGTGTTGAATAATGGGCCATGCATGTTTGGTAGCACTTGCTTTGCTTGCTGCTATACTATTCATGAATGGTTAGAATCTCTCTAAAGAGAATATGATGTCCTATTCTCATATCATATGGTGGTGCATAAATCTTCCTTTTAAGTATATACATTTAACACTGTTCTGTTATTATTTCCTTTTAATTAAGAAGAGTTTGTGGTGCTGTTGTTGTTGTTGATAGAGAAGAAAGAAGAATGGGAAGCGGTGGCAGGAGCAGTGGAGCAGTGGAGCGTATACCTCACACGAAGCCACCATTCACTCTAAGCGAAATCAAGAAGGCCATACCTCCACATTGCTTCAAACGATCCCTCATTCGATCCTTCTCCTATGTTGTTTATGACCTCACTTTAGTCTTCCTCTTCTACTACATTGCTACCAATTACTTCCCATCATCATCGTCTCCACTATCATATATTGCTTGGCCTATTTATTGGATCTTCCAAGGCTGTACACTTACAGGCATTTGGGTCATTGCACATGAATGCGGTCACCACGCCTTCAGTGACTACCAATTCATAGATGACTCGGTCGGTTTCATCCTCCATTCTGCACTTCTAGTCCCGTACTTCTCTTGGAAGTATAGTCATCGTCGACACCACTCTAACACTGGATCACTTGACCGTGATGAAGTCTTTGTCCCCAAAACTAAGTCTAAGATGTCTTGGTTTTCAAACTACTTGAGCAACAACCCACTTGGCCGTACAGTTACAATTGCAATCACACTCACTCTAGGCTGGCCTTTATACTTGGCTTTCAATGTTTCAGGTCGTCCTTATGATCGCTTCGCTTGCCATTTTGACCCTTACGGACCTATCTACTCTGATCGTGAGAGGTTACAGATATTGTTATCTGATATTGGTCTATTTGCTACTCTATATGTCCTTTACAGCGCAGCCATCGTCAAAGGAATAGCTTGGATTGTTTGTTTGTATGGTGTACCTTTGCTTATTGTTAATGGTTTCCTTGTGTTGATCACTTACTTGCAGCACACTCATCCATCGCTTCCGCATTATGATTCATCAGAGTGGGATTGGCTAAAGGGTGCTTTAGCAACTGTGGATAGAGACTACGGGGTGTTGAACAAGGTGTTCCATAACATCACAGATACACATGTTGCTCACCATCTGTTCTCTACCATGCCACATTATCGTGCTATGGAAGCTACCCATGCGATTAAGCCTATTTTGGGAGACTATTATCAGTTTGATGGTACACCATTTTATAAGGCGATATGGAGGGAGGCAAGGGAGTGTCTTTACGTTGAGCCTGATGAAACTAGTCCAACTCAAGGAGTTTTCTGGTATCGGAACAAGTTTTGATCTGTTTATTATGTTCTGCTTGGTATGTTCTGTGGGTCAAATGTGTTATTCGAGAGTCCCTTCTTGTATTAGACTTTATCATGTCATGTATTGTTTGTTTGTATGCTAGTAGAACCTCCTCTCTTAATGAGATAGACTTTAAGAACAATTATCATGTCTTGTTTTGGCTGGAGAAATCATTCCATATTTGGTTTTGGTATTATTTTATTTGGTCATTAGCCATTGCATCATTAAACAAAACATGTAAGGAGACTAAGGTTATCAGACAAGATGAAAGGTTCAAAGGAAACTGCAAACTATCCCAAACTAAGTATCAGACAAACTATATCCAAATTTTTTTTACCATATGTGGATCTTAATAAAGCTCTTAATCCCTCCGTGAAGGATCTCTTTCAAAAGAGACAAGCTTATGTGTGGACCTTAATAGAGCTCTTAATCCCTCCATGAATGATCTCTTTCAAAAGAATTCTTTACTAAACATGGAGAAGTTATTAGACCCTCAACCAAATTATAAATTCAAACTTCCAGAGAAGCCCACCAGACGAGAACGAATAAGTAGAATGAGTATAAATTAAACAGAAACCTAACTCTCATTCGACTGAAATTTGTCTTTGATAGGGAAAAAACGAACTTGATAATAACAAATAACACTCAAAACATGGAAGACTATCACAGTGAGTTCAATACAGTGACAAAGTAAACAAGAAAAACAATAAGGCGAATAAGAACAGACTCATATTGCTGTCTTGCGCAATTCCTCTACTCCATGCGCAAAGTGGCATCTCTCCCCAAAGGTGCAGGATCCTTTTGCAAAGTTTTCGCACAGTTTTGTCTTAAAGTTGTTTGCTGCTCCTGACGACTGTTTCATGGGATGTCCAGAAGCAGAACCAACATTCACAATAAGCTGCCGAACCATCGCACTAGCTGACTTGATCTGATCAAATGTGCCCTCAAGTTCTATATTCCTCAAATTGGGATCGACTTCATGCTCTCTGATGGAAAGTTTGGCTCCTGTATTACGGCAAATTTGCTTAGAGTTCACACCATTCTTCCCAATGATGGCTCCAGCAAGTTTGCCGTCAATGCTGATCTTAGCAGTAGCAGAAGCCCCAAAACTAGCTGCTGCTCCAAAATTTTGTTGTGGTGGTTCCACACGGCCACCCATTCTGCCAGACATTGGTCCCATGCCACGAGGATCTTCATACGATGGTGCAGTTGGCCTGCCCAACTCCCACTCACCATGGGCAAAATGGCATTTATCACCAAACTTGCAACCTTCAGCACTGTTAAATTTGTTGCATAATCGTGTTTTGACAGCAGGAGGAGATGAGCCATCTGGAAAGGACGGCGGGACTGCAGGATTTCTGGCAGGAGGAGGAACAGCAGCAGGGGTATTACCAAGATTCAGCATCTGAGATACAGCTTTGAAACCACCTGGAACGTAATGCAAAAAATGGCATCCCTCGCCAAAAGGACATCCAGACGTACTGCAAAACACAAAATAAAAAACAAAAGAAATAACAATTAAGGAACATCGTTGAGGCTTTTCTCCTACAAGTCCATAATATCCAAAACTCTAGATCTCAACAGAAGATGAACAAATTACGTGCAGGCTGAGATAGTCTATCAATCAATATTTTAAGGAAAAAGAAAAGTAGCTTATTCCTCCAGAAAGAATTGATGAGTGTGTGAAGTGTTTTGTTGTTCTTCATTCCAAGATAATGTATTGGAAAAGCTCTTGCATGAACACCAAAAAAAACTAATGAAAAACATACAAGAGATCCAAAGTACATGTTTTATCCCAAAAATCAGCACTAATATTTATAGATCCATTATTTTTTTTGGTTGACCTATAAAGTCTTAAACCATCTGAGTTCAGTCAATGCAGAAAAGAATTTCAACAAACATCACAAATGCCAAAAGGACAGATTAAAAAGACCCAAATCATGATAGGAGTTTTATCTTTAGTGAATAGAAATATGGCCAACAACACATTTTCTTAATAAATTTCATTCATGGATTAAAAGATTTCAAGCAAACTTTACAACTTAACCTCTATTGATCATCATCAAATACTTCAATGATCTGTTACAAGACTAATTGTATATCACAAAGTTGAAAAGATAACCAATTAATACCATAATGCTTTCAATGCAATTAAATCAATACAAAGAAGACTGTTGCCACAATTTTAAAGAACCACATTTAGTACAGGCACTGCTAAGACATGCCAAACTCTGCAGTAAAACCCAATAAAAAGCATACATTTTCTAGTCTAAGCAGGAGAAAACCAAATATATAGATTAGTTCATGCGAAGAAAAATAATTTCATAGCATAGAATTCATTTGCAGAGAGGACCCAAACAAAGTTATAGACACGGAAGGCTCACAGTTCTTGTATGTAATCAGAAGAATTAGTTAGATATTGATTAGGTTAGACCAAGGAACAGGAACCCCTAAAATAGTGTACAACTAAGATTCTAGGCAAGTATCCAGAACTAAGTTTTAACTTCTAGTCCAACAAGCAAAATCAAGCAATGTCTTTACACAACAGCAAATTATTGAAAGACTATTACCATTATGGGAACAGATAGATTCTGCCTCTGGAATCTAAATACAAATTAATTAGCCCACAGACTTTTATTCAAACAGATCATATTCAATAAAAGATTTTATTTTAAAATTATAAAAAACTATCAGATCAGATTTGCATCACAGAATCACTTCCAAATTAGAAAGAATCCAACATGAAGTTAATCCAGTGTGTAATCCCACATCAACCATTTCTGAACCACTTCCGTATTCAATACTCTTATCATACTTTGGTAAAAAATAAAGAGACCTGTATCACACAACTTATTTTGTTATCACAATTGAAACATATATGTAGAAAGCAGTCCCTGCAATCTAAGTACCAATATTATTGAATCAGTTCAAGCAGCTTTTATCCAATCAGCTTATATTAAAAATTAAAATAAACCATTAAACAGTCGAATTTGCATCGCACACAACTGCTTTCAATTTACATAAACCCCTGCAAGTAGTTATTCCAAAGTACTCTCAGAGATCAACCATTTCTGTGTTCAATAGTCTTTGTTATTGTAATTAGAACACAAGGAAAGACCTGTATCACAACTTAAGTTTCCAATTCATTAGTCCAGAACACATATTTTACTTGCAAATTCGTAAGAAACTTTTATTGCAAATTATAAATAGATAGAACTGCATTTAGACTATTCATTTTAGATAGGTTAAGATTAGAACCTGAAAAACTTTGTGCAAGGCTTCGATTTGCTTCCTATACCAGTTGAATAGGACTCCATTTCTGTTGCAGAACATTAATTAATTTTCCTCAGTTACAATTTCTGTGAGTTATTAATCTGGTAACTTAAAAGAATATTAATATCATTTTAACATTTTGTATAATGATTGACAAACTAATGCTTAATAAATTTAAATGATTAATCAAATTTATTTTGTGCAAAGTGAAATTAGCTAATGTATTAATTAAAATTAAAGATTCATATAGTGAAAAAAACATTTCCATAGTCAGATCCATTAATAGAAGATCATGTATATGGAAAATTAACACGTCACTATTTACTAGCAAAAATTATAGGGAGGGAGCAAAGGAGAAAATAAAATATAATGTTTCTAATCCAGGAAACAATCTACCCCAAGAAAAGCAAAATGAAATAGCCAACTAAATCCTCCAACATACAGTTGGAAGATTAAAGCTCCTACTTTTCATGAGAACTAATTTCAGGTGGGACAAGATTTCATGACTCATTGCTGTTTTCACAACTTCTCTTTATGTAATAGTTTATTGGAGCATTAATCACATTCATCCATGTGGTATCACCACAAGTAACACAACATAAGCAAATACCACCCTCCGGATTAAGTAAAGAAACATTGAGGAATAAAAGATAATGATTTATACATCTATGAAACCAAATAACCTATTTATCCTAGACAAAAGGTCTAACAAAAGTAGACACCCGAAACATACAACAAAAGCAAAATAGAGATCAAACATAATAGAAGAAGAATCAAAATAAAGATTTAATTTTTTAAAGACGGAAAAACATAAATGGCTTCTAATATCTTCTAACACAAACAAAATCAACAACCAACCATCAATCCCACAGACAATGTTGTATTGAGCAAAATAAAAATATAAAATAAGTTAACCATATAGTAAACCTACCAACTCCCAATCACATTATTTGCACACTAAATGAACTCATTACTCAGATAATATAAACTGATTCACTAGTATTCATAACACCAACTTATGCTCGGAGAGTTTTTTGATTATATGTTTAGAATTTTTTTAATTTTTTTTTTTTAAGATTTAGGTTTCAATTTTCTGCTATCAAGCTCAGTCTGATTCAACCACATACACTACATTGAATCTCGCACTTTGTGGCACTCATCCTCTCGTAACTAGATCAAGATTAAACTTCGACCAAAAAAAACTTTCATTAAATACTATATAACACAGCAAAAGCACGGAAACCCTAACCAACAAGCTCAAAACCTAATCAAGGATTAAAACTAACAACTTTGAAATATAACAATAAAACACAGGGACTCACGAAAGAGAAAAAGAGGGAAAAGTGGAGAAAACAGACCTTGCTTGGATTTCTTGAATCCGCCATTGCCGTTGGAGGCCATGTCCGGCCTCCCTCTCTTACGACCACCACCGTAGTCCATCACCAAATCGAGCGAGAAAACCAGGAACGAACACTAAGTAAAAAGGAGATCTGAATTTGCTACACAGGCAACACTGAGCTTACAGCAGCGCCGAGCTGAACTAAAAGTAGAGAGAGAAAGTGCGGGAAAATTTTAGAAATGGAGAGCTAGCGACCAAAAAATAGAAAACCCTAGAGATAGAAAGCTAGGGCTAGAAAGGAAAGAAGAAAGAAAAATTGATTCGGAGAAAAAAAGGTGTATATGCGGACGATAAGATCCGATGATGAACATATTATATCATGCCACGTGTCAACTTACGTCTAACTCTTCCTCCTTATGTTTTTTATCTTAGCGGTTTTTTATATTTCTCATTTAACCGACCTTATTAGATTCGTTGACCGTTGAAAAAAATTTCTTCTGAATTGATGGGTTTAGTTTAAATTTTAAAATATTGAAATCTATTTTTTTCCAAAATAAACTTGTTTGGAAAATAAATATATAATAATAACAATAATGTAATATAAATTAATTTCAAATAGTTTATTAATTAGTAAAAATAATTTAATAAATTATTTATGTAAAATGATTATAAAATATAAATATAAAAATTTCGAAAATAAAATAAAATTTTAAAATTAATTTTAAAAAAATAATAACAATAGTTATACATTTTAAAAAGAATTTTTTAAAAAAAAATACAAAAATATTCTAAAATAGTTAAAAAGTTATTTTCAAAAATAAAAAGGTAAACTAAAATAATAAATATATAAATAAGATCATTTATAATTTAGCAATCACAAAAATAATAATATATTTAATTAAAAATTAATTTTACCTTTAAATTTAATATTCAAAGTTTAAAACCTCTCCTGAATTATAAATAATTTATACAATTTAAAAAAAATGATAATTTTTTAAAATTTATTATATACCGATTTATTTATAAATGATAGATATAGAATTTATATATATATTTTTTATCTATTTGTCGAAAGAAAAAAAAAAAGTTTATATCATTATTTTAATTGTAAAAAATAAATATTAAAAAATTATATAAATAATTTTCAGTTAATAAAAATCTGTTGTAGTTTTTTATAATTATAATAATATTGTAAAAAGTGAAATGGGGTGGAGGTAGAAAAGAAGAGGAATTTAGAATACGAAAATAATGAAGGAGCATTACCATGAGAATAGTAAATCTTCACTTCTCTCTTGTCAAATAAAGATGGGTTGGTTTTTCTGATATCATCTGACCACTATTTTGCATCATCATTGTGCTTCAAGATTAACAGTTTTATGATATTGTTACATCTATATATATAGCCAGTGGATGGGACATTTGACGCATATTAAAACTCCTTACATGTTATTTAACACTTGGATTGCATTAAAGTGGTGCAAATCCACCACCGGAACTAACAAAAACATGAAAAATCAGGTCCTTTATCTATCACCAGCTTAATCAGAAACAATGTTTAAAACCATTTATAACTTATTTTTTACCATTAAAACAGGTTGATTTGATATGTAATTGTTTCCCCCATTAGGATTTCATTTTAAAACTCTGACCGACCCCTACAAACCTGTGACCATCCATAATCATTAGTTTTCTTATCTTTCAGACTTAGGCATGATGTGTTTTAGTACATTTAGCTTAAAATATAAAATTAATATCACCATAATGAATAATAAAATATATAACTTAGCAACAATAGGTATAAATAACTACAAAACAACTTGAGGGGCCAGCAAGATAACTCCAGCCAAGTGAATACCAAAAATGCTGCCCACAACCCATCCATCATTCTCACAAACAGCCTACAATATACATGAATGAACAGACTGACTGGCAAGCTAACGTTAATTACTCCTTGTTGCGGGAAGACCGGTCTTTCCTTTGACCGCCAAGAATACGAGAAATCTGCAAACCTCTGCTGAATGCTTGGTTGAAGAGCATACGAGTTTGGAATTCTGAGACGAATGGGAACCAAGCAAGGAAAGCTACTGGAGTGAACAGAAGCAAGCCCATTACAATTTCATAGCCACGGGCAAGCGTCCGAACTGACCCCCAGAACCCTGCCCGGTGAACCACAGGCTTCAGGGCTTGTGCAATCTGAAAGAAAGAAAGAAATATGAGAATTGGAATACTTATTACAGAGAGAGAAAGAGAGAATTTAAAGCAAATTATTTCACATGCAATGTGAAATGAGGAAAAAGGTAGAACCATTCGAGAAAGTGAAAGCTAAATTGAGCCTAGGAAGTGATTATAACTAAGTTATGTCCAGCTATACACCCTAATTTGATCACACTCAAAGTCAAAATAATAAGATTTGTGCAACTGTCTTGGTTATCTAAGTATAGGATAACATAACTATAACTTCTCAAGCACTAAAACAGGTACATATAGTAAAATAAGGATGACAAGAACTAGGTTGAGTTGAACCCAAAATGTTGTTAACAAATAGTAGATTTGTGCAGCTGGCTACTGATGACCAGCATCAATTCAAGGTAAGGAAATAAAAAGAAAAACAATCCGATCAGCAAGACAGGAATTGATAATCAATCACTTACCTGCAGCATTCCCCATCCAGTAGGCATGAAAGCTAAGATACCGACTACAATGTCTTTTGGGGTCATATGTGCAAGTGCTATCAACGTGACCAGAATGGCAACAAAAGTCAGGAATATCAATCCCTTTATTAGCCGGAACATAAGTTGGAAATTTGCACTGAACTTCCGCCGACCAACAGATACAGTCTGTAGAAAGAGATAACATATTTATTAAACCATTAAGGTGTTTTAGTTGGTCAATTCTGACCCTCAGTGAAGTTGGTGCAAAACATGATATATTACCGCTGATAGATTTATTTTCAGAAACAAAATAATACTCAATCACATTTGAATGTAATAAAATTTCCTGCAAATGCACCAAGGGCATACTTTTGTAACATAACTAATTATATGAAGGATCAAAATAACTCACCTTCATCACAAACAATATGAGAAAGATAACTAGCCATGATATGCCGTATACCTGTGTATCAATCAAACAGCACATAACGTTAATGATGGTCTCTCAACAAAAGTGAAAATAGAAGAGAAAAGGGTAGTAGTAGTAGTAGTAGTAGAGTTCAGGATATACCAGAAAACTCCTATAGCGCTTTGTAATTTTCAGATGATACACAAGCCCATACTGGTATATAAAAAATCTTAAAGACAACAATATCTCAGCAATGATGCCACGCTTTCCTGAATGGCGAAGATGTTCTTGTTCCTCTTCCCACCATGACTCCCAACTTTTTTCTGGTGGTACACCTATACCTCCACGATTATTTATCCACTTATTCCAATCGGTCCAATCATCCACGATCTTTTGCCACTCAAAACCAGATGGGTTGAACAAAAATGGAGCAAAAAGCCAAGTACCCACCATAAACCACATAGATACTGTGATGAATATATAAGCAAGTGCTCCTCTGTACGTATTTCCAAAGAATTGGTACACAATAAGCAGGATCATCATCTCAATACCCTTGACAAAGTGGCTTCTTGAGTATAGCCTGTAGTTCTCAGCAAATTTGGCATGGAACACAACAAAACCTCGACCTGTAGGCCTATACTTAGCACCTCCATGAAGTAAAGTCCTTCCATAGTAGTGAGTCTTTGTGCCAAGAGAGAAGGTGAAAAATACAGGTGCCAGTTGCAATTGCATCAGGACAAATTCACTTAAAGCAGTTCGAAAACCTCTTTCCAAACCAATCTCCATCAACATAGGCAGGGCCATTAAAAATCCAATTTGGACAAAAGACTGCGAAGCAAGAGCAACTTGAAGGGACTTATTGTCTCTAATTGCCGGTTCTTTACTTAACCCTTCTTCGAGCCCACTCAGAACAAGATACAGTCGCCCATACAAGAACACATATACAGTGAGAACAGTTATCTGCCAAAAACAAAAAAGAAATTAAAAATGTTCTGAATTTTCTCAAGGCATTAAAATATATTCAAACTTATAAGAAATAGGTTTAACCTACCAAAGTACTAAAGTAAAATCCAACAGTGGTGAAATAGCAAGACAACATCCGGAAAAAGTCAAATCGATGTCCAAGACGGTATATATCTCGACTTAATGTTTGTTCTCCATTGCCATTAGCTATTTTGGCTTCAAACATAGAAATCTGATTCAGGCCCACATCTCTACCTTTGCCAACTTGTGTGTATTCATGATGAGTAACATTGCCTTCACGGAGAGTAGAATTGAACCCTACACTCCGAGGAAAAAAAGTTTTTGTAAAGGCTAGCTTTAGAAACAGAGACAATCAGTATGCAAAACAGCTATGAGCTTACCAGCAAATATATCTTCACTCAAATTGATAACCTTAGATGCTTTACTAACACCTCCTCTGGTAAGGTGAAAGAGCCTATCAAAGACATCTGGATGGCCATAATGGAATCGAACCCTAGATATAAAGCACAGATAAAGATACAGTAAAGAAAATGTAAGAAAAAATTGAATGGTGGAACAATAGCAAGAGATGACTTAGATAGTACAACTAAGAAACAATTTGGCCAGAGCATCCCGGCTATCAAAGAGCACTGCTATTATGTGATTCAACCCTTGAAATCTTTTCATCATATCAACAACATTTGGCCAACTCAAACTACCATAACCCCAATGCCATAACATGATCTTAGATTGTCTCTACTAAAGTTATCAGATGTGTGGAGTATAATAACCAAGAAGATGTTATGCACAGCACAGCTGCTTTTAGGACGCGGTGCAAGAGATATTTGGAAAATACTGAAGCTATGGCTGCATTTTCAACACATTTTTTTTTTCCCAATTAATATCATAACTTCTATTAGTAAGCACATATAACTCTGGTGTACTCAATCATAAAGCTAAGGAAGGCCAAAAATAAAGTGATTATATAAGCCTTGTCCATACTAGACTTTCATTAGCAAATATTTTCAAACACAAACAAATTAAAAGTTAATTTAAATTCCAAATCTTTAGATAACTAGACTTCTTTAGCAAAAAATTTAACAAATGTGAAGCGAAATTACAATTTGAGATAGTTTCTTCCAACAAAGAAGGCCCGATTTTTTTCAAAATAAAGTAATTTTAGAAAGTCTCTTCCAACAAAAGAGGCCCCCTTTTTCTGATAGTGTTAGAAAATTAAGTCATCATCAGAGAAAATAAACAAATTTTCGGATCCGGTGCTTCAAAAATGCATCATTTAGATAATATAAAGGGAAAAAAAAAAGTATTAAAAGACAACAACTTACTTTAGGGGGTTGGCTAACAGTCTCTGTCCAATAGTCACAAAACTGGTCTCCTGATTTGACATGAACCAAGCAAGAGAAGAAACACTACAAAGCAAATAAAAAACTGCTATAATATTCAAAAAACTAAGACAAGCCTTTACAATCTTAAAGATAAGAATGCATCAATACCTTCCAGTAAAAATATGCTCTCTAAGCCCGAGGATAGTAGGGTACCTCACTCCATCATGCTTTTTGAGGAATTCTTGAAGCAAATTTCTCATTTTTAAGGCTTCTTCCATGTAATTATCCTAAAAAATAAATATCTTAAGAAAAAAGTTGTTCTACAAAGGATGGGGTTTTTAGCCCAAGGCTAAAAATTCACTTGGATACTGCAAGTTCTGTTGAAATAATATTACTGTACCTGGTTCATATCTATAGTTTGTAATCCCTCTCCACGTGTGAATATGATAGCATGGTTTTGGTTTTCCGGCTTCCCCTCACCCAAAATGGCAGGTCCAGGAAGTTTAATTTTATAGATAACCTGTACATGCATATGAAGTCATACACAAAAATGTAGACGAGAGGATCTAAATACTAATCTTAATCAAAGCAAAAAACTAAGAAATCTGAAGACAATATTAAGTTGAACATTTGCATCAGTTTTAGAAGATCATCAGAAAGGAGAAAAAGATTAAAAAAAATCTTCAGGACACATCTATGATTTATGACTCCATAAAGGTGTTGTAATTAGCAACATTGGTGATGATATCAGGAGTCAAATAAATACAGCAACACGCAACTGAAGGCCTAGCTAAATTGTATTGCCAATATGCAAAACAGGAATTTGTTACTTATTTTAATAACTACCGATTGTAGCAAAAGTCTAATGATTGGATATTCAAAGTAAAAGTTCAATTAACATCCAGAGTGTTTTTCTAGCATGTAGACAACTAAATAGTTTAAGTTACCTGATCTAATTGAACTTGCTCAGAAGTATCCATTGACTTGGGGGTAGCCTTCACAAGACAAGAGTAATAAAACTTCTGGTTCATCTTTTTTGTTTTGTCTTTGTTAGGTTCCTCAAATTCGTCAATATAAGCTACACGGAGGGATGGATACCTATCAATATAAAACAAATTATTAATCAGTCAGCTGTTATCTCTAATGCAGGAAACTTTAAACCGGCATATAAATAATCAACCATACACTTCAGAGTGTCAACTAATGCAAAGTACATAAGTCATTCAACATAACAAGGTTGACGTGAAAAAGTGATTCCAACACATACTCAGTCATCAGCCTCAGAATGTCTGTTGCACGTTGATCACCAGATCTCTTATGAATACCATACTGTTGACAAGAAACTACATAAGTAAATTTCATATCAGCAACAGCTTGACATTGTGTCATCAATGATCTTTCCCCTTTATTGTCTTCTCTGTTCAATTCTACAGCCTTGTAGCCTTCCATCAAATCTAAGCACATTTGAAATCAAACAAAACCAAAAAATCATCAATTTTTCACAAAAAGAAAAGAAAAGTGATATATTCACAACTACAATGCAAAAAAAGAATACAATAATGAGCAGAAATTCCCTATTCTCCTACTAAAGAATAGGTACCTTCATGTTTGGCCATATCAAGAAAAGCTTGAAGCTCCAAAGCTTTCCGATAGTACATCATACCTCTCACTGAAATTTGTAAATAGTTTTATCATAATGGATCTAGCATAAACCGTACAGTAGTGCAAGTGCACAAATTGAAAGGGACCATATAAGATGTCAGAGAAACCATACCAGTTCTGGTTAAAGTTTGACCCCTGTATGATGCCCAAAGTCGAAGTTTTTCTTCTAATTCATCGGAATCTTTAAGCTCTTCATCGTTACTCCGGTCTACCCGCTCAAGGAAATTCTTCCATTCATCTGTATTGAGTTGAAAGGTGAATTGGAAACCCAGGAGGGATTAAATCATCAAGGCAATTAGTACACCCCAAAATTGCAAGATACATAATGGTATAAAAACAGTAGTGAAAAATAAACCTGGAAAAATCTTTTGCAGATAAAAGAGGATCGAAACGCCGTCTTCATTTGTAACTTCCAAATCTTTCAAGGAGAAAAGTACATCCTCCGTATAGTAGGGAGTCAAAACACTGCAAGAGTTTTCATATTTCATTAAATCCATATAGTAAGAAGTCATAACACTGCAAAATTTTCATACTACGCCATATGTCTATGCAGTAATATAGTTTAAATTTTTATGGCAGGAATATAAAACAAAAAATGAGAAGTTCAATTTCAGACCGAACACATACATACACAGTCCCGTGGTATGTTTGACAAACAGCAATTTGGATTCCAATTAACATTAATTTGATAATTTTTAAAATAAATCTAAATTTATTCCAAAGTTAAACATCCCACACTATTCTGCAGAATACAAATGCTTTAGATATGCTTTAAGATTGGGATCTTAAGATAAAAAAAATTGATCTCCCCACTAGAGATAGGAATGAGCCAAACCAGCTCGCGCAACCATATTCCAACTTATACCCATGAGCCCAAGCAAAGTAACAATCGAGCTCCAAGAATGCGAATTTTAATAAAAATATCAATAGCACAACCAACCTAAACGAACTTTATTACTACTATTATTAATAATTTTATAGTGAGTCTATATGAGCTTAGACGGATGCGACTATTGATATAATAAAGTCCACAAAAGAGAATAGCCCTCATTTCTATACAATTTTTCTGCACTAATATATAACTAAAAATTTTAGATTATTCGACACAAGAAGTTTAAAAAAATATATTAGAAAGAGAAAGTATATATAAAATTCAAAGGGAAGCATGAAAAATAACTCACGAGAAAGAAAGCATGTTCCGAACTTTAGGTGCAGTGGGCATATCCATGAACAATGAATTTGAGAAGAAAGACATTCGTCTTCTGGCTTCTAAGTTTGACGGAACATCCATAGCTGACTCCTTTGTAGTAAGTAAAAGATAAAGTCGCTTGATCTGGTACATGCAAACGCTATGAAGAGGATGATTTTACACTTAAAAATGCATAATGCATCTATAATGTGGAAATTGTTGAAGCAAATGGAAACCTGACCTTCTCTTTCCATGCTTCTGTTTCTGGTTCAATTGGATACCTTATAGCTCCAGCAGAAGCAAACAGTTGTCTCTGAAGATCAAGAGGCGCCTTATCTTCTTCATATGCAGATGAACCATGCGTTGAGTCGACCACCAAACTATGCAACGCAAAGTTGAAGTCATAAGAAATTATTCAAATGAACTAGAACGGAAAATTCTTTCTAAAGACTATCTATTAGGTTACAAGTGACACCTGGATATTTGATCCTCCATCATTATATCCCTTGTCACAACCTCCAGCATGTCCTGGAAAAGAATTACAACTGCATCCCTGTTATCGGCTACATTGTCCATCTGCACAAATCAATCTCAGTAAGCACTTGTGTCATACCCAATTTTGAAAACAACAATAGAAAAAAGAACCCAATCATAACACATTAATTTACCAAATATTTGATCAGCTTCACAAAATGGTCATAGAGGCTGGGAAGAGCACTCATTTTGTATTCACTAATTAGATCACCAGCTTCTATATGTTTGTCAACTTCAGAAAATATGTACTCTATAACCCTGAAAAAACCCAACATCACAAACATAAAGATTAGTTTATTTGAAAAACAGTACAATACCTTAGTAACCATAGAGCAAGTGTGTCAAGGCTAAATCAAATAACTTACTGCTTCTCACGACTGCCCTGAACCAAGGAATTGATGATGTTCCGAAATGAAGCATAACATTCCTTAACTGCACAGGACATATAATTGTCAGCTTCAATTCTTTTTTTCAGCTCTTTGTCTTTGCCATTGCTATCCTTTGCCATGTCTAATGCTATTGGAATCTACAAAGCAGAAACATGTTAATGTTTAGACAAGTTCTCCAACAAATTCCAAAGAGAATATAGTGACACAAACTTTGCTTGCAAGTAAAAACGGAGGCCATTGAATAAGGTCCAAATCACGATCAGCCCAATAAGGAACAAGCAACAAGTCCATTTCCCTAAAAATTGGAAAAGTATTAAGCTCAGTGCAGGAGATCAAGAAACATCATAAATAGGCTCAGAAACACATAAATGTTGTCACAACAGGAAACATGTTTAGGAAAAACAATAAAATTTTATAAACCAACACCAAAAAACCTGTTGCTTATAAGATCTTCATCTCTGAAGCTACTAATAATTATGTTCCATAATTGAGCAAATCTTGCAGCCGCTTTTTCTTTGTTTGATTCAATCTGCAACAATGGTACATAGGCAGTTAACTTCAACCATCATAACAAATGGAATTATGTAGCAAACACAAACCCAGGATAATAAAAAAAATAAACCTCAGCAAAGTTCCGAGACAAAGTGGCCCTCAGTCCCTTCTTTTTAGGCTCATTCCTCTCCTCTGGAATTAAACAGGCATTGAAAGCACCAGGCAGCGATTGAAAACGCGATCTTAACATTCCTAAGGTCCGAATCTAAAAACCAGAAATAAAATAAAATAAACATTTCCACACGAGAAGCCACATGGTAGAAGTAGATGATTTTATCCGTGTAAAAGGTGCAGTTAGATAAATATTTAACCATCCAGCAACAAAGAAAATGTGTTATCAGAACAAATAGAGAAACAATCGATGCAAGTTCCCAAACCTCTCCTAGGCGACGGAATGCACCATATATCCCTCCAAATAAAGTTGAAAATATAGCATACCATATTTGGGCATCCATAAAATATACCTAAAAACACAAATGCACAACCTAAGTCATTACATACTAGCATAATATAGTAAAAGCATTACACAAAATAAAAGTATTAAGTAATGCATGAGTAATACAAGGATAATTGGAGCCCAAAGAGCAATCACAACACCGATATTATTCTTTGCTGCAACCAAACAAGAAAATTATCAGTTACTGCCATCATATATTTGCAAGATATACACATCATCTATCACCATGTCAATTACCGCGGGGGAAGAATTCATGCCACTGCCACCGGAAATTAGTTATTTGCACATTCATAACACTTCTTGTTGGTCCCACTAAAGGTTTGATCTGCAAATATAAACATAATTATCACAATAGTACCTGCTCTCATTCTATAACAGCATTAATACACTCATTGTTATTCTTCTCATAGCAGTTCTTGAAAGCAAAATAATTGCCTGAACAAATTAAGAAGTTCGGGCTGCCACCTTGGACTAATGAAAGGATGAAGGGTCATAGGATAGACTGAAAAACAAACCTCAATATAGTAACTGAATGCCAATTTTGTAACTATTAGAAGAACCCAAAACAGTGTATACCTGAAAGTTAGAAAGAAAAAATAACCACATTACATGCTGCTAACCATTTATTTTGCAGAGCCATATTTGAAAATTAATTAATTTCTCACTTGAAGAGTGAAAATGCACTTTCATGCATTCCCCTTCCAACATAAAGCCGTGGCTGCAGTGCATAAACACTTTCAAGTAAGCCAAATAAACAATAAGTACACATCAATCAACATATCAAATGCCATAAATTTTTGAAATAAAAGCCACCTGTGACCACCACATCATCAGCATTACAATACGGTAGTTTGATCTCTCTAGGAATCGACGGATGAAGGGGAAAAGAAACAAAACGGCTGCTAGCATATTTGGTGATAGGTATATTACAACAGCCAGTATAAACAAGGGTGATCGACCACCACCATCTCCAAACCAACTTTTGATGGTTTGAGCAAATCCAGGAGGATTCTGATCCCATGTGTACGCATATGTCACTGGTAATATTACAACCCAAGCGGCAGCAGAAACAACTTTTAATATGTATCTCAACTTTACATGAAAGGACATACTCTGGTGTGCTTTCCAACTAAGAATTACATCAAGAACAGCTGCACAATGTAAATAGAACTAATTATATAACTTCAACTCATGCAAAATTCAGTACAGTGGTAAGTCAATCACATATATTCATAAAGAACAACATACGGCAGACAAAACTAGATACCAAAGCACAAAAGAAATGAGTTTTCAAAAGTAATGGTTGGCACAAAAGGTACTTCAAGAATTCGAAATCAAGAATGCACCACCAAACAAAGCATGAGGGTAGAATGGTAATCAACCAAATTAATTCAATCACTGTACAGCAGATGGGAGAGAAAAAAAAGTAAATTTTATAATGTGAAAATATAACAAATGGGAAACAGTATATAAAAGGTCACATTATTTGACAGCAAAATTACATTAAGAACTCAAAGTAAATACCAATTATAACACCCATAAGATGACAGCAGATTATGAGAAATTTAAAGTACTAAATCGAAGGATGGAAAATATAAAGGAATTATAATAGCATGGTAATCAAATATAGCCTAGAAAAAGGAAACAAAGGGAAAATTTTCAAACTTCCAATAAAATATAACACAGGAGAATACGCACAACATCCTTGACACAACTTGCGAACAATACAGTTCAAGAAGGCTTCTAACATATTGCAAAAGCCTATCATCTAACAAGGCACTCCAATCAGATATGACACTTAGTATTACATCACCCTATCAAATAAGGTGACCAGGGTCAAATGGTTTACAGAGGGTAATCCCTCAAGAAGAAGGGGAAGACAATAAAGAAAACATGTCAGTGCGCACCAAACAGATATGACATTTTTCATTGCATATCCCTAGTCAATAATAGGTAGTCGACCTCAAATATGGGCAATCCCTCCAGCAAAAGGGGGTGAACAAAGAAATGTGAAATTTGGTACACTCAACGTGTGTTTTACCAATAGGTTAGAGAAAAATAATTATATGGATGCCTATAAAACAATATTTGGCCACAATAATTGTCAAATTTTAAAGCTCCAAAAAAAAAGGGACAAATCTTCTCCTTTTAACAAAGATTTAGATTAAAGAGGTCCAAAGAAGATTAATTTGGTTTTATCTAGGCTACATCGGTACATTGATATATAAACAAGAAGACTCATGCGGGAGACAAGTTTAAAAGCATTCAGTACCTTGACCAAGCTTCAAAATCGCAGCAGTTATGAAAACACTCAATGCTTTCTTGAACACATCAATATCAAAAACCGAACTCAGTTCTGAACCATTCCAAGCAACAATAATCATAACCTTGCATGAAATGGACACTGTCAGTATTGAGTTGTTCACTATTGGGTGAATCATAACCAACAAAGTCATCAGAGTTACCTGTAAACTTAATATAAAGAAACTCCACATACGATCAAAGCTTCTAAAAATATGCCAGAATGAACGAATCTCTACGAAATTAACTTTTCCTAACCATCGGTCACCAGAAACAGGCTTGTTGTTATCCTGAATAAAACACAAGTTAACACAGTATTAAGATTACTACCATATTTCCACGATGAAAGAGAGTAACCTCCAATCTTAATTTTTGTTTATATGAGTAAAGACTAAATTGCTTTTTCTTTTTTCTTTTTTTTTGTACATTTGAGTAAAGAAGAAAAGTTATTTATAAGCTGAGGTAGCGCGCATCACTACCTGCTACCCAACCAACCAAGACTCATGCACAGCTTTTGAGTTTTAACTTTAAGTTTTTATACATCCCAGCCCGATTCGGAATGAATATCATGAAAAGCTTTCACAAAGGAAAAAATTAATAAAAATAATTTTTTACCCCATTTTTCTCAAAATTTTGTTGGTGCTTCAAACAAAAGAAATCCGCATCTGCACGCATTGGCCAACCTAACCGAAAACAATCAACTGACCTGCAGTTGAAAAATAGTATATCAACCTAGAAAATAACACTCAAGCTCTTTAGGAAAAACTACGATGAAAAGGGCAGCCTAATACCAAAAGTACTCGTTTAAATCATCATAATTTCTCCACTGTGAATGTTTTGATTTTCCTCGTTTACTTCTTTCAGATTCCTGTTAAGCAACCAATATTAGCGACATTTTTACAATAATTTCAAATGAGATAGAGAAAAAGAATAATAGTATAATTAACTTAATGGCATTTGATAGTAGTGTCTCACATCCTACCTTCGCAATTACTTCATATATAGGAGTGACAACTTTCCTCAAGAAAGCTTCCTCTTCACCTCCATAAGCTGGCTTGACATTCTCTCCAGTCATGGGACTAACATTTCCAGCTAACATTCCATACAATTCAAAAGCCATCTAATAAAAGAAAAACCATTAGATAAACTTGAACGATATCAATAACTCATCAACATCACAAAAACAACATTGCAGCTAATCTAGCACCTAATTTAGATACAATGCAAGTTAAAACAATTGTAGATAGATATATATCCCCCTATTATCAATGCAAATCACAAACAAGTATAGTCAAAATTGCATGTTTTACAGAGTGAAGCTACGGTTTAGAGGTCACAAGAACACAACACATACACAATGCCTTCAATTCATTCTTAAACTTTAAAATGTTCACTTACTAGCTCTAGTGATTAGAAACTAATGAATGGCATAGAAACTAAATTGTCATTTCAGTAAAAATAATAATAATAATAATAATAATAATAATAAATATTTCATCGAGTACCGAAGAGAGAAGGGTAAACCTAGATTGATTGGGTAGATGTAGTTAGACATTATTTTCAAGATTTAGTAGTTTAAAAGATTGAACGGAATGGAACACCAATTGAATAAGAATCAAGACTTTTTATGTTGACAATGTAATAATAAAAAATATATATAAATAAATCATTAATTTAAAAAAAGAAAAAAAAAATCCAAAAGACTGGTATTCATAACAAGGGTGAGCCAAAATGAAAAACATACGTGATGATAAATGTAGCAAAGACATTCAGGCATAAATCTCAAATTCGCAGCTTCACCCCAGATTAGAAGATACAAGCCCATGTACAGTAATTTTCGCTGTTGCACCTCTTGTTGTATGGTGGGTAACCTGCAGGTTATCAATTATTACAATAGCACAGAATTTGTTTTTTCTACAGAATCACAAAATAAATTAGCTGTATTCTAAACCTCAAAATGGTATCTCATTAATGCTTTTTAACATTAATAACTAATGTCAAATTCCTTGTATTAATTTTTAACTTTGATTGAAAAATATTCAAAAAGGAGGAAAAGGGATATAAGCCAAAGGAGGAAAAGGCATATAAACGAAAGGATCCGAATTAATAAAAAGCCAATAACCTCCAACAACACAGTGGCACTTACCAAAGACTACTTTTCCTGTCCAAGTACTTGCACCACTTTTTGTAATTTTTGAAAAGTTTCTTCATCACTTCGGTCAAAGCCCGATCATCCAACTGAACAAGTATTACAAACAAATTACACAAGAACTAATAATCATGAAAGTAGATGAAAATGATCATATTAAATCAAATTTATATGTGCTTGAATCTTCATGTTTCATTGCACTTATTCACAAAGGTTGGCTATGCGAATGTTGAGGCATATTAAATATAATCATTCAAGTTATATTTTATTGTTTCAGAATATTTTTCACAGAATTCCAATGAATTCAATGGCCCAAACAGTTCCAGTCAAACTAAATCACAACGTATTTGCAGACATGAAACCAACTGTAGAATTTAATAATATCAGAAAATTTGGATTACTATACATATAGCAATGGTTCGGCCCACGCCAACAGGAAGTTACTATACGAACACAATAATTGAAATACTAATAATAAGATCCCTTGAAAATGAAATATCAAACAACTATACCCAAAAAATTTCCAATATATTACAGGCAATTTATATCAGGCAAAACTTGGAATACTATTAATTAAATGATGTAGATTTTGCAAGTGTTGTTTAGGCACAAGGTACATACTATGTTTGGCCAAATGTTGCCTCAGCTGACTGGGCAAAAGCATATGCATCACCTTATTTTAGTACGAACATGCACAGAAATAAGAGTATACAAGAACTTCAAGATCATGCAGTACCAAAGAGAGGGGGAAAAAAAGGCAAGGGCAGTGAGATCAATGCACTATTTCCTCACGGCCACAGAAGCCAGAAAACAGGAAGCACAAAATCAAGATTATCTCTCTTAATAAATATGAGAACAGGTCAAGAGGGGTAAGAATGAGGGTAAACAGAACAAAATACAATGACAACTGCACATATAAGTTACAATCTACTAAATACTTGAAAGAATAAACCTTCGGTTGTTGTTGATCAGGCTTCGGAAACTGTCGTATGTGCACATTTGCAAGTAATAAGATCAGGTGTTCCCTTTGATTGGCCACATTATCTTTCTGCATTTTTATACAAGTGATGATGAGTTAAGCTAGCTGCATAGTTAGGGAAGAAAGGAATTGGCTCTTGGCCACATCATTCTTTTCCATTACCTGAAACCCAAACATCTCCTGAAGCCAATCTAGAATATCTTCATCTTTTTTTCTCTTGTGGTCCTTTGGCCAAGGAAGGCCCCTGGTGTTACGGAGGGCAACAACAGATGCTATAATCTGCCCAGTATTATTGAACACAAATGTACTTCAGTAAATCAAAGAAAAGCTGTAAACAGAGAATGAGACAAGGTGAAAGGGGTGGGAACAAACCTCAGGATATCTCATAATCGCCTGATTTGCACTATCAGGATCCAGAGGAAGAATGTTATACGGGACATATATCTGAGTCTTTTCTGCAACTTCATCTTGAGTTTTCAAAATCTGTAAAGTTGCAAATATGCGTGCGCTTCATCATAAGCATACATAAGAGAGCGCTTCAAGTTCTCCAAACAAGTTATGTGTGATATGATTTTACCTCGCGATCAACTTCCATACTCTCGGTTAGATTAACAGCCTTTAAGACTTCAAATAGGACATTAGCAGTTTGGTAAGCCTTTGTGAGTTGTGCACTGAGTATAAAACAGTAAAGCGGTAATCAAATCCAACAACAAGAATAGTGCTCTAATCAAAAACAATTTAGGCAATATGAGTTGTAACTAACCGGTCAGCCTTATCAGCAGCATTCTGCAAGGCTTGAATATATTTTTTGTAGTAATGCTGATAAAAATTTTGCATTTCACGTGCATCGCTTTTTTTCCCTCTTCGGTGCAATGTAGGATCGTTCTCCTAAAAAGCAAAAGAAATGGCATATTTAATTTTCAAAAGTAGCAAACATTTCACATAAAATAATTCTTTTCATTAAATAGATCTAATTGTTAAAAACTAAACCCCTAAATACAACACAATGTTAAAGTGATATATTCAGGTCAATTACAAAGCCTGTTATATCTTTGCCTAATGGCATCTCAATCTCTCCATCACCAAAAGTGCTTTCTTCATGTAGCATAAACATAGTTTGTATTACATTCACAAGCATGACATGGTTATAACTAGACTGCTATGTACACATAAAGCACTTAAATCTTCCTCGCATAGAATTTTTTTAAAGGCTGAATTCCAATGTTCGAAAAACATCACTAGTAACCTACTAGTTTAATATTAAGCTATTTGTAACATTCACCTTACTATTGAATTTGGAAAATAGAACATTTCCTTTTCTGTAGATCATACCTTTTCAAGACGTTGAAGAAGGGCAGTTTTAAATTGTCGAACACCACGTCCACTTGAAGTGGGATCCAACTTGTGAGCTTTCTCAAATGCATAGAAACGGCCTACAAACAAGGCCACATTTGTGTTACACTATGTACAACATTCATTATATGATCAAGCATAGGCAACTAAATTGAACATATCAATAATCTTGTATGAGATTCCACTAAATGAACATTAAAAAAATAATAATAACAATAATAATAATAATAATAATAATAAAACTCTCCAATATGTAAAATTATTACATATGTAAAACATTATATCAAATGAACTTCATAGTCCAGCTGAACTTACAGAGGTAGGCAACTCTTGGATTGCTAGATTCTACTTCATTTGCCACGCGAAGAATCGGTGCAATCTCAACAAGTGATGAAGGCACCACCTCACTATCAAACATAGACTCCCCAAGATTCCCAGCTGTCTGAGTCCGCGTAATCCGCCTAACTAAAGGAGGCTGTGGAGAGGGCTGATCAGGCCCTCCACCCCTAGAGGTGGACATTGTCTTCGACCAGAAAGAACTCAGAACCGCACAGACTCTCCCAGTGTGGACACTGTCCCTGTAGAGATCCCCATCCAAAAATCAGAAACCAAACCTTCCAGCAATACATACAAACATAAATAAGCACTCAAGAATCACAAACGATCAGACAACAAAGTCCGGGGATTTGCAGCATGAACAGTAACTGAACACAAACAATGTAAGCAGATACACTAACAGCAAATACAATTCATTCACTCAACCACTAAGATTACACTAAAGGAATCTAAAAAAGAGGCTGTATACTTCAACAAACTAACAATCAAGTGATTCAACCAAATACTTCTTCAAAGTTATCCGCAAGAATAATCCATTGTATTTTGCAAAAAATAAAAGCCATTTTTTTAAAAAAGAAAATGAATGAGAAAAAAGAGATACATACAGATAGTAGAGAGAGAAACTAAACCCTAGAACAGAAGTGAAGAGGGTGCTGCAACTTTAAGCTACTTCGCTTGAAAGGAAGAGAGAGAGAATAGTGAAGAAGAGAGAGCTGGTAGAAGAAAACTGACTGTTTTACAAGTGATGTTTTGCTTACGAAAAGAGACTTCAATATTCAGTTATTAACGCTATTGCCACTGATGGAAATGTTTGTTCATCCTCCTTCATTAATATAATTTGCCCATTTTCAAATTTCAAAAAATAAATAACGTTGGAAATGGTTACAGATCTATTATAGATTCTGACTATTACAGATTTTGTGGGTGATGAAATTTACTTATGTTCATATAATGATAAAATAATTAAGAAAATATTTAATAAGTTATGAGTAAAATATAGAACAATATGATGTGATATTATTATGGTAATTATCATGAAACTTCTATGAGCAGTTTTGGTATTATGTCTTAAATAAAATAAATAAATAAATAAAAATAAAAGCAAATATTAGGAATTTTTGTCTTCTCATATAAAAGTGAAGCAGGCTGTAGATCCATGCACGCAAAAAGAGAATCATCGTCAGTATGACCAATACGGTAAAATCCACATGCTGGAGGGGCAAACGTTTGTCGTATGAGGGTATTTTTGTCCACCAATTCAAAATTTAAAAAAGTTGAAAAGATCATGAAAGGTGCAAAGCTACGTTATTGATACATGAAAAAAGTAGCCGTTTCGCAGACGTGATTGACCAATATTACCCCTGAAAATGTTTGTTTATTCACACATTCCAGACCACCACGCCTTTAAACTTCCTGGTCAGATTTGTAAAGTGTGCTTTCACGCTGGCATCCACTGTGCCTGATTTGGGCATTCAAATGAAAGATTGGGGACAATTTGGACTTTCCACGTGGACGATTATGCTGGGATTCGGAGAATTTATTGTCGGTTTGGTTTGGTCTGAAATTACTTTTGGTTGGAGCCCACGAGTGTGAGCGACAATGGTCCAGAGGAGTGGATCCCACTTTGATGATGTGGCAGCTGAGTATTGGGCATTTCATATGCGGTTTTAACATCATGTTTATATTTTATTTTTTATCATTTTGGAGCAATTCTTCATTTATAAGTTTTTGATTTTTTTCTAAATTCTCAGTTAGATCTAATTTTTAAGTCTATTTTAGTTAAAATCTTATATTTTTAGATTCCATTCAAAGTCTTTTATAAAGTATGCCTAATTCTTATATAAAGATAAATTACCTTTCATTTTTATCATTCTTATCTATAACATAATAAAAATCATTTTAAATAATTTTAACATAATAAAAAGGGTTATTTTTAAAAACCCCCAATTTTTTCAAACGTTTGATTTTAAATATCTGATTTTGAAACCTTTGGAAAACCACCCCAAAATTTAAAAACAAATAATGGTTTGGTTTTTGAAGTGGTTTTTTTTTTTGGAGTGTTTTGAGAAATTATGATCTTTTAATTATTTTAAATTATTTTTACAAATTTATTTAATAGTTTCAAATTTTATTATTTACATTTTATTTTCTTAAAAAATTATTTTATAATTTTTAGCAATTTTTTATTTTTTATATTTAATTTTACTATATAACGACTCAAAATTATGTATTTTAATTATTATATGTTAATATTTAATGAAATAATATATATATATTATTTTTATAAGTATTAATGTATTATTATAATTTGTATTTTTTAATACTATAATTGAATACTAAAAATATTATAGGTATATTTAAAATAAAATTTAATAAAATAAAAAATAATGTAAATAGACTTGAAATTCACTTATGAGTCTCTATTTTGAATAGATGTCTTTAATTCAATATGATTATGTATTTTGAAATTTTTATACATAATAGATTAAATACAAACTTTTTTTTATCAAGTTTATTCATAACTTTAGTTGGGTAGTACAAAATGATTTTATGTAACTACTTAATTTTTAGAAGATAACAAACTATTAAAAATTATTAAATATACCTTTTCTATTATAATTGATTAAACTAAAATTTTAATTAAAAAAATCATCAAACAATTTTTTTTAAATTATTAAATCAAAATATTTTTTTTTCAATTTATTAAATATAAAAATTAAAAGTAGAAAATTATTAAACTATAAAGATTACAAAACATTTTTTTTTTAAATTCTTAAAACTATTAAAACTTTTTTTCCAAAAACTATAATTACAATTCAACATTATTAAAAATTATTAAATAAAAAATTTATGAAGTATTTCTCAAAATATATACTTATTAAAAATTATTTAAATTATGTAATATTTGGTTGTATTTGAATAATATTAAAAATATAAATTTAAAAATAGTAAACCAAAAGAATTTTTCAAAACCACCCTCAAAAATCCAAAACCACTCCAAAAAATAAAACCATTAGTTGTTTTCAAATTTAGGGTTGTTTTTCAAGATTTTTCAAAACCTGGTGTTTAAGATCAAACATTTGAAAATGTGGGTGATTTTTTAAAATAAATAACCCTAATAAAAATCATTTTAAATAATTTTAATTGTACTTTTTTTTTTTTTTTTCATATTGTGACAGTGGATTAACTTTTACAAGCCCATTAAGTTTTCTTGAATACCTCAGGTGAGGCTCAAAGATGAGCAACTAAATCTGAGAGACAGATTTCAGTTGAGATTTTTGCTAGCATTATTTTCCTTTACTCTTTTGATTGATATTATGGAGGCCTGAGCTTCTTTTTACTTATGGTAGACTTCATTGTGCATAATTATACCCAATCGCAGAGTTTGTCCAAAGGATTGAAGTGTCTAATTATTTTAACTTAACATGAGTTGATTTTGGTTTTATAATATAATTGCTATACAAATAAAAGCATTCAAAGTGTCAACTGAGTAGATGTGTGGGTAATGACTGAGTGGAGATTTAGGTGGAAATGGCCGTGATTGTGTAAACTATATTGTAAAAACAAGTACTATATTGCTTTATGTGTAACACGGTTGTGATCTAACGACACTATAATTATATTTCACTAAACATCAATTTACTAGCAACTCTATTATTGTTTGGCTGATTAGGTAATTTTAACAAATATTGACAACTATGGACATATTTGCTGGCATTTACACCCACTGGGTGGGTTATCTTCTAAGTTGTTCGATATGGATACATTGTTTCCATTCTCACACACACAGAACTAGCCATATCTCGTCTTTTTAGACAATCTACAGTATTCTCTCATGAAAGTACCACATTTATATCATATCGCAGCCATTGATGAAAAGGATAGGAGGACTATGGAAATCGAAATATGTACAATACAGGTAAAAACATTTTCACAGGATGGCAAACCATAAATAGCAATGACAACCATTACCATATACAATTTAACCGCTAGAATATACTTAGAGTTTATTTTATTTTAGATTGCTCCTACTATTGACTTCTGATAATTAAAAAGAAAAAACGGATTTTTTTTTTTACTTCATCGGAAAGAAATTCTATAAGATCAGAAATACTTCTTGCTATTACTAAAAACCATCTAAAAACAGTTTTTAGAAATACGAAAGAAAAACCGGTCAATTTATCCAAACATAGCCAAGAGTATAATAGCAGCTATCTGAAAACAAATAAATAATTAAAAATACATATTAATGCGCGGTAACATCTGAACTTAAAATTAAAATTAATTGGGTAGTATAAATTTTCCGATTATATAGTAACGGTTGTAACATTAAATTTTAAAATTAATTAAGTAGAAAAGATACGTGGACACCAAGCTGGGCTCAAGTAGAGGCCCAACCCAAATATTGGACTCTACTGACACAAGTAACCCTACCCTGCAGCTCAGAAAATAAAGTGAAAAAACGATCATCATTACATTACCTGACTGAAAACGACAATTCAACAAATACCATATCATACAACCATCACCCGATGACCAAAATATCAACATGAACTTCCAGCAGTCGTAGTATTACAATACATTAGATTACATGACATGATAAGTGTAAGCGATGCATGCCCAGCAGCAACTTCAAACAGTAAACCAAACCTAAGCTGCCTCGTATGCATCTCTTACAACACATGTTAACTTCCATATCATTACACAACATAAACCAACAAAACCAAACAACTTTAAAAATTGTGAATAATCGGACCGATACCCTCAATTCCCCGCAATGCAATAATACCGCTCTCCCAACTCTATCACATAAAGAAAATCAGGAGAGCGAAATTGCAAAGCTTCTTATATTTTCACCATTTCTCTTCACTTCAATTTCCAACATAACCTCCGCCGTCGACGACCGCCGTAACCACCACGACTATTCATGTCGAAATCTAAGGTATATGAGAAGAGAAAAACGAATTGTGGATATTGAGTCAATAGAGGGTGGTGGTATATAAAGGCGAGAATAGGACTTATTATAATTAAATTAAATAAAGTGAATGTTGAAAAATTTGGGTCTGAGAAGTGGGTTAAGGGCATGTTTGTGGGGAATGGAAAAAACTCCACTAACTCGAAATCCGAGGCTCGTGGGAGTTTTCATATATGGACGAAAAAGAAACAAAGTGTGAAGTGGGGTTTGTTTGTCTCTGTAGATGTGAACGTGGCCTTGTTTGATGCAATGGGGTTTTGTTTCTTTATTAATCTACTAGTATATGATATCGCTTAGCTCAAGACAAAAAAGCCTTCATGACCACCTTTTTTAAGTTTTTATTAGCTTATTATTGAGAGTTGGGGACTACTGTTAAAGGAGTAGTCAATCACCTCGCTTCGTGTGCTTGGAATGTGGAAATTCACAACCATCAAACTCGGCCTTTGGATGGCAATAAGGTTTGAGACATCCAAAAACATACCACCTTATGAACTATTCATAAATATTTATATTATTTTTTTCATCATTTAAATTACGTCTTAAACATGGTTTATACTAATATTAGTTGGAGTGGTAAAGTAGGGTTAATGGTTAACAATTGACATAGAGATGCTATGAAGAAAAAATAGCTCCTTTTTAGACATTGATTGAGAAGAAGAGAAGCAGAAAAATAGTGTGTAAAACGAAAAGTTTGAAACACAATTGGCTAAAATTCACTTTATTGTAGATTTGTCTGAAAAAGCAAAAGATCTAAAGCCTTATCATAAGTCAGCGGTTGGATTTTCCTTTACTACCTTTCTCTTCGTTCATGTGCACTCCCATTCACATTTTTAATTATTTTTATTTTTCATGTAAAAATTTTAATGTGTAATGAGCTTTTTGATGGATGGTGAAATAGTTGACTAATGAATCAATCAGTTTATGAAATGAAATGATAGAGCAATAATGGAGGAGGACCCCTTTTATTTTTCTCGAAATTCAAGGATTAAAAAGAAGACATTAATCAAATAACAAGACCTTTTCATTCTTTCTCAGTGCTCCACTTATAATTTGCTATTCGATCTTAGCCGTCCGATTATCGTTCGCAATCACGTCACTAATGCACCATCCTTACGTCTATATTTATAAGGTTTAGATTTGTTCTCTCTTTAAACCATTTTGAAGGCAAGTTTTGTCGCACTGATTAGGTCTTGGGTTCTAAGTGCCGCATAAGCATAAAAAATCTCTATAAGAAAGTACTAGTATCCGTTAGGGGTGGGTATTTTTGGATTGGGTTGTGTTCAATCTAATCAAAGTTTCAATCCGGTTCGATGTGGATTGGTTCCATTCTCCAATTCAATGAGGAGGGAATATATATATTGAGTTATATAAGAAAATACATATAAAAAAATTAAAATAGTCATTTATAATATATTAATTAACTATCAAATTTTTATTTTATAATTTTCGTGTAAAAAAAGTTGGAATGAAATACACAAGAATTAAGTTTATCGTAGATAATAAAAATATAACATGTTGCTTCATACTCTAGTGATATAAACTAGTTTTCTTCCCAAACTTTAGGTCGAAAATGTCATTTTATTGATTTATTGATAAAAATATACTTCTTCCATATCATTTTACTTGTACCATTTGAATAGGGTATGATATTAGTTTCTTGATATATATATATTTCCTCCATCCTAAATTTACATTCATACATTCTTATTCTAAATGTAAATTTAGGATGGATGAGGGGCATGTTTAAGATGCCACCACGCATAAATGATTATTTTACCATCACAAACAACTCCAAACACATACACAGACAATTATCATAAGCAATTATAACAAATAATCAACTAGTCAAAGAGAAAGTCAATAAATAGCAGGGTGCAACAACTTACATAAATGGGAAATGTCTGGTCCAGTGGATTGATGCACACGTGTCATTATAAATATTGGGTGCTGATAACAATAAATATTTTTAATTTAAATAAAAATAAAATAATTACAATGTTTAAATATTACAAATACTAATTCATACCGAAAATTATATTGTGAAAAATAATTTCACGACCTATACTTTTCTCACTCGTGGTATTCTTTTAAATAAAAGAAAGGATAATGTTTATTTAAACTCTTGAAATTGACATGATTTTTTATATAGACTTTTGAGCTTTTAAAATTTTTAAAAGAAATCTCTAATTTATCAAAAGTGTTTCGGTTAAACTCTTAAGCTTTTCAAAATTTCAACTAGATTTTCAAATTTTTTTAAATTTTATAAAATTAATTTTCATCCAACTTTAATAACAAATTTAATTTAAAAACTTCTCGCAAATTAGAAAATTCAGTTGAAACTTTAAAAAATTTTAAAAATCCAAAAAAAAAAATAATTATGAATCTAAATATACATTATTCCAATAAAAATAATTTACCCACCATACTCATTTATATTTATTCTGAACATTCTAGAGATATATGTTGTATAATACATGTAGTAGTAAAATATATGCTAACCCCTAGTAATAAAGCAATGTGATTAATAATAATAAATATTAATTAAAAAATTAAATATTAAAATTATAAAACTACATTTCTTCATTATCTTGATTTTTCAAATTTTAATATTTATTTTCAAATTTTAATATTTAGAAATTTCAAATTAAAATCCAACTAATATATTTATTTTAAAATTAAATTATCATATTTTTAGAACTGAATAAATAGAAATTTTCATTATCCCCGCATATTTTTTACTATTATGATGTTTACTCCATCTGTATATTTGGTTAAAAAATATATATATATACAAAATATTTATTATTTTTCCATAAACATCAGTTGAAATGAATCAATAATCTGAATTTCCAGAGTAATACACGTGTAAATTTTATGAGCCAACAAAGTTTGAAGAGAAGACGCATGCCTAAACATCGGATCCCATCCCACCATATTTTAAGATAGGCCCCATGTGTATCTGTATCTGATTCTGATTTTCTTATTTCCTCTTCGTTTCTTTTTATAAGCTTTCACAACTCCGTCACATCTTTGCCTACTCACAAGTCAATCTTTCCATGTTTTTACATTTCCATATGTCATGAGAATTTATTTACACAAAATCACCAAAAGCAACCATTTCATGCTTTGTTTGGACTTTTCTTTACCTTGGATTTTAAATTTTTATAAATCCAACCATATATTCCACATAAACACAATGGACTTCACTTGACCATATATATATATATATATATATATATATATTCTCTAAAATAAATCAACTATAAATTTTTATTAGTAACTGTATTTAATTCATCTTCTCGTATCCGAATTATACGAATGTTACTATATTAGGAAGGCCTGCAAATGACTTGAACATGATCATTTTTCTCTTACCATCAAAGTGGACAATTTTGAAATATATGGACTTCTCATTAATATGTATTTAAGTTTCACATGGACTTTTAACTATAATATTTTTAATAAAAAAAATTATCGTAAAGTTTAAATAATGAACCCATTTGAATATAAAATTTAATTAATGAGTTTTTTAAAACGAAATTTAATTATTTTTTAAATTATATGTTATAGTATTTTATTATTGTATTTTTTATTTATAAAATTTTATATATGTAAAAAAAGGAAAAAAAAAAAAAGCTCCGTTGAGATGTCTATTTTATTTTTTACATTTTATTTAAAAAAATAAATTTAAAATTCCCTCCACGATATAAAATTATTTTATAAAAACTTAAAATTTTATTGTTTGTAAACTAAGTTTTAAAAGATTAGCATAGTAGTATTTCCTATAAAATAACTACCTTAAATGAATAAAAACATACATAAAATAGAATTAAACTCAGACCCCTCAACCTAATTTGGGCATTAATAATCTATGAAACAACATAGCGTCTTCGATTGTAATACATCTATTTTGGGCCTTATCCATTATCCATAGCCCAAACATATTTTCAAAAGATTCTGATAATGGGACGATAGAATTGAAGATTCTGTCACGCGAAATGAGAACCACCAGTCTACCATATGCTTGGATGGCATCTTCCATGCCTCTAAATGGCTCTATAAATGAGGACCACCTATCGCTACATTCGCTTCTTTTACATGTTCCGTATTGTTATGCTATCTAATTTTCTCTACGTGAAAGAAACTATTTTCTTTTACAAGAGTAAACTCTATTGTCAGTCGAATTGAGAAAAAATATAACTAAATTTTTGGTATGATTTTATATATTTTTTAATAATTAAAGATGAATAATAATTATAATAAAATTTCATGATAATGAGATAGATAAAAAAAATTATATATATTTATTAAGTAGAATATTTTTTTTTAATAAAATATATGAATATATAATTAATCAGACAAATCTACTTATTACAATATATGAATATATAATTAATTATAAAAAATGACGAATATATTTATTAGAAAAAGTTTTAAAATTTTTTTAAGTTGATAAATGATTTAAAAAATATAGTTGTAAATGGATTTAATACGAAAATAAAAAATGGAGTTTGGTTAATAGTTAAAACATTATATTGCAAATGAATTTTAAAATAACTATTTAAAATAAATGATTTCTTAAAAAAATATGTAAAAAAAAAATTAATTAGATATATAAAAATTAAATTAATGTATTTTTAACTATTAAAATATTACAATAAATTAATTTACCATTAATTTTTTTTTTAATTTTTAATTTTTTAAAATTTAAAATAAAAATTAATCAAAATATTTTTAAATTTATATTTTATAAACCTTTAAAAATAAAGTACTTCTATTTTTGAAAAATTGTAAAATAAAAAATACCTTAATAATTTATGTTAAAATTGATGAAAAATGATAATTTAAAAAAAGAATTAAAATAATTTATTAATTTAATTTAAATTTGGAAACACTTTATTTAAAAAATTAATTTCAAAATCACTTCCAACTACTAATTACATAATTAGTTTTCATAATTTTAAAAATTTATAAAATTCATTGAACAACATTTTACATCATTAATTACCAAATTTTAAAAAAAAATTAAAAAATACAATTTTTCCAATTTTTTAATCACAAAATTAATTTATTTTAGTAGTAGGTAGCCTCCTTGTTAAGAAGACATATGTTTGTTAAGTTGAGATTCCATGTCATAAGATTAAACGAAAACTCATATAAAATATCGAAATAAAAATTAAAAAAACTTAAAAAAAGGGTTTGCCTTGCCATTTGTTTTTCTTATATATATTTATTGCCTTCAGTCTCTTTATCTCTCTCTGAAACTAAGCAAACCCTCTTCTCTCCCTCCGTAGCAGTCGCGCGTTGTTGTGTTGAGATCCAAATCGAAGAAAATGGGAGAAGAGAAGAAGCCATCTGCTGGTGTGTGGCCCACTATCAAGCCCTTCGTCAATGGTGGTGCCTCTGGTATGCTTGCTACCTGTGTCATTCAACCCATCGATATGATCAAGGTTATTCACACTCCTCTTCTCCAATTGCTCATTCTATTCTCTCTTCTTTTGATTTTAGTCATAGATCTGTAATTTGTTGGCTGTTCTGTAGGTGAGGATTCAACTGGGTCAAGGATCAGCAGGGTCTGTTACAAAAAACATGCTTGCCAATGAGGGAGTTGGTGCTTTTTACAAGGTTTGGTTCTATCAATTTGTCAATTTTTTCGAATCTATTGAATTTAGGTTTATAAAGATCTATGTATGTGTATTTATTTAATGTTAGTTAGGTCAGAGTTTGTAGAGATTGAGCATATTGCTACCACATTGAAATGAATTGCTTGATTTACTTGATTTAAGAGATTTATTTGGACATTATATTGTGAGTTTAGATAGGGAATGTTATGGGTCGTGTTATTATGTTTTCACAGTTTAGATTGTTGTTATGTATTGATTAAAAAATGTAGCTGAAAAAGTTTATTTTGCTGGTCAGGGTCTATCTGCTGGACTACTCAGGCAAGCTACTTACACGACTGCTAGGCTTGGATCATTCAAGTGAGATTTTCTTTCTAATTGTTTTTTATTTATGGGGATGCCATTGCTATTAATGCTTTTGTTTGCCGGATTTAGAATTTCTGTTTGTTTCTACTAGGATGTTGACTGCCAAAGCAGTTGAAGCCAACGATGGGAAGCCCCTACCATTGTATCAGAAGGCCTTATGTGGTCTGACTGCTGGTGCAATTGGAGCTACAGTGGGTAGTCCTGCAGATTTGGCACTTATCCGTATGCAGGCAGATGCCACTCTGCCTGCTGCTCAACGCCGTAATTATACAAATGCTTTCCATGCTCTATATCGTATCAGTGCTGATGAAGGAGTCTTGGCACTCTGGAAAGGTGCAGGTCCAACTGTTGTCAGAGCAATGGCTTTGAACATGGGAATGCTTGCATCTTATGATCAAAGTGTTGAGTTTTTCAAGGATTCTCTGGGTTGTGGTGAGATCACCACAGTGTTGGGTAAGATCCTTAATCACTACCTTTTATTCTCAACTACTTGTGAAAATTACTTTTTCCATGTAATTATCTAACGAAGTTTTAAAATTTTCTGTTGGTTACCGAATATAGAAACTAAAGCTTACTTTTACCAAGGTGGACAAACATGTAGTTTGCTGCCGCTTCAATAAACTTTCAAATGCATTTCTCCCTTGTTATTCCCTGAAAGATGCATTTTAAGCTCCCTGAAAAATGAGTAGCAATTTTTTCCGTGCCGCTTCAAATGCATTTTTATGTACACCCAAATTTTTATGTTTATTTGGAGATGTATTTTACCTTTGAAATAGAAGTTTGACCTCCTGCCTATGATAAACTCCAATTTGAAGATTATTTGTCATTTCCCCACAGCAGAATTTATCATTAGTTAATATCTTCTACCATTTTTCTGCCTTAGATATATTTCTGGAGTGAGATTTTAATTATAATTTCATTGGTTTTATGAACTGATCAAGTTTCCCATCTATTGATGTTTAGGTACCCAATGTACTATAATAGTTATAATATACATATGCTTTGCATCATACTTGTCATGCTTATCTCATAGTTGTTGTATATTGCCTTTAACTGCTTGATCATTAGACATCCTGTGAGGAATTCTACGGTATAGTTTGCACATTGAAGATTATGTAAACCTCATTTCTAGTCTTTAGATCAAAGCCATGATGTCTTTTCGGGTGTTTTCATTTATCTTCTAAATGTCTGCTTGTCATCCTGTTAAACATACTGTTTTGAACTACCTGAAAGAGCGAGGGCAGGGTTACTGTAGTTTTGAATTCAATAACACCAGGATGGTGAATATACTTATATATATATATATATATATATATATGTCTTCTTATTCAAAATTCAAGTTAATAATATAGTTAGTTAGTGTTTGTGAAGTTGCTACTGATGAATCCACTCTTCTATTATTGTTTCCAGGGGCAAGTTCCATTTCGGGCTTCTTTGCTGCAGCTTGCAGTTTACCTTTTGATTACGTCAAAACCCAAATTCAGAAAATGCAGCCTGATGCACAGGGGAAATATCCATATTCAGGTTCCATGGATTGTGCCTTGAAAACCCTCAAGGCTGGAGGACCACTCAAATTTTACACTGGGTTCCCAGTATATTGCGTTCGAATTGCACCCCATGTGATGGTAATAATCTCTCAACTCTTGTGCTAATTGTTTATCTCATCATTCACCGCCACCTCATATAAATGATGTTTGTGTGGACGCAGATGACCTGGATATTCCTGAACCAGATCAATAAGCTGGAGACAAAAGCAGGGTTGTAGTTTTCATGGAGATGACATTTTCTGTTGCCCTCTAATAAATGTGACATCTTTCTTTGTATTTTCTGGGGGGTTTACCTTATTTAAAACCACATTTTATTCGGAATTTTTTATTTTTGTAGTAATCAATGAATGGACTTAGAATTATCATCACCACTCATGACAGATTTTTCTGGGGGTGTGATTTGAAATAGGGTTTCTAAATCATTTTCTGAAGAGAAGAGTTGATCGTCATGTTTGGACGGTCTGGAAAAAAAATTCTTTCAAATAAGAAATGTAACTTTGAGGAACACATTTTTGCAGCCTAGTTATTTTTTCTCCTTGATTGAGCTGGTGCATCTATTTATTTGTTTATTTTATGATTTCATTTACTTTGTTATCATGATACTCATTTTACTTGGAACAAAGGGGATAGAAAATTGATAATCGAAGGATGCCAGTTTCGATGTGGAAATAAAAAAAGACAAAAAAGAAAAAGTTAAGTGTATTTTATTATTAAAAAAAAAATGGTCTCATTTATCAATGATAAAATGCTATAATATTGAAAAACTGCCCAAACTTCCGGATTAAGTTAAACTTTTCAATACACAATATATATGTGAATCTATGAACCAAATCAAACAACAGGCAACTATGGTGATATCAAAGTGCAACTATGGTGATATCAAAGTTCCAAATTGCAGCTTTCCTTTTCTTCTCCACTATTATTCATCATCACCAATCCCTAGGTAAAATTCTTTTTTATTTCATATTTCAATAAAGATGATTCATTTTGATCATCTTATATCAATAAGTCGTTTGTCCTCTTATTTTAATTAAAATGACAGGAACAGTTGATAATGATTCGGGTAGCCAATGCAAAGCTCTAGTGGATATTTGCAGTCCGGTGAGAGAAGAGTGTGAGAAAGCATGTGAGAAGATAGGGTTACATAACGATGGTTGTGAGGGGGATCGGAAGGGACAAATTCGTTGCTGTTGTATTTAATAATACAATAATCGATCTAGTCCTTAATAATTAAAATTTTAAAAATAATTATTAGTAGATTTATCCTTGTTCTAACTGCAATTATCGACTAAAAATTAACAAAAGAAAATTAGAGAAGCCATGGGTATGGTGAAAAATAAAGAGTCTATTCGTTAGGGGAGAAACTGTGACACAATTTCCATACTAGTTCCCGCAAAATAGGAAAGGAAAGGCCGGCAGTTTCTGATATTACGATAATGAAATTCCATCACCAACTCATGAGTGATCACTAACACCCCATCCCAATCCCATTTAATATACTTCCAAAACAAATGTACAAGTGGTCGCAGACTCACAGTATACATGGGGGGTGTAAGTAAAACTAAATTACTGCATGCCAAAAACTCCGGGCAGGTTATAAATATGAACTAAATACGATTTCTTCTAATATACATTTGCAAATACAAACTTATGGGATTCCCCAACTTGTTTAAGCTGCCATAGTAACATTTTCAGGCTCTTCTTCAGGGTTAGGTTCTGCTGCTGAGATTAAAGAAGCTGATTGAATCTTTCCGGCATGCTCCAATCGCATCAGAATCACACCCCTGTAAAAAGATTGATAACAGTCATTTTATCTCTGTTAAAGACTAGTTAGTTAATTCACAGCTTTCAGATTGATAGTTAGAAATAAAATCAAAATACAGAGGTCTCCACTCAGCTCACCAAATTCAGATAAAATAGTCATAACAAAGAGGTAGATGATCAGGAGTAAACTATGAGAGTCATCTTTGGGATCAAACCTATTTTGTTCAACTCAATCCTACTAAAAGAGTTTGCAAATCCATCTAAAGGCAGCGAAAGATAAGTTAAACAATAGAATCTGTAAGTACCTGGCAAAACGAGACTGAATTGAAATGTCCCGAACTTTAATTCTATTAACTGTTCCGCTCTGGCTTATTAGAACCACTTGCTCATCACTTTCACCGTCATCTACAAAGAGGAGAGAGAAATATGAGTTACTGTTGGCTGTGGAGAGATGAAAACAAACTAAACTATTGGTAAACATTGATTTGTGGTAAACTAGCTCAAGTCATTTTAATTCATAATAATTAGATGGAAGTAAAATGAACCAGCACTCTCAATGGTCAGATGAACATTGATGGATTTCTGACCATTACAACTAGGTTTACTATTTAGATGCTTGACAGAAACCTGATATTGCGAGAAATTTGCACCTAAAAGGAAAAGCAGACAAAGTACCTGCTAGAGAGTAGCCAACTACAAATACTGCTGCAATTCTATCCTCCGCTGAAAACTGGAAATCAGAAAGCAAACTCAATGTTATGCAAGGAATAAATATGTACAGTTCATTATCTAGAGCTTAGTACCTTATAGCCAATTAAACCAGTTCTGTTCAAAGGCAATTGCCGAAAGGTGCTCAAAGGAACCCGCTTTCCGTAGCCGTTTTCAGACACGAACAATAACCAGGGACCACAGGAACCCTTTAAACTGAAATAAAAAGTAACATATAAGCGTGTGTGTAAGCATATTTGTATATGATTCAAACACAAATTCAGCAGTTATAGACTTCATCTTCCATTGGTAAATGGAAGATAAACATATTGCTTTTAGTGGAAACAATAATAGTAAAAGTTGGTATAACCGCGCAAAGATTAATTGGAAACAATAATTTTCATCTCATAAAAATCCCACTTAGAAAATACTGGACGCGACACAGTTAATTTAATCCAATGCAATACTACAGATATCATAAACATGCCAATGCAAAACAGAAATCATGAACATCACACTAACTATATTGCTATTATAGTATATAATTGACCTGAAAGGCTAGAAATTAATAACATACTTAGTGAACATTAATAAATAATGCTCAAGTATTAGAAAGGTGGACAGATGAGCACCAATTCGAAGGTAAGCAAATAAATTAAACAATAAGACAAATAACTTTTTCTGTCAAACTGAGACATGTATTTGTAAACTGAGGATCAAAGGAACGGATGACTGATTGAGTAGATTTCCATAATCTATGCTTAATCACTGAACTCTCTGTTTGTATATATATTCAATTTGTAAAATCTACAAAATAGTATGCATAAAATACTTTCAAAAAAATGTATTATGTAGAATGATAAACAAAGGACAAGTATATAAGGTTTAGTAAATTACTTGCTCACTGAATCGCCTGAAACTCCTTCCAGATCTTTCCTTATGCCTGCTGGTATTACATCCATGCTTGCTACCTTGTCTCCATCTTTCAGTCTCATGGCCGTTGCACCTCTGGTATTTCTTCCTTGGGATCGAATCTGTTAGCACATCAGGAGAAATATATCAAAACATGTTGATACCAAGACCTTCTGAGTATTTAGATGATAAAAAATTCTCTTCAGAGCTTCACTTGGAATTATATTTACATTTTGAATTATTAAAAAGAAATAAATAAAGACAGCCAAGTTCAAGGAAGATGGCGCCCCCATTGATAAAGGCAGGTATTGACACCTTTCAGGATAATGGCTCTATATTTCTAATACAAGATCTGAGACAAGGCACTCAATTAAAACTCACTCGATTAGTGTCTTAAGTCAGTTCAGGAGACCCACATTACTTGTTCGTATCGGGTACTGAAGAACTAGAAGTTAATACTTGAAAATATGCCTATATTTCAAAAGCAATAAATTCAAAGACACTTTTTGATGTAGCCATTCCCAGTAAGCATGTTTCGTAAGTATGGGTGTAGTAATTTGAGGAGTAGGAAAAGAAAAAAAAAATGTGCTTGCAAGAATTGGCATAGAATCAGAGAACTGAATGTAGAAGAAAGAGCATATATGAAGCTGCCAATGACAACCCATCCCCATGCATATATCTATTGGCAAAGGATCCTGTACATGGAGGAGTTGTTGAGCTACTGAATATTATTTAACTTGCGATTCTAACTACTGAAAGTAACTACGTTAAATCTGGCATAATCCTTGTATTAAGGTTTTCTAGGCTTTCGAAAAGCAAGCCAGGTGCGATCATAAAATTGACTTACATTGTTACATGGACTTAAAATGACTTTTCCACTTTGAGAAGCCATGGCCAGAAGATCATCATTTGTACAGCAACGTACCCACTTCAGCTCGTCGCCAGGAACCTGGCAAATTAGAGTTCACAAAGAGAACAGTTATTTCAGGAAACTTGGCCAGACCTGTAGAACACTTGTATCAAAGAGGACAAACCAATTGGATAGCAATGATTCCAGTTGAGCGTATCGCAGAGAATAAATTCAAAGACACTTTTTTGATGTAGCCATTCACAGTAAGCATAATCAGGAACTGCTCTCCAGCAAAATCACTGACAGGAATGATGGATGTTATTCTCTCACCATCTGCTAACGATAAGATCTGTTTCAAGCAGTAAATAAATAAGGAAATTTCAATTTATGACATAAAATAATTACTAGTGGAACTATAATTAGAAAAGTGAGCACCTGCACCAGTGGAGTTCCCGCAGCATTCCGTGAGCATTCAGGTATTTTATATGCCCTACCTGAGTATACAATTCCCTTATCACTGCAAATGAGATGGTCCAGTAATTCAATTGACTAGTCATGGAACCAAGCATAACAAGGTTAAAGAGTACCAGCAGACTCATTTACTTTCATATGATAACTAGGCAAGATAGTTTTTAGAACCAGTTTAAAGCAGGGAAAATTTTTAGTGTGAGAAATCAATTTCCACCCAGATAACTGTTTTCTCCCCTAGCCTAACAAAAATTTCAACAGCAAGACACTCTTTTCATACAGGGAAAATAAATGAAGTTTCTTCTGTGAGAATCACTTTCAATTCAAATATATGTTTTTCAAGCCAAAAATAACTCCAATAGTCGTTTTAAATACATGTTCAAGTACAAAAACATTGAAATATTCAAACATGAAAATGATTTTTTTATTTTTTATTTTTGTAGAAAAAAAAAAATTATATTCCATTCTAAGGCCCTCCAAACAATAAGGTGGACAGTATGATTAATTGACTGCATATGAAATTATAATATAGATAATTTATGGCTAATTATTTGGATTTCATTCCCCTTCTACTGATTGTATAGTTGTAATTTATAAACCCAGTCTGTAATAAACTAAAACATAAACAAAGAGACAACAAAATAAACAATTTAACATATCCCCTTAACAGGCAGTGGAAAACATGGGGTTACTAATCAAGTCTCTTACAAAGACACATTCGCATGTGCAGAAATATACATAGCAGAGAGACAAAATAAGAAGTGTCCGGTCCATTTTATGATACCCAGCTTTTGGACTAGACCTACCATCTTCATTTTGAGCTTTAAATTTGACAAGGTTAAGAAAATGACTAATGTGTGATACTCAAATTGCACTACATATCACCTCCAATCTGCTCATTCATATAAGAACTAAACAAATGGAGATAGATTAATAATTCATTAGAGAAAAGATTCTGTCTAAAGATATTATCAGTAGCTTTGTCAAATCATTGATCAACTAGTGGATAGTGTGAATAGAGAGATGATAGTGTGAATATTTTTAACTTAAACAAATAAAAAGTAACTACACAGTATTAAATGGAATAAGAACATCATAAATAGGAAAGTTAGAATAAGAAAGGTTAGAAAATAGAGAAAAATCAGAATAAGAGAGGTTTTAAGTAAAAAATAGAAAAGGGTGCAATAGAAAAATACATCATAAATAGGAAGCTAGGAAAGTTTAGAAAATAGGGAATGATGAGAAAATGAGAGGTTTTAGAAAAACCAACTAATATAAGTAAAAACCATAAAACATATTTTAAAAAAAAAAAGAAAAAAAAAAAAGAGAGATATAAAAATGTCGGACTAACAACCCAAACAAATTAGACCTGAAATATACCATTTTTATTCCACACCAAAGAAGTTTTTCCCATAAAAAGAATGCAACGTACTTCTATGGATATTTTTTGTTGGACTTCAATATTAGAAGACCTTTTTTTCAGACTTGTCTAATATAAGACGTTAGCATGCTGAGAGAGACGGAAGGTGATACCTGAAGTACAAGATATGGTCATGAGACCGGCAGACTAAAAAGTCAGACATTGAATCATTGACTCTCAATTTGCCAACAGATTTGCCTATTGTTCCACGGGTTTGAAGATTGAAGGTGTTAGTTTTCATTCGCTTAACATAACCCTTTTCACTTATCGCCTGACATTAAAAGATAAGGTGAGCAAAATTACAATTCTGAAATGCCAAAAATATGCTTATATTTATACAGTGTTACGCACCAAAAGCATCTCTTCATTTGGAATAACATCTATGTCTTCAAGTACACCACAATCAGAGTCTTCCAGCAGTGAGCGTCTTGGACTTGAATACTTGTGTTTTAGCTCAATTACCTCATGTTCAATTAACTAGAAAGTGAAATCAGGCATGAATCAGTGAATTTATACTATTTGAACACCACATGCAAGGAGCTTAAACTCAAGAGTGCAAAAGTTCACATTGAAAACGAAAACAGAAAGTATAAATAAACAAAAGACCAAGAGTAATAAAAGGAAAAAATAAATTACAAAGTGATCTAAAATGCTTAAGGAACACTAAGACACAAAGGGTAATTTTCTAAGGCACACCACATTTTGCGAGGTCCCATAAGTGAGAACCACAATTTGCGAGGTGTCATAAGTGAAAACATAAGCAAATGACCTGAAGAATATAATCAAACATATTTAAAAATCAAATTACAAAAGCTACCATAATGTAATTCAAAAAATAATTGTATTTAGGACTCCAGATCAAAAAGCAAGTAATAGATATTAAGAATAAGTGGCATTCAGTAATGCTGAAAATTAAAAGAAAAAAAGGGTGGGAAAAAGTGCTCGTGGTGGACTCAAATCTGATACTAAGACTTGTTATTTTTACCTGATAACTTTTCAGTAATTATTAATATCAACAGAAGCACTACATAAATTATAATAATAATAAGTTATGTACTCAGTACTCCTGTATACAATTTATAATCATATAATTATTTATTAAATAATAAAAATCATGAATTGAATTAGTCCAAACCGAAAATTTAAAGTTAGGTGTATACAGTTTGGTTTGAAAATTCCATACCACAAATTTATGGTTTGCTTTGGTTTTACCTTCAAACCCAGCACACCCTTAAACATGACAAACATTACATTTATGTTAAAGAAGATGACTCTTACCAAATACCATAAAGATGTAGATTTACCTAATTTTTCACTGAAAATAAAAATAAAAACCAGGCCTTCACAGAATATTCACTACCTGCAGTATTTTTTTCCTGCTAGACAATAATTCCTCCAACTTAGAAATTTGTTCCGCCAAATTCTTACTCTCATCAGCAAATTTCTTGCTCTGCAAGTGTACAAAGTCAGTTGATATAAATTTAAAAATTCCATCAAGTGCACACAGAATTCAATTACAAATAAGAGAATTAAGAAGCAAACACCTCAAGCATGGTTAGCCTTCTCAGGTGCATGTCCAATATAGCTTCAGCTTGTTTCTCAGAGAGGTTGAGTTCTGCATTGAAGAGCAGATAGCCAATAATAGAAGTCATATAACAATGTACATATGTACATCAATTTCATAAATATGATGAGCAGATATTCAATCAAGACATTCCTATTCCTAGAATGAGGTTCACTAGTCAAATAGAATGCAGAACAATGAGATCAAAAACATACAAATGAAACTAAAAAAATGTTGGCAACTTAGAATAACCAAAATGTTTGCTATAAATATGAATAACTACACAAAAGAGATTTAAGAAAACACTAAACTCAACCAAATTATTAAGGTTCTAACCTTTTCTTTTTCTTTTTTTCTTTTTAAAATAAAAGGGGAGAGATTTAAAGATGACAGCTCAGCTACATTGGTTCCCATAAAGTTTTATTTCAATTAGTCTGATTTCATCTAAAATTATTATCATTATTTTACGAAAATTATAGGAAAATAGCCCACAAAGATCACAGCAATAATGTATACCTTCCTGGCAAATGGAAAATTTACAGAAAATTAAAAAATAATAATAAAAAATAGACAACTTAAAATCACAATAACCATACTAATATTGATTGCAATCTGATAGTATTGGTAAGATTTCAGATTGATAAAACAGCAGCTTATTATCATTGGGTCAGTATTTCTTGTGATTCAAGAATATTAGAATTAAAAAATTATGGAGGGCTTTTTTAGCCTCCTACCTCCAGCTGAAGGCCCAAGTTGACAAAACCACCAATTCACTACCCCAAACAACCAGCCAGCATTATTTAAATAAATGTTTCAGGCCCCACCTTGACAACCTTAAAGACTGCTGCTACCCAAAACAATTTCCTCACCCCTCTATTGTGGCCTCATCTAAAAACTCTTCTACAATTGCCCATTTATGCTTACTCTTTTTCTAGAAAAGTTAGCTAATTACAGGTCTAACACAATCGTTTTATAAGTAGAAATAACTCAACTGAGAAACAAATCACCTGCAGTATAAAGAAATTTGTACCATTTTCGGGATAGCTTACCGTTTCTTAGAGTAGCAGATGCAGCTGCATTGCTTGAAGAATCCCTAATTATTTGAATAACATTGTCTAAACTATCAAGCCCCTTCATGATGCCCTGCAGAGAACAAATGGATGTACATCATTTTCCAACTTCCATTTCTTTTATTTTAATTTTGGCACATGGAACAAGAACGCGTATTATCGTACATACATGTATAAAATACAACTAAGAAAGTACGCAACGTACAGCCACACACACAGTTCAAATAGTAGCATAGCAACAGAATAAAAATTAAACTGGCAATGTCTTTATATAACCAACAATCTTGTCATATTTTCTGTGGAATTCAAGAAGAGAATGAATTTAAACATATTATTTCTTATGTTCTGCTGAAGGATAAATGTATACTGATAACACCAAGCAGAGAATAAATACAATCTCTTTGTTAGTTGGAAGAAGCTTGCCAGGTGTTGAATCTTATTTGGTCTCTTTGTGTTTCAAATGTCTCTACTAGACAAAGATAATCCAATGGTCGACACATGAAGATTTTTGACTGACTAGGACTTGGTTTATCAGATTAAAAAGGATCTGTCTGTTGAACCTTAAAATTGTGAATACGAATTTTATCAAATGCAGCTTAGCATAGAATTCTATACTTGATCATAGATACATGGAATTTTTTTTTACTCACTTTAGAATGGTTATCCGATTCGCCCCTTCTATGCTAGTATGGAAAATATTGTATTTTAAATATTCATACAACTGAGTCATTGGCATTATGTAAAAAGAAGTTCTCGGATCATTCTTATTCTGTAAATAGTCAAGAAAGGATCATTATATCCACCAAGTTAAAAGGATTTCCGGGTTGGAAAATAGATCTAATAACCAATTTGCGGGACTGAAGAACCTAGAGAAATGCATTTACAAACTTTAAAAGTTCTAACTGAGGGTTGAAATGCAATGAATCCAAACACTTAACCGAAACATCAAAATTGATTCTTCTAAATCTCAATTTAATGTTCTATTTTTCACTCTTGGACGGGGAGTCTAGTAATCTGCATTTGTAATAGTATACTGGCCAATACTCTGAACTCTGTTCCCTTGTTACAAGGACTTGCCTACTTTTCTAATGGGCAGTCTACTTGTAACTTAGTGTGCAGTATTGTAGTAGAAAATTACACATAAGCATCAATGAACTTGTTACGAACAAAGACACTATGGCACGGCCATTGGATTTAGTTATTTCTTCACGGTTTGAAAACCTTAAGATGTAGTTATTTTTGCTCAACTTAGGAATGGTGATAGGATATTTTGGAGAATTAGTGCTTGGGTTTGAACCACTCCACTTATTGGAGTAGACTCTTGGTTTAGGGGGTTGTGAATGACTAACTGGTTCGATGATACTTGTCACTGCTCTATACCATGTTTTTCATAACGTATTTTAGGGTAATATATTCTGATGCTCAGATGAATTCAGAATCTTTTATTAAATAATAAACTTAGTAGAGTTTCACACAAACTAGAATACCTTGAGATAAGGTATTTAGTTGACTCACAACTTCCTAATAAGACTAAAACATTCTGAACTCAGCCCATGCAAAGCACGTCTAATAACAGACGTTACCTGCTACATCTCCTTGCTTGGTGCGTAGAATTGTTAATTAGTTATTAGAAATTATCAGAAGAAGACTGGTAACAAGTGTTAAGATATAATTGCTGGTGGTTTGTTAATCAGTTAGAAAATTAGTTAGAGGTTGTCAAGCACCTATATAACAAGAGGAGAACTGAATTTGTAGTCAGAAAGAATACTTGTAGCATATTGTATATCGTGTGAGACTAGGGTTGAGAGACAAGAAGTGGTTTGTACAAGGTTTCACCATTTTGTTTTCTTGGAAATTGACTAATAAAACTACGAGCTCCGGTATATGGATTTTCTTTTGCAGTTGCATCCTTATACAGTTGCATCCTTATAAGTTTTCACTTTGACCGATTACAAGCAGTTCAATATCAAAGAGAACACCCCAACATTATAATTATATGTAGCAAAAGGTAAATTCCAACAACTACAACACACCTCAACAATATGTTTCCTTTCCTGCATTTGAGACAGCTTAAACCTAGTTCTTCTTTCCACGACAGAACATCTGAAGTCTAAGAAGGCCTGAAAAGATTTAAAAGTTAAATAAACAGACCACCAAGAACTCTCATTTGCAAACTTCAATAGGATGCATAACTATTGCGCATGTGGCATCCATGAAGTGAAACAATATATCAGGAAATAGAAGAAGATGATCAGATAAAACAAAGAAAGTCCATGTAAAATAAAATTATGAACCAAGACAGCAAACAAGCAGCTACCTGGAGTACTTCCTTCAGACCCATCTGTTTCGGTTGTCCATCAAGTATACTACAGCAGAAAATAAGTCACATAAACATTTTAACCCCCAAAAAAATCCAGATTTCATATAAGTAATTCCTTATCACAGCTAGCACTGCATGCCAACATAAGTACCCAATGGATATAACCTGCCAAAGAGATGTAATTAGATAAAGATAGGACGTAATGGTATATCCCTGCACTCTCTGGCTTCTTTGTGCAAAACTATATGTAAATCATCAGTAGTTGTCTATGACTGAAGAATTTCCACTTTGACTGGGTCTGTCTGATCCCAATCTTCCTCACTTTCATCTGTTTCAGATTTCACCAGCAAATAGCGAACTCGCAACCCCTACAACCCAAAATCCCTCCTATGCCAACTGAGCTAACCCAATCAGCTGATAACCAGGTTTTGTTTCTTGACAGCTTGAAAGGATTCACTAGAACTTGACTCATGTTGGTCCCTCCTCTTGTATCAACTGTATTTGGCTATTTGTTTGAAAATCCAGTTCCTAAAATAAATCGGATATATTTTCTAGTTCGGGGTGAAAAGGAAGGACCTACATTACAGAGTATCAACTCTATTTGGCTATTTGTTTGAAAATCCAGTTCCTGTAATACATCAGATATATTTTCTAGTTCGGGGTGAAAAGGAAGGACCTATATTACAGAGTATCACTGAGAGATCGTAAGACTCGTTGTTTAACTTATATGTCATGTTTTCATGACAAGTCTATTGAAATATAGAATTCCTCTTCGATATTTAATGGTTCTAAGATCTAACTTATTTTGATGCTGAGTGTGTATGAACAAATGCTGGGTTGTAGACGTCAGTCAATATTAGCTAGGAAATCAAGACGTTGATCAATACTAGCTTAGAAATCGACTGCAAAAACCGTGTTCTTTAAAATAATTTAGTCAATCTGTTAGTCATTTGGTATCCAATTAAAACATAGGATAGCTTAACCATCCTTTTTCAAATCTCAGCTTTGATAAAATGCCTTATCACTCCCAACATGTTTTGCTTGTCATGATTATTATTGACCAGTTACACATAACTTTATAAATTCTTTCTCTAGCTCTATCACTAACCTTTCTATGCTACAAATCATCACATAAGCTATGTGTTAAGGACATTAACTACCATTCTGCACTATTGCGCGTTTCTTCAATTTCGTGCTCATCAAATTTCGCAAACATATGCACAATAGCCCATAATTGACCTTCTATTATCAGGTGTTTGATCCAATCTGTATCAGTACAAGGTCTCAACTCTCTCCCTGCATTTATCTTAAAATAAAGTCCCCAGCTTAAGGTTAAATTTAAATACTTCAATATTTGATATACCCCATTCATGAACTGACTCAAAAGTCAAAGCACTTATAAAATTACTTATATATTTGGTATAAAACTGATATAGCAGTTTCAAGACTAATCCTTGATATCTTTCTTTGTCAACTGGTGGACTACCTTTTGTTGCAAAGAATTTCATTGTTTGGTACATAAGAGTTTCACTAGGTGTGCAGACCATTCTGATTTCTTTGAATATGTCTAGGGAGTACTCATTTCAAAAAACTAAAATAAACATAAAAATTTGAGTGTACTTTCCTTGTGAGACTGTTATTCCCTAGTTAGTCCTTGCAACTTCCATTCCAGAAATGTATGTTAACATCCTTAAAAATTTGGGTGTACTAAAAAACATTGCTAGGTTCCAACATTTTAATTTTCTCCTTTCAATCTCCTATAAGGATGTCATATGCATATTCACTTCATACTGAAATCCTTACTGTTGGAAGATGTTTAACACGTGTACAACCAGAACTACACTACTTATACCAATTGTTCTAAAATCTCCAGCCTGAGACCAATCCTTGACTTATTTGATACTCAAATGAGGAAATAATATGTTCAAGAAAAATCTAACATTCTCTCTCTCTCTCTCTCTCTCTCTATATATATATATATATATATATGGAGAGAGAGAGAGAGAGAGAGAAATTTAAACAGCTTCACTCAAAGATGATAGAATCCTAGTCTACATCTCAACATTTCCAATCATCTTATAAGATTGCAACAGTGGAAGAGAAATTAATAACACAATTTCTATCTGTCATCATGTTATTTTCTGAATATAGGTTGTCCAATAAAGGTGCCAAAATAACAGACATTTAGAATAAAACATCTGAAATAATCACTTCCCCAATTCCTTCAACCTTAGGGATTGTATCATCACTCATTTTAACACTTAATTATCATAAACATAAAGAGAATGAAAATTATTATTCTTATCTCTGGTCATATGGTCTGAAACTCCCAAATCCACTTACCCCCTTTTTTTTCAATTATCTCAAGCTATTAAAGAATGTAGACACATACCTTTTTGGGCTACTGTGTTGCTTCAAATCACACATTTTCCTGAGCTCTTTTGTCCTATCAGTTTCTGAATCATCACATACAATTTTGTTTAGAGGGTTTTGATACTTTCGAGTCAGCTAGAACCCGAGACATGATCAGCTGGATTTTCATGTAAATGCCAACATTTATCTCTTACAATTTATGGTATTCTTAGAGTAATAACTTTTGTATCCCCCCAACCCCACGAGCTACATGTTGAATTTTCTATATCCGAGTACTCACCTCCTCTAGCTCTCCCATCCTTTACTACTTTCTCAACAATTGAAAAAAGAAGACACTCCCAACCACCTAGGTATAGATCGAGGGAACAATATTCTTCATGTATATCATCCAATTCTTTGAACAAACAATTGATAAAATTTTCAGTGGCCAAATGTCTTAATGACAAGTAAGCACCTCGATACTTAGGACGTAATTAAGTGATTAAGAAAAATGGAAGTGTAGCTTGTCAGTACAGCTGCCAGAAAGGTCTCGCATACACCAAGTTTTCCATATCTCTCAGCTTCAGCCAACAGTAAGAATGCCATCAAGTTTGGTCCAAGAACCAGATCAATATTAATGGAGTAGCAGACCACTCTGATTATCAAGCCTGAAGATGTCAGACACAGAAAGGTGCATCATGGACTATAGGTCTTGGTGTAACAGGAAGTGCTATTGGAAGGTGGAAACATTTAGGAGATATTAGAAGAGTTGGCAGCCAGATTCCCCAGCATTCACTTTATGGACAAGGTTAACAGTTAAGTAGGGAAGGATGAACTGGAGGACAGGGAAGTAAATTATCAAACTCAGGTTATGGAAAGGACCAGAGGGTGAGGTAGGGCAGTCGGAATACCGTCTGTTAGTTTTCTGAGGTTATGGGTGGTCCTGCAATATGAGGAAGTAAATAATATTGGTTGGTTATATTACAGAGTCAGACATCATTTTGGTTGAGTGAGAACATACAGTTGGATATTTTGTTGAGTTTTTTTATGTTCTACTCTAAATTCTACAACTCAATCACCGAGACACTAAGGTTCATAAGATCGAGGTATTACATCATAGGGGACTGACCTTAATTGATGTAGGACAATTCCTACAACAAGTAGGATTTCTATTTCTAAAACAAGTAGGATTCGTACTTATAATTAGGATTTCTACTTTACTAGTAGTTAGAAGAGTTTAATTCCTATTTTTATCAGACTGTATTTCCTATTTCTAATTTGTTAGTTTCCTAGTCTGATATGTTTTCAAAATCATTCTAGGATAAGTTACCCCTTTAAAGGGAATACTAGTTCAATTGTCCATTCAATTCATAAATAAAGTTCAGGTTTCAACCTAAGTTATCTATCTTTTAATGAGACAAGATTCCACTGCTTCATCATTAATACAGGTAGAATTTTTTATTATTAGCAATAGAACATTCTTATCTGAACCAAATAAGAGCATATAGAACTTGGTAATAGAGTTTGAAACAGATCTTGACTCCTTAGTATGAGAATCTAATGCTAACTAACTAACAGCTATCAATTCAACAAAAAATAAATAATAAACAGATAAATATGCAAACAGATATCCTGACTAACAATATAAATAAATAATATGTTTGCTTAAGAATATAAAAAGGTGTGATATTAATTAGTGCTAACCCCTTTTCTTTCCTTATTTTCATTATCATCCTTGACTGTATAAAAAGAAACTACTCACCAAACCATGTTGCAGCTAAAGCTCGACTGAAGAGCTGTAAGCCGGTAAAGATTATTTATGACAATGGACGGGTCAGCTCCTCGCTTAAGCTGTGTACATATATGACAAGTACTTGATAAAACACTTCCCACTAAAAAGGGCATGAAAGTCAGAACAAGTTAAGAAGATGGAAAAATAAAAATATATAATACCTCAATGACTATACGCATTCCAGATCGATCACTTTCATCTCGTATATCACTAATGCCATCTAAAGTCTGTTTACAAGATCATACAGTGAGAACTCTGCCCAATATAAACAAACACAACGTTAACTAGTAAAGATAATATAGCCTAGTCAAAATTATTTGACCAAAGATGCATGCACAAATTTATAGAGCAGAAAACTGATATACCTGTAAGTTCAAAATTTTCTGTTAGGATAGGGTGGCAAGGTAAAAAGAATGATGAGATGAAGTTTAAATATAATTAGCAACAACCATCAATTTTGTTCAGTAATATTTCTTAGGTCATATACTATTCAAGTACGTTAACTATTAGGTATTATGCAAGGAATAGCGGTACAAGATTGGAAAAGAGATTGCAAGCCAATGCATTTGGAAATGCGCAAACTGAAAGATCTTTCATGGCTACAAGATATTCAAAAGTGGAAAAAGTAAAGGCGTCAAAACTCAGTTTACCTTATTCTCAACAATCGATCATTTGATTATAGCAAATTGTTTGCCGCATGCCTTTAAAGCAACATATAGACATACAATAAGTTATCCTTTAATAACTGCATATATCCATACCTTATTCTCAACAAGTTCAGCAATCTTCTCCACAAGCGAAGATTTGTTTGTTTGGTAAGGGATCTTTCATTGAAACAATATAAAGTCCATCAAAACACTTGAAACATTTATATGAATGCTAAATAATAAATGAGCACAAATGATGAATATATATATACATAAAGCAATATGATCACCTCTTTAATGATAACTGCCATCCTTTTAGTCTTAGAGTCAACCATTTCCGTATCAATCTGTCCTCTAATTGTAATCCGCCCTCGTCCAGTTCGATATGCATCCATGATTCTGTATGAGAAAATCTACCCTTAATCAATTCTTAGAAAAACTTTAGCAAGAGAATAGCATGTGAAGCAATTATACAGAAATAGAATCTATATGAAATTTATTAGTAGATAAATGATAGTTAAATGAATAATGCAAATGTTATTTAAAATGAAAACTATGAACTAGCAATTGAACATACCCAACTTTTTTCTTTTTTCTATTCTTAAATTATAAAGTTGCATCATGAATTTATTAGACATCCTATAACTAAAGCTTAATTTAAACAAACATGGTGGTCACTAGATTTTCTTGTCATGCCCAAGGTGTATTGTTAAGGGCCAGAAATGAAAGAATCTCTAGGACATAGACTGAATGTGTGGAGTGTGATAAAGAATGTCCAACTAAGCCAATAAAGGGCAGATAGGATTTGGAAGTAAATTACTGAGCTTAAGGCAGCATTGGTTCGGTTTCTTGAGCATACTCACTACCCAACCCAAACAATACATTCTAACTTAACTTGCTTTCTAAGACTTGGCAGGGTTGCAAATTTAGCTCAACAATGCATGGATTGAAAATTTTCAATCCTGCTTTTTCTTAGGTTGGATTGGAAACTACATTAGATGGACATTTCAAGAAAATAAAATGAACTAAAATAAGTCAGTACAAGGTTAACTAGAAGTTTGCATGGATATCCCCAAGGGTTTGTGGCTAAGAAAATTATTGCCATCTCTAAGAATGGAAGCTCAAAGTCCTATGAAGGTACTATGCGCCAATCAGCCATTTGTATGGCTATGGATCTTGTCCATCGAGAAAAGACCAAAGTGGAAGTATACTGTGAGTCCATTTTAGAATTTTTTTTTAATTTTTTTTTACAATATATAAACAACAGTAATAATACAATGATAATAATAATAATAATAATAATAATGATGATGATGAAATTAGAAGTGTTTAAACTAACTTTCTTTATTCAATGAGACTAACATATATTTAGGAGGAAATTGTAATTAATTAGTTTGTTTTAAATAAGATATAACAATTAAATTCAGAACTAAACCATATCCAGCACTATTTTAACGTTTAGCAAAAAGTGAGAAAAAAACAAGAAAATAAGATCTTATAAAAAGACTTGACCAAGTAGATCTTACAATAAATTAAAAACTAAATTAGAAGTAGGGGAAAGTAACAAACACCAAAGTAGTGTTTGTTAAAATCCCATACTAACTTACCCTAGATTTCCCATAATAATGCCTCCGGTAGGAAAATCAGGTCCAGGCATGTGTTCCAATAGTTCTTGCAACTAAAACAAGTAAAGTAAAGTAAGAGCTACATTCAAACTGTCATCACAGTGCACATCATCATTGGAGAAAGAGCAAGAGGAATCAAGCTTTCTTTGGAAGTACTGAACAAAATCGCAAAGGGAACAGCTAAAAAGAACCAAAATGCAAAATGGAATAATCCTACATTTCAAAAGCTATAGAACACTCAGAAAATAACAAACCACAGAAATTATCTCCACAAAACAGAAATCAGAATTTGGATCAAATCTTCCCTTCTAAACTCCTAACAGTCCAGCCTTGGTAACTCACCGTAGCTTCTGGATTATGAATCAGAGCACAGAGCACATCTACCAATTCTCCTAGATTATGAGGAGGAATTTGAGTTGCCATACCAACCTGTCCATATTTAAAAATGTTAGACACGAGAATTTTACTCTAGCAATAAATATGTTAAGCAGCATATTTAAAAAGCAAACAGAAAGCAATAGCACAATTTAATTTTGGAAAACAACCATAAAATAAACTCACCGCAATCCCAGAAGACCCATTCAGTAACAAAGTTGGGAGCCTTGAAGGCAACAGTGATGGTTCCTTTTGTGACCCATCAAAATTCGGAACAAAATTAACCTGTAACGAACCAATAACATGCAGGGCATAATCATGATATCTCGGTATGTGATGATTAAGAAAGACAAGAAAAAATTATATTAAAAAAAATAAACTAACAGTATCTTGGTCTAGATCTGCCATTAGCATTGCTTCAGTGAGTGCCTGTGAGGACAAGCATGAAACCAGATTTCAACATCTTAAAGAGATGAGAAAAAGTAACCATAAATTTATAATTTTCCTTCATGATATGGATTCTCTCAACCACGAATCTTGCAGGGCTTGTTACATGAGCCAGGTCTTGCAAATCAAATTTACATACAAGATTACTTCTCACCTATTTTATAAAGATACTAGTTTAACCAAGTTATTATATTTCCTCTTCTTTCTTTCATTATTATTATTATTATTATTGGACAAAAAACAATTCTAAAGACTAAAACCCACAAGTTATTCGTACTTGTATAAACCTTGATAGGGAGACAATTGAAGCCTAAAGGGAGTGTTCTTTTATTCTATTTTTATGAAGGGTTCATTTAATAGGCATCCCTTAGAATTTTCATGTTTCTTTTACTTGAACCTAAAATAATTTATTTAAGATAGGGTGGGCTACTCCATCAATATGACTACTTGTCAACCATGAAGAGAATCATTGTTTGTGAGTTGGATCAGAAAACATTATGAAAAGGCAATCATAACTGTGAATCAATCAAATCATTCAGCATCATAAACTCTAGATCTATCAAGCTTAAATTCAGAGATGTTTAACAACATGTTATATATGATTTGATTCCTACAGTTATTATTTTGACCTAATATGAACTTACTTCTAGTCTGCACTCCGTGTATCGCATGGCAGCAGGAGGATCTGCGTCGATCGAACCAAAATTGCCATGACCACTTATTAGAGGGTATCTTAAGGAGAAATCCTGAAAAGAATAAATGAAAATTCATATTACATCAGAATAGGACTCCAATTAGCCAACTATATAAACTAAACTATAGAAAGAAACATGTACAGGACTTCAAACCAAGTTTATCAGATATAAAAATACCATTTTAAACAGAAGAACGAACAGATTGCATGTTTGAGAGGGAGAGAGACAAAATAGTACATGCCTGCCCAAACAAAATACATTTGCTGCAAACAATGTGCCTAACCAATACATTACTCAAAAAGTACAAGTGCGAACTGTTAACAAATAGCAGTAGCAAGATGAACCCTTTGGATTACTACAATAAATTTTGCTAAAAAACATACAAGAATATAATTCAAATTCACTCCATGCCATCAAAGAAATCAAGCTGATTTTATCCCACAAAAGTCACTGCTTTACCAGATAACATCTTGACCAACTAAACCTCATAAACAGTGAAAAGTTAGTTTCTTACTTTCCTCCCCAAAAGCTTTGATAATAAAGCTAAGACCTACCACATCACCATTTCAACCCAGTAACTGAAAACTGATTATCACTAATGATAAGTCCAACGTTTACATATTTTAAATATTTATAATAATAGTCAAATGAATTCAAAATTAAATCAGTAACATGCAGAGCAAGGTCAAGGTTACCTGAGCCATTCGCACTAAGGAATCATAGACAGCAGAGTCTCCATGAGGATGAAACTTACCAAGAACCTAAAAACAGAACTAACCGTTAGAGGAAGCAAAAGATGTTAATATAAAAAGTACCTAATTAGAAGAAATTCAGACCTCTCCGACAACCCTAGCACATTTCTTGAACGGTTTCCTCGAAGAAAGCCCCAGTTCATGCATTGCAAATCTTACGCCAACAAATTTAGAACAAAATGTAAATTCAACAAACAAACCAGTACAATAAACCAACAAGCAAATGATCAAATACAGGGTCAGAATCATACAAAATCCTGCGGTGAACGGGCTTTAATCCATCCCTAACGTCAGGCAAAGCGCGTCCAAGCAGAACAGACATGGAGTATGTGATATAGGAGCCAGTCATCTCCTCGTGGAGCTCTATGGGCACCACCCGGCCCGTGTCCTGGGATAGAGCGGTCAAGGCGATGCCATTGGCGTCCGGCTTTCGGTTCCTGGGAAGACGCGAACGTGGAGGTGGAGGAGGGTTAGGAGGAGAAACGAGAAAACGACTAGAGGAAGCAAAGAGGAGGTAGCCACGGTGACGTTGGAAGTGCAGAAATGAGGAGCTGAAGGAGGAACGGAGAGTTGAAGACAGAAGCATTGGAGTGGAAGTAGTAGCAGCTTTGGATAATTGAAGAGATGAAGGGTTCATTCCATTGACATGTATCTGTAAAACTGGTCTGTAAAACCCTAATAAGGGTTTTTGGGGATTGCTGTGCGCGCCAAACTTCAGAGAACCTCAAGTTTCTTTCAATTTAATCAGCGCGGCCAGAATTTTTGTTGAGTTATTTTGTCAAAATAAATTATTAAATAATTATATATTATTTTACTTGTAAAATTAAGGCATGAATAAAGATATTTTCGTTTTGCACTTATTTTCTAAAAATAATTCGAAATTTTATTTTATTGAAAATTCTCCATTATAAACATCTAAAATTATAATAAAAATAGTGCAGTTATTTGATTAGTAAAGAGTATTTTGATAGTTTTAAAATATTGTTTTAAATATTTTATACCAATACATTAATTTGAAACACTGATACTAAATACTTATTTTTACAAAATGTAATTCCACCCACTTTTAAGAGTTAACCCCTACCAAAAATAAACACCTATTTTTTTAAAAATGTAACTCCAACCACTAATTAACGGCTATTTAAATTGTTAATGTCAACCTAATTTAAAGTTATGTTTGGTATGAGTGGTTGAAGTTACAGTTTCAATAACTGTAACTCTTGTAATTGAATCTTTAACACGTTGAGTTCCAACAACACCATTATGTAACTCTTGTAACTGAAACTTTAACGCGTTGAGTTCCAACAACACCATTTTATAATGGGTCAAAAAAAAATTGGTGTGGGGTCTTAAAAACTGGTGCGGCATCCGATATCAATTATATTCAAAACTCCATCTTTTCAGCTAGATGGCAAACTCGATAATTATTTCGAAAATACTTGTAGAAAGTCTTATACCATATGAATATGTCTGTCTCCCGACGGTGTCTTGCCCACATCCACTACATGAGCTAAATATACTTCACATCCTTGTTGTAACATTCTATCCTCCAAAACTACGAAAAATAATCAGTTTAGGCAATCCCTTTTATCACGTTCAACCGTCATTAAGCCATTCAAATATTAAAGAATGAATCTCTTCGCCTTACAGCCCAAGATTACTTCATATCTAGATAAACAATCAATAAAGAATGAATCTCTTCGCCTTACAGCCCAAGATTACTTCATATCTAGATAAACAATCAACGGATAGATCGTATCAAGCTCACTCACTTCAACTTCAACAAATCCTTTACAAAAGTCTTCCCACCTATTACCATGTTCCCCGACGGATTTGATAGTCGAATATCATAATTTGTATTCCCTAATTCCTAATTTTTATCTTTAAATACACCAGTACAAACATTTGATGAAGTAAAAGTGAGATCTATCCATGTAAATACGAGAGTATCAAGGATGAGGTATATACATGTAATGATATCTGATGTATTCACTTCATCGCGCCCCCTTGAGTCATAGCTATGGGGTTGGGGCCTGTTATCACCACGATCAATGGCTCATGTAATGACACCTCATTTTTTCGATCTTCACGTGACACTTGGTGCCGATCTAGCACCCATTTAAACCGATATTGCTTTAACTATAGGTGCCCTATAAACATGCGCCTTCTATGGGCAATCCTTTACCTTATGATCCGTGGAGTCATGCTCAAAGCACGCCCTTGAGACCATCTAACACTCTCCCTTGTGTATATTCCTATATATAATACAAGCCGAAATGGTACCATTAGAGTCCCCACGAGACGAGGACTTGTCACTGATTTAGATCGTGGGTGGATTGCTTTGCCCACCAAACCCTTGGCTCTAAACAAAATAGCCACTATGGGCGTTAGACTTTGCCTTCGTACTAAGGCTGTTGGATGAGGATTGACCACCATTCCCCTCATACCTTCACTTAGAGTATTCACGGTGGTAGCATATATTATTAGAGGCTCAACTGTGGTCCCATACGAATAATGCTATTTGAACATCTCTCCTAACAACAACGACATATTTTAATGGTAACATGCATCGCTTTCATTTTTGAAGCATCAATGCTTACCCCAGCATCCGTCATTCTCTCCGTTAATGAGCTCTCTGTTAATGAACATCTACTCTGGACACTTATTTACAATGGTAACACCCAAGAGCTTTTTTTTTTTTTTCATTTGGATAACTATAGTCTTATTGCTAACTTGTCCCTTATTGTGACATTACTCCGCTTCTTAAATATGTTTGACCGTCTCATTAAAATCTTTTGTTTGAAGTTTAATTAATTTTATTTGAAATTTTTTTATAGGCAATAAAAAGTTTACTATACTTGTATAGACCACTTTTTAAAAGTTTGCAAAACAAAAGTTTAATTTTCACTTCATATCACATACTGTGATCGTAATTCACAAATTGTGAGCGTAATTCATAGAATCTATGAATTGTAAAATTTAGGGGTATTTTAGAAAATTTGACCTATGAAATGAAAAACTAAACTTTTAAAAGTTTGTTTTTGTATAATTTTTAAAATAAGTATTTAAACTTTAAAAAACTCATTTTTTTAGAATTTTCATATTTTATTTTTTAAATTTTAAACTTTTAAAATTCTATCCATTTAGGGGGTGTTTGGATCCCTTAGTAGCTAATAATTAACCAACTAATTTTTAAGAGCTACTAACAATTAGCTAGCCAATAATTAATAGAGGTGTTTGGATTCTTTAATAGCTAATTAGCAAATAATGCCTAAATGACCAACTTCTCCTCATTAATTACTAACTAGCTAGCTAATAATTGTGGGGGCTATTTAGTATTTTGCTATGTGTTAAAAGATATTAAGAAGTGTTAGTAGGGTTGGGCCAACTAATGAAATAATTGTTAAGAGTTCATGCTCTTAAAAATTAAAAGGTCTCTTAAGAGATTTGTTTGGATCCCTATCTATTAATTTTATCTTTTAATTTTATCTTTTAAGGGATTCAAACGGGTCTTAAATAATCAACTATTAATTTGATTTTATAACCCAAGCTCAAATCTCATGCCATGAGGTCGGTCGAGAGTTCAAATTATCAGCGGAAACGCTATGTTTGAAAAAATACCTACATTAATTTCCATTACATAGTACTACTTTTCGGTGTAAAGTCCCTATGCAATTGCACTCACGTATGAGTTTGGAATACAAACAAAACTCTAGGGGTGAAAAAAAATTGATTGGGATGTGAGAAAAAAAAAGCTGTTCCATTTCATTTATAACGTGCCGGGTGATACCAATCAGGCCCAAATGCCCCAAAAAAATATCTCGTCCCAAAGAGATAAGGGAAGGGCAATATAGGCATTTCATAAAATAGAAAGTGGGGCCAGTGAAAGGCTGGCGCCATATGTTAAAGATCCGGATTCCAAAACCTCATCAAATCCCACTCACAAAACACACAATTCAAATCCACTCTCAATAATAACCTACACTACCACTCTCTCTTTCTCTCTCTCTCACTAACTCACTCTTTCTCTGAATCTCAAACGAAAGAAAAAATGAGAGAAATCATCAGCATACACATCGGCCAAGCCGGAATTCAAGTCGGAAACTCTTGTTGGGAGCTTTACTGTCTCGAACATGGAATCCAACCCGATGGCATGATGCCCAGGTCGCTTTTCTTTCTCTCTTTTTAATTTTTTCGATCGGATCGGTACGATTTTCTAGGGTTTGTTTTGAAAATGGCCTTACATTGTCGATTTAGCGTGTTGTGTCTCTGTAATTGAGTAATGTTGATGTTTATAATGACCTAGATTTGTTAATTTCGCGAGTTATTTGTAGATTCGTGGCTGTTGATTGTTATTAAGAAATGTTGATGTTTGGTTTTGCAGCGATACGACGCTAGATTCGTGTAATGATGCTTTCAATACCTTCTTTAGCGAAACCGGTGCCGGTAAGCATGTACCGAGAGCTGTGTTTGTGGATCTCGAACCGACTGTTATCGATGAGGTCAGAACTGGCCCTTATCGTCAGCTTTTCCACCCTGAGCAGCTTATGTCTGGCAAGGAGGATGCCGCCAACAACTTCGCTAGAGGACATTATACGGGTAAATCTGGTGTTTTGTGTTTGTGGAATTTGGATGGTGGGTTATATATACGGTGTGTTCGTTTTGGTTTGTTTAGCTAGTTGTTTGTTGTTGCAGTTGGGAAGGAGATTGTGGATCTGTGTCTTGATAGGGTGAGGAAATTGGCTGATAACTGTACTGGGTTACAAGGGTTTTTGGTTTTCAGTGCTGTTGGTGGCGGTACTGGTTCTGGTTTGGGGTCATTGTTGTTGGAACGCTTGTCTGTGGATTATGGAAAGAAGTCGAAGCTTGGCTTCACCATTTACCCTTCTCCTCAGGTATATAATTGGATTTTGTATGATATTGTATAGAGTTTTAGATGCTGGTTAATGTTAGAGACTTTGGTAATTTTTAGACTTAGATGTTTGTTTATTGTTGGTGATTCTGATTCAGGTTTCAACTGCTGTTGTGGAGCCTTATAACAGTGTTCTCTCTACACATTCTCTCCTTGAACACACAGATGTTGCTGTGCTTCTAGACAATGAAGCCATTTATGACATCTGCCGCAGATCTCTTGATATTGAGAGGCCAACTTACACTAATTTGAATAGATTGATATCACAAATCATATCATCCTTGACAACTTCATTGAGGTTTGATGGTGCTATCAATGTTGATATCACAGAGTTCCAGACCAACCTTGTACCTTATCCCCGCATTCACTTCATGCTCTCTTCATATGCCCCTGTCATCTCTGCTGAGAAGGCATATCACGAGCAGCTCTCAGTACCTGAAATCACAAATGCCGTGTTTGAACCTGCAAGCATGATGGCCAAATGTGATCCAAGGCACGGGAAGTACATGGCATGCTGCTTAATGTACCGCGGAGATGTTGTCCCCAAGGATGTTAACGCTGCTGTTGCTTCGATCAAAACCAAAAGGACTGTGCAGTTTGTTGATTGGTAAGGGAACTTGTACTCTTATCAGTTTTATTGTCAATATGTTAATTGTTTGAGATTGTCTATTTATTTTGACCTGAGATGATTGGATTTTGCAGGTGTCCAACTGGGTTCAAATGTGGTATCAACTACCAAGCTCCAACTGTTGTACCAGGAGGTGACCTTGCAAAGGTACAAAGAGCCGTTTGCATGATAAGCAACAACACAGCAGTTGCCGAGGTGTTCTCGCGCATTGATCACAAATTCGATCTGATGTATTCAAAGAGGGCGTTTGTTCACTGGTATGTGGGTGAAGGCATGGAGGAAGGAGAATTCTCTGAAGCCCGTGAGGACTTGGCTGCTCTTGAGAAAGACTATGAAGAAGTTGGCGCTGAAGGTGTCGAGGATGATGAAGAAGGTGAAGACTATTGATATGTTCTTTGTTTAGCATTTGATTTTCCTTATCTTTGTGCTATTATTTCTGTCGGTTTCGTACTATCTTGTGAGATTTATCAACATATGTGTTGTGATGTAATGTCATTGGAATTATGCTGCAGTCCAGATCATATTATGTGGTAGAAATATGATTGTTTTTGTTCTACTTGTGCTTATGAGATCTATAATATTCAGTCTTTTTGTGTCTACAATTTTAAGTTGTATTTAGTGTAGCATTTTGTTCTATTCTATTATGGGATTCTTAATTGCTGGGTTCTACCACAAAATCTTCACCATCGGACCCTACGTTTTTAAGGCAGTCAACTATGATTCTATGGACATAAGTTGTTATTTCAAAATGAGCAAGCATTTAAATAAAATACAGTGATGGCAAGTAGAATAGTTATATGGTTGAAAATGTGAATGGTAATTGAAAGTGTAAGAAGTGAAGAGAAGAGAAAGGTTGGTCTGTCTAACATTTGGTTATGTTGTGCATAGAATGTTTGGTTTAGTTGATATTTCTTATCTATCTATTATGATCATCTACTGGTCAAATTTAAACCTACACACATAATCATTTATTATATACACCTCCTCTTCCTCCTTCCCTCTCTTCACTTCACACAAACAAACCTCTCCATCTTCCTCTTCCTCCAATGCCAAACATTACATTACACATCAAATTCTCATTGTGAGTCTTCTATGGCTAAAGAAAAGGATTCTGATCATAATTTCTTCCAGGTAAAAACTCTATTTTCTACATTTTTTGTATGCATGTTTCGTTCTTGAAATGTGGTCATGCAATTAATTTCTTCTCTTTTATTTTAACAAGAATGAATATATAATGGTAATTTGAGCCATTCTTTCTTTCATTTACTATAATGTATTTAGTTTTCAGATGAGAACACTTAGGAATCATACAGATACAGTGCATGTCTTTATATAAAAGATGATTTTTCATTTGTTGCTGTGCAATTTGGTTTTTTGAATGTCTGTTTGGGATAGGAAATATGTGAACTTCTAGTGTCATGAAAATTTCAATACTAAATAAATAATTTTTTCATACATCTAATGATCTTTAAAATTGCACCAATAACTCCAGGGAACTTGTTTAATATTTTTATTGTAAAATTGAAAATGTAAATGATTATACACGTTAAAACTGTTGGTTCCAGTTCTCATATTTGGATTGTTAAAATATAAGAATTTTTTATTGTTGAATTACAAATAAATGTTTAATTATAAAATATATTTTATGTATAATTTCTTTAATTATTTTAAATAAAAATAAATTTAAGTCCAACCTATTATATTAAAATATTATCTAAAATTTTTATCAGAACTTATAAAGTATAAGTTGATAAAACCATGATATTTAAAATGTAATATAATTATAGAAACATAATTACAGATTAAAAATTCCTATAACATAAATTGAGGGTGTGTTTTTCACTCTTGAATTAAAAATAATTCATCTATCAAATTAGCATGATCTCGTGAATGACTAACATAAAATAAAATGACCATATATTATACAAGAACCTAAATGTTTATGAAGAAAAGTTGATGAATCAAGTGTTGACTAACGAATCGAGAGACTCTCATCTACCAATCAGAAAACAAGACTGGTTGGTCGGTTCAATAGAACCTCAAACTTGTTCAACCACATAAAGTGAAACTGTGTCTTATGTTATGTTATGTATTGTACTCATCTGACTGTTAGATTTGTGGAATATGCAGCTTTGACTTTCGATTTTGAGTTTGCTTCCAAAATTTAGAACCATATTTTTCTTTTTCTTTTTTTAATTATTAAATATTAATATTGAGATGGAGATACACCATTTTGTATACAACGATATTATTAATTGCTGCTATTTAAATAAATTATAAAAACCCCCCTCATATTTTCTATGTTCGGTTTGGGCTAATGAGTTTGGTAGTTCAGATGGGCCCAATAAATGTTGGGCCAATAAGTGGAAAACTGGCCCATTCTCAGTATATTGAATAAATTTGAATGGATCTTGTTGGATTCCTGCCATTTACATTGTTGTAATTTTAATAACTCAAATTGAATTCAATTACAGGAGATTTTCTACAACCACCAAACATTTTTAGTTGAATAATGACAACTTTTATCTCATCAAGCTTCTTCTATGGGAGTTGGATTGGAAACACATACACTATATACAACCAGTCAAACTTGTAAGTAGTTTTTTTTTCTTCTCTCTCTTTTAATTTATATGTAAAAATGTAGGTTCGATTTGTTTAAATTTATATTATGATAACTATGCTTTTGTGTTTTCTCTGTGACTAAGTAAGTTAATTTAGTTTCTTAGGAAGACCATTTTTGATAGGGATTATATTTATTTGTTTTTTAAATGGTAAATTTGACTTTAGAGCTAAAAACATAGTGGCAGATAGTGAATAGGCCCACATCATAAAACTTATCAAAAGTATTTAAAATATTATAAATGTAGAATAAGACAATTAATTCAAACTTTTTGTTACCCTTCCACAAACAAAATATAGTTAATAAAGAGATATCTCCTTCCACAAACAAAATTTAGTTAACAAAGAGATATCTTAATTTACATTTATATATATATATATATATATAGAGTAGAATCTCGATAAATGAATGTTCGGTAAATGAATAATCTCGTCTAATGAATAAATTTCTTCGGTTCCGACTTGGGCTAATCAGCTTAACGAATAATCTCGTTTAATGGATTAACGAATAAATATAAATGAAGTATATATAGTCCCTATTTAAATATAAATGAATAATTACTATATTTCAAACAATATATTTTTATTTATATAATATATTATGTATACATTTCATCCATTGAATAATTTTCAAGCACATTAATAAGTCATATTTTTTTGAAAAATGCATCCAAAGTTGATTGCTTTTTTTCTCCCCCAAATTGTATCTGATCATTGATTTTATGTAAAGCATGCACCACTTTTGAAATATTTTGATCATGTTGCACCAAGTAATTTTGTATAGTGACAGTAGCTTGAAAAGCTTCTCTTGAGGACACTTGTGGTATAGGGAAACTATCGTCAGGTTCGGGATCATTTGTCTCATCATTTAGTACAGATGCAATAATTTCTTCGTCCGTAGGAGATTCCATAACCGCATTACTCTCTTCAGGATAGTTCAGAAGATGTTCAACATTTCGATAAATAAATATTTTATTTATTAATCGATAAATAAATAATCTCGCTAAACGAATATTTTTTTGTGGTCTCAAAGGTATTCATTTATCGAGGTTCTACTGTATATATATTCAATATATATTTAATATATGTAGTATATGTTTGGCACTAGATGTTACATTAGATGTCGAGTTATCGGTTGAAATAGCGATTAGCTGTTAGCCGTTAAATTAGATTTAAAGTAGCGATTTGACTTAAATATTTGATAATAACAATTAGATGTTGAAATAGTTGTTAGATGTAAAATTACTTAAATAATACAATATATTATTTTTACCTTACAATATCATTTATTAATATGAATACTCATTTTTAAACCATTTTCTCTTTCAAAATTTTTAATTTAAAACCAATCATCCTTTAGTTATCAAGTTATTGACTAATTTTAAAAAAATAAATAAATATAAACTAACTAAAAAAAGTTATTTAAATTTTTTTAATCATATTTCATAAATAAAAATATTATTAAAATTAACTAATTTAGTATAAATAAAAGCTTTTAATATTATTAAGGGTAAATTAGTAATACCCATAAATTGATAAGGGTAAAATGAGAGTTTTTTTATTAGCGATTTGTGGAAAACTATTTGAAGTAGCGTTTTGGAAATCGCTAATTAAAAATTTAATTGCTAATAAAAAACTTCTCCTAAACAGTTAAATTGTCAAATTTTTGCTGCTTAAAAATCTAATTACTACTTAAATTCTACCGTAGTATTTTTATCGGGAGTCGAACATACACCTTCCATTTTCCTGAATAATTTAAATTTTCCAAAAGAAATCATTTATTTACGTGTACATATATTTGTTTATTCTAAGTTAAAGCTGTCCATTTGTATTATTTCTGCTATTGCATAATTCTTTATAAGCTTTAGCTTATGCTAGATGTAGCTGTGCTGTTAAAAAAATTAATATTGCTATGTTGTGTAGCATAATTGTGTTTGGTGTAGGTATGTTATCAAGCAAATTTTAAAGAAATTAATTAAATTAAAAGTTATTTTAATATTTATTATAAAAAAATACTTTTTAAAATAAATTATTAAACGACAATTTTAAAGTGATAAATATTCAATTTTTTTTTTTAAAAAAAAAAGTCTCTTAATCAAATATTGCAGTATTTTTTCAATGTAAAAAAATAATAATAATTAAAATGATAAGAAAAAAAATTCATTAAATTGAAACCATCAATAATATATCCAATATATCCCCTATTAACAATTAATTTATTAGGCGATGTTCTTTTAGCCACCATGCTACAAGTTCCTTGTTGAGCTTTCCCGATACAACAACTTCAGACAATACTGGAATTAGTTTTTACATAATTGAATAATATTTTAAAAATTATTAATATATAAAAATTATTTTTAAAGACACAATAATAAATTGAAAATATTATTAAAATTAGGTGCACCTACTTCTTCCTTAAACATCTGTATTTAACATGTTTTTCAGACCAAATCTCCACACTGAGGAACATACGTTCTTATTAGGTTATATTCCTCCACACCATGGAAATATTGATAGCCTTATCAGGCAAATAAAAAATCATAGGTTCTAAACATGTTTCAATTCGGTGAAACACAAAACCTATACATAACTTTCTTAAAATAGCTAAATATGATCAACCTAAAAACCTCTGCATACATGGTGTTGGGTTTCCTATATTGATACATATTTAACCATCAAAACTAACAGCCAAAATATGTACATAATTATACTAGTTGAGAGATAATAACACATGGAAATAATATTTTATACATAAAATACACACATAATTCTATAATTCTATTAGTTCGGAGCATTTAAAAATAAATTTATATCTACATTTAATACCTTATAAAAAAAAAATGAATAATACCACACTAGTTTGAATTCAATCAACTTTTTTCTTTCCCTTTAAAAATATATTGTTGGTTAAGATTATTTTCAAAAATAAATAAATAAATAATAAATTTTAAAAATGTGAATTTTTTCATAGAACTCCACCTGTGTTTGTTACTTAACCATAATGCATCATCATAAAACTTCACACCATGTAGATTTTTCTCCAAAAGTGGCATCTTGCAACCTATAAACTTGAATCTTCGGAACTAAAATATCAACCTAAGATGAACATAATAAGCTACAAGTTCAGTTCTGCAAAGACTACAATCTTGTTATAAAGCCTTCAACTAGACAACAACTTCCATGTACAAGTTTAAAGATTTTCCTAAGAAATACCTAAAAAAAATAGTTGTTATTGTTAAGAGCTAGGAATTGTCCTTACAAGTTGTTGATTCAAGTTATACAAAATAAGACAAGAACATCACCATTTTTCCTATCAAAGTTAGAAAACAGTAACAGTAACATCAATGCATCAATTAAGCCAACACTCAAGTCCAAACAAAAACATTGCACTCAACTGAAAATCAAAATATGACACCTGTACTTTCATATGTTGTTCATTCCATCGTTTTGTGATAAACATGTCTCTAAAACGTAGTAATGCATGAGATATTGTTTACAAATAGCAATGAATATATATATTTTTAGATTAAAAAATCTATATCTAGATAACCATGCATGTAGATCTCATATCAATGGTATATATTTGGTGTTACTTCTAATCGTAAAATAATAATTACTTGGATGGTGAAATTTTAAGTATGGTTTTCCTCCCTCTTAAATTACACGAAAAAAATTAATGCAGGAATGTAAATTTGGAATAGATGAATGTTGCGTTTGAAATTTCAAAATCCAATAAGTAATTGTTTACAAGTTCCTTAAATATAACCATTTGTCTTGTAGTGCTGCTTGACAAGTATGTGAAGGATATACCTTATTTTCCATTAACTTGATTATAAATTTTATAAATTTTGTCTAAATTTGAGCCGCTTGTGATTATGAAATAATATTTTTTAGTAGTTAAATTTCAAATACATATTTCATCCATACCAAATTTATTATCACAAATTATTCTTATATATATAAATTTAGAATGGAGGAGAATTGATATGTTTAGAATTTTACCAACCTAAAACTGATTATGGATTGTTAATGTGAATATGTGTAGATTGACTGAAAGAAGTTGAATATTTTCATGACTATCATCGATATTATTTGGTTTTGAACTTATCATTGCATATCCTACATGAGTAGGATTGTTGGCAAATCAATATTTCTAGTTATTCATGTGAATTTGTGTAGATTGGCTGAAATTAGTCGAATATTTTGATGAGTACTATCATCTATATTACTTCATTTTAAACTTCTCATTGGATATCTTACATGTGTAGGATAGTTGGCAAATCAATATTTTAGTTTGGTGCTTCATGTTCTAACCCTAAAACTGTACGTAAGATCATATTCTGAGCAAAATAGGGTTTGTTAGTTTCATTGGGTTGAATTGCTGCTAGTAGTACTTCTTTCAAGCCTCAAATGACTTCAACCAGGCACAAAACTTAGAGAATTAGATTTTAGAGAAATGTGCCTAGGTTTTTGTTTTGTTTAATCACAAATCTATAAAAAGCTTATGTTAAGGTAGTTGTATACCTCATTCAGATGGAAATTTAAGATGTTTACGTGCATGTTATACTATGTAATTATGAAACTATGATTGGGACTAGTTTAAATGTTAGTTGTTAAGTTTGCTATTGAAATGGTAATCAACATTTTGTAACATTACTAAAAGCCTCCCAAGCGAGTGCATGTATGTTTTTTTCAAGTAAAACACGTAGGAGACATTGATATGCATATGCATGAATAGAAGAAATCAAGATACACACAAAACCAAACTATCATTATTATTAATTATTTAAATAATTAATACAACAACAGAAACAAATGCACACAAAACACAACACAATCCACGAAACCAAAAACTGAGATTGTTTGAGTTACATAAACATACATAACAAGTAAAAAAAAAAAAAAAAAAAAAACTACAAATAAAAAGTAAAAACTAATGAAAAATGGTGATTGCAATGCAGATAGGCGTTTGATGATCTAAGCAGCCGCATTATCATCATTGAAAACGTTGATATGATGATCAGATGGAGGAGATTCCCAGTCCAAAGAAGACGAACTAACATCACCGCCATTGTTAATCTGAGGTTGGTGCATAGGAAAAGCATCTTCATTTTCATTTATCAAAGAGTTGAGAAACGAAGAGAAAACTTCATCAGTAGCTCCACAATCATCCTCCTCCTCCTCCCGCCGCACCCTCACATGATCATGTTCAGACTCATTTCCGAAGAATCCGACATCATCTTCCAGACCAAAAGCCGTGAAATATCCAACATCAATTGTCGGAACATTGACATAGTTAGGGTTAGGGTTTGGAATAACCAATTGAGGAGTCGAATCAGTTGGTTTAGGTTTAGTATGATGAGAGTCGAAAGGCTTATGTGTCCTCGGATCGATCCCTTGACTTATGAGCTTCTTACTTAGATGAGTGTTCCAGTAGTTCTTTATCTCATTATCTGTCCGTCCCGGTATTCTCCCAGCAATCAAAGACCATCTACGAAAATAATAATAAATAAATAAACAAAATTGTCCAAAATCTATAACCCTAGCCCTGGAGATATGGAATACTACCGGTTGCCGAGCAGGCGGTGGAGGCGGAGGATGAGATCCTCTTCATCGGGAGCGATGTGTCCGCGCTTTACAGACGGACGGAGATAATTCATCCACCGTAGACGGCAGCTCTTTCCGCATCGGAGCAATCCGGCTTTTTTAGGTAGCGTTCTCCACCTTCCTTCTCCTTCTCTCTTTATATAGTTCGAAAGTAGCTCGTCTTCCTCCGCCGTCCATGGCCCTCTCTTCAGTCCCACCTTGCTGCAACACGGCGTTGTTTTCGGAGTCGGAGTCGGTGTCCTCATTTCTTCTATTACTATGGATTGGGGCTGTGACACTGTCTGTGTGTGTATGTATGTATATAATGGCTACTTCTTGGATCAGCTGTTATTATTGTTTATATTTGAAATTACTAGAGTACCCCTGCTCTATGTCGATAATTACGGTGGAAGAGATTTTATTGTAGTGGGTGTGGGTGTGTATGTGAAGGCTTGGCTTCACCCACGTGGACGGACAGACAGGCTGGTGTAGCGGCATTGATGACTGCATTCAAATTGGGTCACATATTATATATGCTCTCTCTTTTGCCTCTAGTTTTTATAGGAGCTTCTATTATTTTCATTTTTTAAATAAAAACAATAATGTGGAGATTTTTTTTCCTGTATTGTTGAAATTGGTAATAGAAATATGTATTTATAGATATTACTGGAAATACATATAAAACAGGTGTTACTAAATAATAATGTGGGTTTGATATTGAATTATTTGAAAAATGGCCACCATGAGATTCTTTAATTTTTTATTTTAAAATTTTTCATCATTTTAATATTTTATTTTTATTAAATTTAAAATAATTTATATATAAAAAAAATTCAACTGATTACATTAAATTTTAACAAGTGGGATATTACTAGTGGTTAAAAAAAAAAAAAAAAACCAATTATCATATTATTATATAATCAAAAGGACGCGTGTAATAAGAAGATGACACTGTGTTTTTAGATCGACTTGCACATGCTTGCTGTTTAGGAGAAGTGAGAGTGTTGACAATCAAGATAGCAGGAAAACAAACAGTATTATCAAAATCAAAACCTTCACCTATGGACCATCTCCAATAAATCTCACTTTCATATTCTAGTTTATAAAGTTCAATCTTGTGCTGTCGGAATAAGTCAATTTGATCAGATAAACTAGTCTATAAATTGAAAATAAAGTTAGGTTAAATTGCTATATAACATTAATTATATTTTAATAAAAAATTTTAAAAATATATTTCGACATAATTTAATAACAAATTTTAATATAATTTAATAGTAAAGGGATGTTTCAAAATATTTCCATATTTCAATTAGTATAAACTTTTAAATCATTATAATTATATATATTTAAATTTAAAAAATATTAGAATAAATTAATTTATAAAATTTATTTTCTCTATCATTTTATATTAGAAAAAAAAAGAGAAATTGGAAAAATATAAGTAATTAATTAATAATTCATATTTTTAGATTTATAAATTAATAAAAAAAATATTTTATTTTATAATTAAAAAAATTTATATGGTGTATTTTGATTAATTATGAAATATAAATAGTTTTTTAAAATTAATTTATCAAATTAAAAATAATTTATTATAAATATTAATTTATAAAATTAAAAAATTAAAATTATAGTTTTTGTTATTATTATTATTATGAAACATGAATTATTTTTAATATTTATTTAAATTATTTTATAAAAACTAATAAATAAAATGATAAAAATCTCTCTCCATGGACGTAGACGTGGCATCCGCCACTTGCTGAAACCGCGAACTGTCACCAACTCAGCCGTGCTCATTTCGTAAAATGAAATCAATCTAAAATCTATTATTCTAATTTTTCTAATTATTATATTATTTTTTATGCTTTGGAGTGAACCTCAAGTTCAAATTTTATCAGACAACGACCATCCATCCAATTTCATCAGATCGGCTTTCATTCCATTGCTTCCTCTGATTCGACTGGTTCTTCTAGCTCGAAGCAACTCATCTCTGGAACTGTCTCTCTCTCATTTCCTCATCTTTAGAGATCTGATTCGATAACGAAGTTGGTTGTTCAGTGTTGAGCAAATCTTATCTGGGAATCTGTTTGTCCATCCATGTAAGCGACTTCTTAGACCTAGACGATTCACTTTTGAATTTGTTTACAATTGCTTATAATTAGTGAAGATCTGATTAGGTTGTGGTGTTTTTACTTATTTGAGTACAACCCATGAAGGATTTGCCAAATGCAAGTGCAGAGCCAATAGGGCAAAATTTGATAAAACTGATAAGCAATTTATGTTTTTCAGTTTTCGTATTCTCAGTGCTTGTATTTACAGTTATTGCCATCACATATCAGCCACCAGATCCGTGGCTTGAATCTGCTCCGGCATTGACTAGGCTTTTTACCGAAACTGAAAATGCAACTTTCAAAGATGACAATTCCATCATCAAAACAGGTGAAGATTTGCAGTCTTCTCCTTTTGCGCCTTCTGTGCCGCCTGTTAGTTCAATCACTGAGGAAGTGATTGAGAAAGCTGAAGAGAAAATTGAGAATGAGAATGCGAAGAAAATCACTGAGGAGGAGAAGACCAGTGAGGAGGATAAGGTTGAGAATTCAACTGTTGTTGTTGTTAAACAACCTGATTGTGATGAGTTGAAGGTGATTAATTGTTCTGATCCTATGGTCTTAATTACTGTGGAGAGGTTTAATTTGAAGTGGTTTAAGTCTATTGTGTTTTTGGAGTATCAGACTCCTGTCAATGGGTCGAAACCGAATGAGTGTGATGTATCTTGGAGATTTAGGAATAAGAAGGAGAAGTCTTGGAGGAAGTATAGGGATTTTAGGAGGTTTAGGTTTGGATACACAGATAACTGTACATACAAAGTTGTGAAGGCAGGTGGTTTTCATTCTGGTGTTAATGCCAGAAGATTTGTTGGGAGTAGAGTTAATGCTAGGCGAAGTGGTCATAATGCTAAAATCACACCAGGTTTTCGTGACGATGAAATCAATGACACGCTCCCAAGCTTGGGATCGGATATGAATTTTAGGAAAGGCAAGTACTTGTATTATTCGCGTGGAGGGGATTATTGCAAGGGGATGAATCAGTATATGTGGAGTTTCTTGTGTGGTTTAGGAGAGGCTATGTATTTGAACAGGACATTTGTTATGGACTTAAGTTTATGCTTGTCTGGTAAGTATAACCCAAGCAATAAGGATGAGGAGGGGAAGGATTTCCGGTTCTATTTTGACTTTGAACATCTTAAGGAGGTGGCATCTATTGTTGATGAAGGTGAGTTCTTGAGGGATTGGAAGAAGTGGGATCGTTCTCATAAGAAGAAAGTGCCAGTCAAGAAAGTTGTGACCCATAAGACAACACCAATGCAGCTCAAAAAAGAGAAGAGCACCATTATATTGAGGCAATTTGATGCACCAGAGCCAGAGAACTATTGGTATAGAGTGTGTGAAGGGCAAGCTGCAAAGTACATTCAACGGCCTTGGCATGCACTTTGGAAGTCCAAGAGATTAATGAATATTGTATCGGAGATAAGTGGGCGTATGGATTGGGATTTTGATGCAGTTCATGTGGTTCGTGGAGAGAAAGCACAAAACAAAGAACTCTGGCCTCATCTAGATGCAGATACATCACCTGATACACTTGTTACTAAGCTTCAAGGAATGATTCAGCCTTGGAGAAACCTCTATATCGCCACAAATGAACCCTATTACAATTACTTTGATAAGCTTAGGTCTCAATACAAGGTTCATTTGCTTGATGATTACAAAGAGCTCTGGAGTAACACAAGTGAGTGGTACAATGAAACAACACTTTTGAACAACGGACGGCCAGTAGAATTCGACGGGTACATGAGAGTTGCCGTGGATACAGAGGTATTTTACAGGGCGAAGACAAGGGTTGAAACATTCTACAATTTGACAAAAGACTGCAAGGATGGGATTAATACCTGCTGATGCTGAGTAAATTCATTTTCTAGTTTTGACGCCATCTCTGAATGAAAGTGATGAGTTTCTTTTTGTGCTGTTTGTGTTCTTTCATTCTATTGCATTTCCTGTTGATCATGAAAGCCCTGTATCTTATTATTTAGATTCAACATACTTGTACTATTGTTATTATTTTTTGATAAAATTTACCTTACAATATTGTTAACTAATTCTATAGTCAGTATGTTATGTATGAATTTCTGATGATATTCTCTTGCAGACACTTTTATTGATAGAGATTTGTGTTGTCTAAGGTTGAAATCAATGCATTTGCTCTTGCACAACACAGAAACACAAGGATAGTTGTTGGTTGGGGGTTGTTTGAGAAGCTGTTTATGATATTCCTTCTACCAGCAGCTAAGTGTGACTAGTGTGTGCTTGAAATCTGATTTGGGAGATTGCTTTCAATTAAAGATAAAGAATGTGTAGAATCAATAATTAAAGCCTCTGGTTCACTCTCTTGGTGTGTATCTGTTTTATATTTGACATCTCACTTTATAATTTATTTTAAAACGTCAATTTGTTAAAAAGAAAATAATGATAATTACTTTAAACAGGACATATCGACGCAATTGAGTAATATTTGGCATTCTTTTTTAGCCTTCGGTGGTGTGTATCATGAAGAGTAGGATGAAATGACATACATACCCCTGTATGTAACTAGTAAAAATCTATTAAAAAAATGGAAAACGGGATTTGAACCCGACGTGAATCGAACACGCAACCTTCTGATCTGGAGTCAGACGCGCTACCATTGCGCCACGGATCCACTTGTTGGTAAAGAGTGATTATGTATATATTAGACACTTTTAAGTGACTAACAAGATAACATCATTAAAAATATGCCCCATTTTACTTTTTACGGTAGAACCTCGATAAATGAATGTTCGGTAAATGAATAATCTCGTCTAATGAATAAATTTCTTCGGTCCCGATTTGGGCTAATGAGCTTAACGAATAACCTCGCTTAATGCATTAACGAATAAATATAAATGAAGTATATATAGTCCCTATGTAAATATAAATGAATAATTACTATATTTCAAATAATATATTTTTATTTATATAATATATCATGTGTACATTTCATTAATAAGTATTTGATATTGTGGTTTGGCTCGTAACCAAATCAAATTTTTCTTTCACCCATGCTTGCATATCTTTTTTGCTAGTACTTGGATGCTCCTTCTTATGCTCACATATGGCTCTCCTTATTTGATATGTTAAAGTAATTTTTATTACGGGCTTTGCTTGCTCTTTGGAAGCCATATGATTGTATTATGAAGATATAATGAGAATATAGAATTATATATATTATAGCTTTATATGAGGTATTGAGTAGACATCATAACTTTAACTATCATGCATGTACGTAATAGTTTCAATACATGGTATTTTACACTTTATCCAATCTCACTACATTCATGTACGTGATACTTTGCACTTAAACTTTAATTACATTCATGTTTTAAGAATTCTACATTCGTGTACGTGATACTTTGCACTTATTCTACTCAATGCATACATGTACAATTAATTAATCTAGAATTCTAAAAACATGCATGTAATTAAAATTTAAGTTCTAAATACATATGAATTTAATACAAAATTATGTAATAAGAAAACTAAAATTATCATATAAATGAATTATTATTCATTTTTCGATAAATAAATATTTTATTCATTAATCGATAAATAAATAATCTGGCTAAACGAATATTTTTTTTTTCCCAAAGGTATTCATTTATAGTGGTTCTACTGTATTTTGAAAAAGGCAATGAATACAAACCTAAATATTAGAGTTTCGCCATTTTTTTTTTCATAATTGGCAAAGTTGGGTTTGCATCAATATAAAACTAACCTTTTTTTCATTAATTAAAAATATAAATATTTAATCACTAATTTTAGATTCTTTCTAGTGAAATATCTGAAACAGTAAAAAAAAAAAATTGATCTAGAATTGTACTCATCCTTCAAAAATACAACGGAATCGTCCTTCAGATACAAAAGCATTCAAATATGGAAACATTGAGAAAAGAAGAGTGGCGTTTGAGAAATGGTGGGAAAATCCCAAAGAGTATGATGACCAAAACATGGTTCCAACGCATTGTCGTCCAAGTATTCATTCACACCATTCATTGGATTGCCATATAACGATGACGCAGAGTATTGTCTTTCGATTTCAGATAGCTCTTCACCATGATTACTGAACTCTTCAGGCATCATATAACTACTCCCTTGATGAACAAAACCTGTCGACCATGAATGATCTTCCAACAAACCACTCGATTCAATCTCTGGAAAACAGTTGCTCAAATCCGGCCTATATGCATCATCACCAATCTCAAAAGCATTAGCATCTTGTTTGATTATATCATCAATACTACCAATGTTGTTATCACTACTACCTCTACCCTCTACTACAGTACTCGGTTTTATTATAACATGCTTAGTTTTATTAGACGACGAGGAAGGAGGAGGAGAGGTTAGTCTCAAGCTCTTCTTCTGGTTAAGGAGATTGTTGATCTTGACAGAGAGATGAGTATCGGTGAAGATAGGGTTAGAGAAGTTGGTACGAGTATTGGAGCCTCGAAGAAGAAAAGCAGCGAGATCGTAAGCACGAGCAGCTTCTTCAGCTGTGTGAAAAGTTCCAAGCCACATTCTGATCTTCTGAGTGGTGTCTTTGATCTCCGCCACCCATTTCCCTGATGGTCTCTGTCTAACGCCAACAAATTTGCTTCTGGTTTTGGTGGTCTCTTCCTTGACGACTTTTTCTTTTTTGTGTTTGTGTCCCATTGAGAGCACACTAACACTAGTGTTGGGGGTTTTTGGAGTAAATAGAGAGAGTGAGGAGGAGATGGATTATAAAGAGAAGGGAATGAGGAGAGTGGAAGGCTCGTCGTATGTAATTGTCAGCATGTCAGTGTTGGTCTGATTTTTCAATGTATGTATATGAGGGAGGGAGGAGGTCAACTCCTGATCTAATTTTCGTGAAGGCACGAAGAAGTGGTGACACTTGGAGAGTAATGAGCTTGTGTATATGTAAGTGTGGGTCCCTTCCAAACAGAAAATGTCAAAACCAACTGCCAGGAATCTTATTAACCACGCTTCGCTTTGATTCATCCATCCTTGCAACTACTAGAAAGCGATCACCATTTTTTTAGAAACTGAACCCTAACTGCCTCCCAACTTCAACCTAAAATAATAAGAAAAATAACATCACATTCACAAATGTACATTATTTTATACGTATGCTTAGAGCAGTCAACATGGAATAAGTGTTGGCAACATTACGAGATAACCAGGATCATGACCTTTGTATCATGATATAGTTTGTTACAAGCATTATATTCAAATCCATATTATACTATCCACTATAATGGACGCAATATAAGTGTAGAACAATTTAACAGTTACCATGCTATACAGATCTTACCATTTGGTACATTAATAAAAGAATCAACATCTTGACGCTAATGGGAGGTTAAATATAAACATTGCGATTAAAAAAAAAGTCACCCACATATTACCGTAAAGAGACCTAAGTCTAATTGCACATGTATATATAACACAAATTTGTATAAACAAAAAACGTTTGACGTGCATTCCTTTTTGTGCATACTTCTTCAAAACAAAACAGAATATCTAATGAAAGAATCACCATCCAAAATTTTTGGTTTAAATATACTCACAATCATGTAGGTATAAAAATCACAACTGGATCAAAACTGCAATTGGACTTTTCGCCTCCTTGGCAAAAGACCGACCGATGACTCGTGCATTTGAAATGAGAAAGCCCCTCACATGACCCAACAAACAACGACCTTTTTCTCATGTTTACCTTCTTTGAGAGTCGAGTCGTTAGGGGTCCATAATATAACACCTTTTTTCCCCCCTAATATACACATTCTACAAAAAGGAAATCATTCTAACCGCGTGAAGGACAATAACTTCCACGACCAATCACACTTAAGCTGGGATGCTGTCAAACATCATGCAAAACAATCGACCTGAACCACCATCTTATGGGAAAAGAATGGGTATAAATATATTTCACACATGGGCTGGAGAATGGCTTCTTCCAAAAAGGAAGCAGGATGCTCATGGTTTCTGGGATGATTGATCATGAGAGGATGGATTGTAGAGCAAGCTGTTGTTGTGGCTGCAAAGATGACCAAGTTGAGGCCAAGGTGGCTGGTGGTAGAGTCTGCTGAAGCTGCCTCAGCAAATTGACCATTCTGCTTGCAGTTTGTTCTGTTGCTAAATCTTTACCACACAGTACCTACACAATAAAGATTGGGTCAACCTATCTAATGCCTTGCATTAAAAAAAAATTAAATTTTTCCAGGACAGTATTCACTCATTAACCAGATGAAATGTAATTACTTAGTTTTGAAACTGTTTCCCTACCCTACTCTTTCCGAGGAAAATGGTTGCTTAAGTTTTCATTGATATGGAAGAATTTTACAAGACATACTTAATGAAATCAATTTTACATTTTTATCATTAATGAAACTCTCAAAGGTAATGCATAAAGTGAGTTTACCTCAGCAAATACTGAAATGATTTTAGGAAGATATTGATGGTTGGGACCCAAGAGATCAGGATCTGACCTGTTAAATAAAAGAAAAAAATGCACCAAGATTCATATACATGAAAAGCTAAAAGCAGGCACAACATACCATAGAAACAAACAGGCACAATGCAAAAGAAAATGGAAACAAGATAACTTTGCATAGTTACCTTTCCACCATTGAAGAAAGCTGATCATGCACAACTTTGGCCTCAATCAAGTCACCTTTAATAGGCAAGCAGTTTAACCATGCAGGAACAACCTACAAAGAATAGAAAATAAATTTAACCAAAAGGCCTAATCAATCTTGACTTCCACACTTGCAGATTCAACAGTATAAGCATGTGTATGGTTAATGTGGCGCTGGATAGCAGCAATGAAGTAAAGGAGGTTGATGTGGAATCATTATGTATGTCAGACACAGTCCCATTGACAACTTAAAAGATATTGAATACTAAGTAAACAGACCAAATAAAAATGCCGTTCATAGATATTAAGTTCATGGTTGTCATCCACAATATGTAGAATATTTCTCAACTTTTCTCTATTAGTTCTTCCATTTTCAAGAGCGGAACTCACACAAGCATGGAGCATTAGACTAATCCATAAATTGACATAACATTAAGATAACTACCTGAGATGCATCTATACTATCGCGGTGGAACTGGCAAATTTTTCCCAATGCAGAAACAGCATTATCATATGCCATCACATTCTCCGATTGCAGGGCATTAGGGTGTCGTATGACTACATTTAATCTTGATAATGCCTCTGGAACATGTCATAAGTGTTAGTTAATGATACATGCAGATAATTTACTTATCAAAGACGTGTAATTAAATCTAACCTCCAACAAGAGGTTTGAAGACAGATCCACCAAATTCAGCACAAACACCAAGACCATATACAGCTGCCTGGAAAGACCCATCAAAAGTTACTAATCATAATACTCTTTTAGAAACAAAAACATTAATAATAACTTGATGAATAAAAAAATTAAATTGAATTAAAAATATAAAATAAAATTGATGAGCCAGTCAGAATCCAAGCTGGAACAGCTTATTGATGATAGGCATACCTGTCGGACATCTGGATTCTCATCGTTGCAGGCCTCTAATAAGAAAGGAAGAAAGGTATCATAGTATCTGTCACACAAACATCAGAAGAATGCACTCAGCAAAATTCCAAAAATAAATTTTCCAAAAAGTAAAAGACCAACCAAAGCTTACTTGAGAGCAGCTTCACGACACTGCTCAGCAACATCATCAAATATGCAAATTGCAATTCTTCTCTCCTCAGGTGTCTTATCTTTACCCTTCATTATAAACACCAGATGACCAACATCAGACATACTAAACCTTATTGCATTATAACGCCACTTCAACCAAGCAGTAAATAATAATTTACATTAGGAAAAAAAAATGCAGCTCAAAAAACTTCCATTTCAGTTGACAACAAAGTTCATGGCAAAAATAGAGCAGGCTTCAAAATCCTTGAGGTCGATGGAATAGCAAGTATACTTATGATTCGTCATTAGAAAATACTTTTGAAATTAAATAATGATTTCAGAAAGATGAAGACATTACAATATAGCCTGTCTTCCTGTCGGATGTACATCAGTACAAATCATGATTAATAAAAGTTAAACAACTTCATCTCTAAATAATAGAAGTCCCAAGTATTATATTGAAGTTCCAAGGAAATAGTTTTCAGCATCAATGTATTAATTTTGCTGATAAAATTGTCATCAAAATTTATCAATAGTTTTCAGTGTCGTTTCTTTTAGTATAATACTAATCTATACTTACAGTTTCTAAATTTATAGACCTTGCATCCAAAAAACATTATAGACCAGAAAGCAAGGTTACTGTTAAGCAACCATCAAATACTCGGGAAGCAAAAGTCATGCAACATTCAAAGTACACTTCAAGAAAGCCACAAGGGAAGTTTAAAAATAAGGAATCAGACCAGGAAAAATAAAAATGAATATGATCTGGGACACTGTAAAGGAACTTACCCACATAGGCGTCAAATACGAAGACAGCTCATCAAAGAAAGGCAAGAAAGAAGCTTTAAACGTTTTTATCAGAGTTCCCAATATTTCACCAACCTGGAGTAAAACAAACATGCAGGTAGGCTTAGGATATGAAACTCACAGATGCTGACTAGAGAATAGAAACCCTGCGTCCCAATAACTACACCAGGGCACAATCAATTGCATTCTACGATTTTAGATGGTATTTTGATATTCAATTATGATACTAACTTGATCAAAAACTTCTTCCTCTTGCTCATTCTCTTCTTTAATCAACTCTGACTCTTCTGCATCAAAGTCTTCAGCTTTAGCCCTCTCTGCTCGCTCGCTCTTCCTGCTTGAGCTTGCTGTAATTACTAGTTTAATTTCCTCAACAACGGCTCTGACCTGCCCCTCATCAAGAAGATTTCCTGAAAGCTAAAAATATACAAGATTTGCAAAATACAGTTACATTTTTTGTCAAGTGCAACATAAAAACATATGGCACAAACTGCTCGTATTTCAACTAATTGTGCAATTCAACCACAACAACATGTTGGTAATCAAATTAAATCATAAAATTTGCACAAACCTGTAAGCACTCATTCAAAGAGTCCAACATACTTGCACAGATCTCGGTATCAGGTTCCTGCAAGCAAATTGTAATTGGATACCTCATTGGTAAACCTAATGCAAGAATAAGATGAACGGCCCAGAAAGTAGTTTTGAACAAATCTATATCACAAAAACCTTATGCAGTGCTTCCACCAAAGGTGGAATTATGAAGTCAGACAACTGTTTTACATAAGACTCATTACGTCCCTGAGCTATTCCTTTCTCCACTGCTAACTTTGCAGAGCGCAGCAACTCTGGCATGGCTGTAAACAGGAAAACAGGACTGTAAATAGAAAAGGAGAAAATGCGAAGAAGTCATAGCAAAACTTTAGCAGTCAAAGTTTCTAACCTGAAACAGCTGCTTTTCTAACTTCCTCATGAAAATAAAATTTAAGAAGAGGAACCAGAGTTGGAGCAACCTGATGACATGGACACTCATGTTAGCATCAAAGTCTAGAAGAGTACATAAATATAATTTAAGAAAACAGACCTGATCAATCCATGGAAAGAACCCCTCTTTCAACTCATCAGCATAACAGCATAGCATATTGCAAGCTGTAGCTTTCTCCTCTAAAACACTAGTCTTAATTCCTATCCTTTTGTCACCAAGAGTAATGGTCTCCATACTGTAAAAGATAAGAGAACAATTGTTAATGCACCAGAGACATGGAAATGCTAATGTTATAAGTCGCCATTCTGTTGCACGCAAAACACAATAGAAGATGAAATAGAGGAAGAAACACCACGAGAATCAATCAAATATATAGAAAATCGAAAGAGAACTTTGTTAATTAACAAGATGCTTCTAGAATAAAAATGGAATAGCCACACATACATATCAGTGAAACACAGCTTCTAGAATAAAAAAATTATTATCATTTAAGGAAGTAAAAAGCGGGGTTGGGAACTTGGGAATTGCTTGTTGTTATTTACTATCATATAAATATATATATATATATATATATATATATATATATATAGTCAGTAAGTGCATGTTCTCTTATAATCTAAGACGATCAAATCATACAAGAAGTACAGATGAAAAACAACAGTACAGAAGCTGACAAAACTGAGTTGAATTATGATTATATCTAGTTTTATTCAAGTCTGATTACAACACTGAAACAAAATAATTTTCAATTGACTCATTTTCCTTTTAAACTATAAATCATATCACCCCTGCCAGGCCCTAATTACAGTTCAGTCAAAAATCAGGGAACACTTGTAATAATAATTCAGGTATATTCAAATCAATCTAATTCCTACTACATACACCATATAGGATAATTGAACCTAATCCCATCCCAAACAATCTCAATACGAATTACTAAAGAAAACAGAACAAAGATCATAGGAATTGACAGATCTTATATTCATGCGAGAACCAAGAAATGTATACCTTTCATCATCAGAGTCTTCAATATCATTATCAGAGTCTGCAGATGTAATGGTTACATCTGGCTTAAGTTGAGCGGACTGGAGCAAAGGTGGCATGACAACACTCATGTAGGGAAGGAAATCTTGTCCAAGACATTTACAGAGTCTTGCCCAAGCCTGTAACAACATAGTAGCTGTCAAGCAGAAGAAAAATACCCTACACATTGACACTTTCAAGCTCTATCAAAGACATAGCACATACCTGTAGCATGTAACTTGTAGTTGGATCATCTGTCTCCATTTGAGATCCTTGCAGTGACATAAGTACTTCCATGACCTATCACAATGCATACAGAAAAAAATTAAATCACGAATCACAAGCACTACAGCTTCATTTCCAAAAAAGCCTATGTTACTGTCCAAGTTAAACAATCCACACCTGCTAGTGCACAAGTACCAGTCACACCTTGTCTCATTGGACAACAAGGAGTTCCAGCAACAGTGTATAATAACTTGTACTAAGCATGCAGGAAAACTATGGGTTTGGGCAAGAATAACCATGAGGAATCAATTATCGAATGAGTTACCTGTTTGGCGTCATTTTTGAACTTCTCCTTTCCTACAGCCATCCCAACCAGGCTAATGCACTCCATGGACTTGGCACGAAGCATTCGGTTAGACTTGTCAGTTGCATTCACCAAAATTGCTTTCAAGTACGGCATCACAGCATCATAATATTTTTGGAAATGCTCCTACAGAGAAACCAGTGTCGTTAGATAACGGCCTTTCATAAAAGTAATATTTAAACAATGCAGATTAAAGAGAAATACCTGAGACGAGTCAGCAACTGATGCCAAAGCAGTCAAAGCACCCTCTTGAACCATTTGTTTTCCGTTCTAACATATTCCATGCATGAAACTTAGCACATAAGATCGCATACTCATTCAAGAATAGTGATGTACAAAGAACACAAATAAAATAAATTGTCATAGATCATTCCACCCAACACACCTGCAGGAGTACTAGCAATTTGCTCACTATACCATCCAGGTAAGGTGTTAAGATTTCTGGAGTGCAGTTCTCGCTGAAGTTGAGTACAGCTGAAGCAGCATGTGCCTGGCAAATAACAGATTACAAGGGGTTAATAACCAAAATAGATAGATTTCAAAAATCATATTGAATTAACTAGTCTGCCCTAACAGACATCCTGATTCACATTTAAAAAAAATATATATTAAAAAAAATAAAAAAAAATAGAGTAACGATTCTTAATCAACTACCATTTATCATTCACTACAGCAGTAAGCACTTCCTAGCACCTAACAAAATGAATAATAATGAAAAACTGAACAGCTTTAACCAGAAACCTAATACTAGTAAACAGCATTGCATTACCAAAGTCAGCATTTTCTTGTACTTATCCAAGGCATCTACAGATTTTTACATATATGTGAGACAAAGGCTTTAAGAAAACTCTAGAAAAGAACAAACCTGTTATCATCGAAAAGAATAGATAGCCCACTTCTTTATAGCTTATAGATGATCTCCAAACAGAGAACAGTACAGAACATTTAAAAAGTAATATATAAATAAATAACAAGAATAATAAACATCCCTCGAAATTGCAGGCAGCAGAAGCTATGCAAATTAGAGATGATATTTTTGGTTACTTAATGACTTACAATAATCCAGCAGTAAACATTACAATACACATAAACAAGAAATCACACGAAGTATTACAACCAGAATTCCAAGAGGCACAGCCAGAATTCTAACGATGAAAAACCAAACAATATAAATAAAATCCAAAACACACAAGGAGCTTACCTGAACTCGGGGATTCTGGAAATCATCCATAGCACCAGCTAGGGCTGGAAGAACCTGTTGATGGAATTGATTTTGCAAATCTGGACCCAAATCAGTTGACAGTTGCCCAATTGCATTAATAGCAGCCCATCTCACTCTGGGATGAGGATGATGAAATGATTTAAGAACCATAGACAGCACTTGTTCCAAGGTTTTTACCATTACCTGCCACACACTAGCAAAAGGTGAATCACAATCCTTTCATCGCCGCAGAAGCAAACTGTAAACTGAAATGAACGCTCTCAAAAAGAAACTGTCAGATAATGTCAACTCAAACCTATTGTCAACAACTCAATTTTAAGAGCATTACACATACAAAGGCCTCAAAAACATTTGCTGGCAATTGAATAATGGAAGAAGCAAACTGCCACAAGTTTATGACCTCAAGTTATCCACTTTTCCCAATTAAACTTCACAAACTAAATGCTAGCAAACAAATAAAGCTCCATGAGACACGATAAACTGCACAAATAACTACCTGATTAATCACGGCAGTTTAAAAAAGTAAGAGAGCAATAAAGAAAAGAAAAAACCTTATTGCAACCCTCAGCAATCTGGGCAAGTGCAATCAATGCGGCGTGATGCTTCTGCCATTCAGGTGCAGATAAATAAACTGGCAACAGCTCAGAAGCCACAGGAACAACAGTATTCCCACCCAAAGCAATAGCCAATCTATCTAAACACTCCTGCCCAACACTATAGTTACTTGTCTCCCCCGCATCCTCATCTTCGGTCTCTGCGGTATGCCAGGCAGGGTCATCCTCTATATCTAACAGCATCCTCATCAGAATGGCGAAAAGCCTGCTTATAAACTGAGGAAGCTTCCTCATCATCCCAGGAGCCCTCTCCCTCGCCTCGGCCAAGGTAATCACAAACTCAATAGCCAAATGTCTAGTCCCTTCCTCCAAACTCTCAGCCTCGGCAATCTGCAACATTGACTCCACTACATCCACAAGCTGCCTTCTAAGGAACCTAGGCTCTGTCCCAGCCAGCTCAATCAGCAGCTCCAACGCTTCCTGCGCTGTGGCTTCATTCCCATTGTTCAAGGACTCGGTCAACGTCCTCATCATCGATGGAAGCAGGTCCTGAAACCTGTCCCGATCCATTGAATTGGACAAGCACTGAATGAAATTGATAACAGCGTTCAACGCCGCGATCTTGACATCTGGATCAGTCGAATTGGACAAGCAGTTCAAGAACACAGCGTGTAGATGCTTTATATGCGGGATCAAACTATCTCCGATATATTGACTCAACTGCGCGAATATCAAAAAGGCAGACTCCTGCAACTTATGCGAATCGCTGGAAACGCACTGGAACATGAAAGGTAAGAGCTCCGGCCAGGCGTTCTCCGGCAGGAGATTGGAAGCGAGCTCGGAGACGGTGTCGCAGAGCTTCTTGGAGATCGACTTGGATGACTCAGACTGGACGGAAGAGAGGAGGATAGATTTAATGTTGGATTGAGTGGATAGTGAGAGACGAGGCCAAAGGAAGGAGTCATCGCGAGTGAGGAGCTTGCGGAGAAGCACGGCAGCCATAGCACGGGCATCTGGATGAGGAGAGAGCTGGAGAAGGTGAGACAACTTGAGAGTGAGGGAATCAGGGTCGTGTTGCTTGCAGAGATTGAAGACGAGTTCGGCTTGGGAGCGATGCTCATTGGAGGTGGACATGAGAGAGGAGATGAGATTCTCAAAAGGGGCAGAATCAGGGCCGAGGATGGCCGCCAGTTGAGCCTGCTGTTGAGGCTGAAGGTGAGTCGACGACTCGGCGGCCATGGCTCTGTCTGTCTGTCTCTGTGCGTTTAGGGTTTTTGGCGACTTTTTGGTCACTCCTCTGCGTTAGAGAGAGACTGCTTTGGGTGCTTATGTGTATTTTAATTCGGACTTCTTTTTCTCTCTTTTTTAATTTCAGGAATTCTTTTCCTTCTTTTTTTTCTTATTTATTTTTTGAAAAAGAGAATATTCTGAACGTTTTCTTTTGAACGACTTTGCGGTGTTTTTTTTTTTTTTTTATAGCAAATTTAGAATTATTTTTAATGAGTTATGATTTAATTATTATACCTATTAATATTATTAAATTATTTTAAATATATATAAATAATTATTTTAAATATTCATTTGATTTATCTATTTATTTTTAATTAATTAAATTATAAATTATTTTCAATTATATTTATTTTTTAATAAATTTTAATATAATAATATTATATTTTAATTTATTTTTATATTTTTAAATGGGATATCAGTTTTGATGTAAATTCAATAATAATAATATTAAATTGAAAATGTTAAATTTTTAATTATTTATTAACAAAACATTGTCCCTGATAATTATGTTTGAATTGTATTGAAATTACTCTTTGTACTATTTTATATTTCATTATTATATTAACTCTAATATTCTTGCTAACAAATAAATTTATTTATTTTGTTATAACAAATTTAAATTTAACAAAAACTTTATAAAATTATATTTAAAAATAATTTAAATTTATATGGTGCATTCTGTGAATATTTTGTGATTTTATAAAAGTTATTATTTATAATTATTTTTAAAAAGAAAAAGAAAAATATAAAATAAATAAATTTGAAAAGAAAAAACAAATATTTAAAGTAATTTTAAAATAATAAATTCTTTTATCTAAATGTATCAAATCACAAATTTTGATAGCTGTCGGAAACTTTAAATATTATAAAAAAAATTGTATATATTTAATCATCATTTTTTAAAACTCTATAAAAGTCATTGGTAAATCATAATTTTTATAAATTTTTAAAATGTGTGTTATATAATAACGACTTTTATAGACTTTTAAAAAGTTTTCAAAAAAAATTTGGTATCTAATTGGGATTTTTATGAGTATGTAAGAGTTTTAGGATATTGTAATTTTCATGATATTTAAATATATTTTTGTAGAGTTTTTTTAACAAGTTAAGGAAATTTATAATTAAAAATTGGTCTTTTAATTTTCTCATAAACTTTGAATAACTTCTAAAGAGTTTAAAATATTAACAAGTAAAAATTCAATTTTAACTTAATTAGTTATTTCTTTTATTTATTTATTTTACTTCATTGTAATTGTGAAATATTTTGGAATAGTCCAAATGTATTTTTTTCGATATTTTTTAATTTTTTTTACTTTTACCAAGTTTTGTATTTTTTGTTTTATTGAAGCAGTGATTTTATTTCTATTATATATTTATATTTTAAAAAATAGACTGTCTCATTCTATTAATATATTCAACAAATAATTAAATATTGGGTAGAAAAAAAATATAAACATAATAATAATTTAGTCGAAAATTTATAGAGTGAAAAAAAAAAGATACATAACAATCAGAGAAAAAAAAAAAAAAAAAAAAAAGATGATGGAAAAAATTATAAAATAATATCAGAATAAAATAACGACTTAATATAACTCTGGGTTGACACCACCAATTGTAAATGACGTAATAGTAATGACATATTTAATAAGATTATTGTTGAAAAAAATATTTATGGCTCTTAACACAATATATATATATACGTTTTAGTTTCAATATCAATACATTTTTATCAATAAAGTTATAACAAAATTAACAATTGATCTATGAAAGTCATTTAAAATATATAAAAGTTACCGGAAGTATACCAAATTCATTTATAAAAATCCATCAAAATCTTTTTTAAAAAACCAACATAAAATATATATTTTAAAAGTCAATGAAAATCATTGCTAGACTTTTTAAAGTCTATAAAAGACTGGAAAAGTCATTTATTTTTAAAATTTTATAAAAATCCGTAAAAATTTGTAATAATCGTTATTAGATATCATCCCTTAATGTCATATATTTTTTTAAATAAATAACAACAAAAATAAAAGATTTATTATATATTAATTATATTTTAAAAATGTTTGGTTTTTGTGGCTAAAATGAGTCACTTTTAAAATTAATATTTAACAAAAATTTTATTTAAAAAAATTCGAAATATTTTTCATCTAATATTGATAATATGAAATATAAAAAAAAAAAAAACAATATTTGTTTGTACCCTCAAATTAGATATGATATTTTGAATTTTTGAATTTTAAAACTTTATCAGCATATAATTTAATATTCTAATTAGACTATCTCCAATGGAATGCACAAAGGCATACGTAGGAGAGAAAATGAGATGTCTATGAGTGCCACATCGTAGATGGGTGTCCAGAGTAGATATTTATTGAAGATAAAAAACATGAGATACCGCACGAAGCATCGGTGTTTCAATTTGGAAGTGGCGTATATTTTTATTATATATATACATTTAGTGATCCAATAGCTACGTGTCATGTGGTGTATTCGTTATTTAAATAATAACTATTAAGTATTAATATTTGTTGTTAAACAAAAAAAAATTATTTAAATATAAAAATTAACTATTAATATTTTTAATTATAAATATCAATAATAAAAACGGCGTTCTTTGAATTTACTATCAAAGTTATTAAAAAAAATAAATAATTAACAAAAAAATATTATTTAATAATTATTATTAAAAAATTAATTGTAATTAATAATCTATTATTTAATATTTATATAATACAAACATTTATAGTAATTAATAAAAATAATAATAATTCTATTTATGTGGGATGTATGAAAAAATATATATTTAGGGATCTGAACGAGATGAAAAGCACCTAGAAACATATGTGGAGAGATATGCACTAATGATAACTTCTTTTTTTTTTTTTTCATTGAATGTACACTTAAACATCTAATGAAATATGTTTATCAAATATTATCATATCTTCTATTTTATCATACATTTTATATTAAATTTTTTAATCATGACTTTCATATATATCATTTATAAATTTACAGGTATTTGATCATGATTTTTTAAGACCGTATAAAACTAATAAGGTATATAATTATGTCTTAAAAAAACTTTTAAACTCAATAATCTTGAAGCATCTACAACAATAGTATAATTTGAATCCGCACTTGAATTATCTCATTTAATATAGAAAATTTGAAAAGTAATAAAATTAGTATTGGTAAATATATATATATATAATTTTATAAAAATTGTGTTACTTTTATATTTTCCGCTAGACTTGTGTCACAATTTTATTTATAATCTATAGTTGTCATTGGTTTCTCTTAGGGGAAGGAGTAAAAAATAACATTTAACAACATAGTTTAAACTAATAAAAAATTATTTTATGTCTTTTTTTTTTCAAAATCGGAATTCCAGTTGTCTAAGAGTGTCTCCAATAAGATGGCCAAATGGCCAAATGAGAGAGATGTGGATACTATCATTGCAAATGGATATTATAGATATTATGGAGAGATACTCATTTAGGAGAAAAAGTAGGACATGCCAGTTGTGAAGTTATGTTTTGTACTTCGATTTTTTAAAAATAATTAAATTATATATATATATATATTTAATATTTATATATTAATTTAATAATTTTTGGATCAAGTAAAAATAATATGGAGAGAGCACTTGATAAGTAACTTAACCCATGAGTCAAAATATTATTATTGAATAGTTTCACTAAATTAATGAGCCGCAGTAAGGAAACATAACAGGAAATCTTAGCCAATCTTTTTCAGGATTGCCAAAGATCACGTAGGAATTTCAAAAATATTTTTTAACTTTTAAACTTATATAATTATTATTACATTGTAATATCATGTCTCTAATTATTTTAAAATTTTTATTTTATTATAATAATAATTATCTTGCTGTTTTTATATTATTTATTTTTTATTATAATAAAGAATGGTGAAAAAAAGAAGTAAATAAATTAAATCGAGCAATATATTAAATAATAATGAGGAGGAGATCTCATGAAATCCATATAGTCCTTATTTAGACCTACAATTCAAATAAATTATCAAATACGACTCGAATTTTCCATTGTAGTATAGTCTGTACAATGCCATTTTTTTTTTTACCAAATTCACTACACAGACGTGCTTTACTCAATTTGGAATCCAATAGACATCTATCAACACATAATTAAAAATTTTACCAAACTAAATTAATTAATTTAAATTAATATAAGAAATATTAAATAAATATATTAAATAAAAATATATAATTTAATTTAAAAAATCAAATGGACATAACATAACTAAAATAAAATTAGAAAAATAAAATTTTATATTTATGTAATTTTGAAAAGATAAAAACATACATTTTATCGGTAGAATGTGAAATCTGGAAGAGAATCTTGAAAGGTGACCATAAAAAAAACAGGGATTTTGTTTTATTCTATTTATAGCAATATATCTATATCATAAATTATAATTAGGGATGACAATTCTACCCGCAAACCCACTTACCCGTGGATATTCGCCCGTTATGGGCGGATATGGATACATCATTAAAGTTGGGGGCAGATATGGATAGAAAATCTATACCTGTCAAATATAAGGATAAGGATATGAGTATTGTAAAATATCCTTACCCATATCCTATACCTGCAAAATAAAATAAAATAAAATTTAAAATATTTTTGTTTATTTGATTAAAGTCATCCTTCACGATAACTCTAGGTTTTCACAAAAATATATATATATTTTTAAAAATAATTTATTTTATATATGAATTATTGTGACTATAATAAATTTTAGAAAATTAACGGAAGAAATTATTCACGAGTTGAATATAAAATATTTGTTTTTTTTTTTTTTTTTTTTTTTTTTTTTTTTTTTTTCGCGGTGGTAAGTTGTGGTAAGAACTTCAAACATTAATAAAACTTATATTTTTCAACTATCTTATTTGAAATTTTAGTTAAAAGAGTGTTAGGATTGTTGTTTTATTTTAAATTTAATTTTTTTTATATAATTTGAATTAATTTTGTGGTTGAATTGGGATTAATTTTGTGTTTATAATTTGAATTAATTTTAATCATATCATTATTTAAAAAAATTATTATGAGGATATGGGTATAACCATGGATAAATACCCGCATCCTTATATTGTTAACTTAAAAGGATATGGATAGAAAAAAATTTAGAGGATAAGGATATGGTACTGACATATCCGCCCATATTCTGTCCGTTGCGATCCTTAATCATAATCCTAATTGAAGAAAGAAATTAAATTATAACCGGAATAAAGAATAAAATTAAGTTAAAATTTGAAGAGAATAAAGAAATCAAATATAAATAATAAAATTATAACATAATAATGATAGAATAAAATATAAATATAAAAATTGAAATAAAATAATAAAATATAAAATAAATAAAATAAAATAAAAAAGATAAAAGTAAATAAAAGCTAAATATAAACTAATTTAAATATTTAAATTTTAGTTATGTAAAACGATATTTTTTGAAAAAAGCATGGTACTAAGAAATTGTTACGTGGGAAATAAATAGTAATGTTTAGAGAAATTAATTTTAAAGAGAGTAATAGATTAAATAAAATAAAAATAGCAACATATAAAAAATAATAAATTATTATTATTATTATTAAAATAATAATATAAAAATTAAATAATATAGAAATAGTAATATATCAAAATTATAGTTATTATAAGGGATAATTCCATAAAACCACTACAAGTTTAAGGTTTTCTCTAAAAAAACCACACAAGTTTCATTTTTTTTTTCTATTTTACTGCTGTTATGACGAAAAATATTAAAATTTATAAAAAAAAATGAATTTTGAACTTTGATGGAGCTCCAATAGATGAATCCAATGGTGGTGGTCTGTCCGCAGAAACGTGGAGAGACCACTATTATTAGATTAATATTTCAGAGCTCTACTAAAATAAAAAATGTCCTATTAAAAATTTTAAAGTTTTGAACCTAAAAATGATAGAATGGAGAAAAACGAAATTGATGTAGATTTTTTTTGGGATAACTCTAAATATACGGTGAATTTTTGGAATTAACTCTTATTATAATAAGAAACAAAAATTTAAATAATAATTATTTAAATAATAAAAATATAATGTTTTCATATAATAATTTTTTAAATATAATATTATTTTATATAATAATTATTCATTAAATTTTAAATACGAAAAATATTTAAAAAATTTGCGTCTAATTCGATATTACATTAAACAATTCTTAGATCAGGGAAATACAATATGTTAAAATTTCAGAATTAAATACTATAAAATTGCCTTTCTTACTCTAAAAAAAAATACAAAAATATCGACCGTCTTTTTCGCTTCTGGTAAAATATACTGTGGACTTCTCTCACCTTTCTTACTCTCATTGAGAAAAAATTACAAAAATTACAAAAATAATCATTTAGGAGAGGATAAAATCAAAACATGCCCTCACAATTTTACCGTTTTATTGAAGTTTTTCAACATATGAGAAACCGCCTACAACAAACCTCTTGAACCTCTTCTAAAACTAAAAGGCACCATTATGTAATATCTTATGTATTTATACCGAGGAAGATAATCACAAGAGTAAAAGGGTTGATTTTGAGAATTTCAAAGGTCTGCACTTTTCCATTTCAGAACCCATACTCACCGATTGCAGCATCACGAGTAGACGACACCGAAGGTAGCTTCATTCCCCACCAACACGATCGACGGCGAAGGACTACTATCCGCGTCCACTGCTCAACCGGTTGGCGTCGGAAAAAAAGACAGTTCGACGGCGAAGATCCTGCGATGAGGAAAGGTAACGACGACCGGCGACGAGGCTGGTGACAGCAATTAAGTGACCTTGAACGGACTATTCTTGCTTGGTTATGGTTAAAATCTCGGACATACTCGTCAGGTAATTTCAATAAGTAATTAATTCAGTTGATTTCGGTTGCAGTGTTTTTTCCCTAGTCTCATGTTTTTATGATTTGAACTGACAGATTCTGAAGTTAGGGTTTAATATTGTTTAGTGAAATAAATTTGAGTTGTGGTCATTCGGTATTGTAATTTCGATTTGAAAGTTCAATTTGGTTTTCACATTGCAGGTGCCAATATGAGAGCAGCTTGCGTTTGAAGAATTAGAGAAAGTCCCATCTATAAAAGGGAGCTATATCGACTATAAGTGATGTGGACCAATGTATTTCGATTAGTATGTTTCCGTGATCATTCAATCACTGAATTTTTATTTTAGTTTTGTTAAATTTCCTCAATTAGGTGTCATGTTTCATTGTTTGTGCGCATGTTTCTCTCTACTGGTTTCCTATGTTCTGTTTACCTTACTTTATTTGGTACTTGTGAATTCGCGTGAGGTTGGAGATTTGGGAAGACTATATAATTAAGAGCATTTCATTATTAAGATCTGTTACAAAGTTTTTCATTGAAGGCTAGAAGTTTTAGATGGTATAATTCTGAGGAACTTCCGGCTGCCACTCAGGGCAGGCTTAAATTTTTTTTTTTTAAAACTAATTTAATAAAAAGTTTAAATCTTTTGGAAAAATAAATTGCTTCAGAGTGCTAGTTTTGTATGGTGTTATGTAAAATTGAGGAGATTAAGTTTTGGGGTTATCTATGGATGTTCTTTTCAGTATTCTTCACCATTGAAAATAGTGAGTATATGGTAGTGTTAGTTTTTTGTTTTAGATCTCTCATGAAGTAGTCCTGGCATGAATGATAGGTTGGTTGAATGATATATTGTTAGGTGTCAGTTGGTAAGGTAATAGAGTTATGGATCCCACATTATTTATTTGGGAAGCTAGTGTTATAAACGTAAGGATACTGTGGTCATGCGTTAGCATTTGGTTTGTCTCTCATCATAACCAATAATTAGTTTGAGAATGAAATTACTGTGCCTTCATATGCTAGAAATAGACATTAGAGAAGATTAACTAAAGGGTCCCTAGCAGTAGTTGTCATGGCTGTTGATTGCGCAGAATGTGTTGATGTTTAAGGTGACAATTGAAAATGTATAGAACTTGAAGTCATGCCAATTGGTAATATATAGGACTTGAAATCTATAATCGCGGATTGGTATTATATGCCAATTGGTCAAATATATTTTCGAGCTAGCTCATGGTGTGTAGTTCTTTTAAGGTACTCATTATATTTATTTTTGCTATGATATTTCTTGTGCCTGGAAGTGTACCATTGGCACCTTTTGGGTTTTCTCATTTTCTTCTAGCATTTAAAGATCTTTTTCTTGGAAAAACAACCTATCCGTAGGCTTCTGAACGTGGAATAACTGAATTTTACATTTCGGAGTACCCATGAATCTTCTCAATCTTTTGTTGCATCTACTGTTACTTTTCTTGAAAAACGTAGCTGTGCATCGGGTTGTGAATGTTTGGTGACTTAATGTCACATTTCAGAGAATTCATTTACTGGAAATAAGAAAAATGTATAAGCTTTAGAGGACCAACTTGTTGCAATGGGGATATGTTGTTTGGGAATGTGGATAAATTGAAAAGTTGTGCTGTTCCTTTTGGCATTGCTTTACGTAATAATGGTGGTAGTGTTCTATGGTTACCTCATCTCTGAATCCGTGCATACTCTCTTATTTTAACTTAATGTTTACAATTTCTTCAGGGAGGTTTTCATAACGTATCATGGTTCCAACTTCTTCCAAATGAAGCTGATTTGAATTCCCTCACGGATTCAAGGTAAGAAACTTGTAAATCAATTCCATAATTTCCTAATAGAATTCACTTGTGAATCATAACAGTATATGTTTTTAGTTACATGTTTGAATTGTGAAGTTTTAACTATATTGAGGTTCAGCAGTGTAAAAGTGGAGCAGAAAGATGCTGCTACATTTCTTGTACTTTCTTCTCATCTACAGCTGCAGAAGGAGGGATTTCTTAGCACATGGACAAATTCCTTTGTTGGACCTTGGGATCCATCTCAAGGGTTGCATAATCCAGGTACGAAATAAATTATACTGCGGAGAAATAGTTGAAGATTTATTTATTCCATGGAAGAGATTTATATTCTTACTGACAGTTTTTACACAATTGAACACTATTCCATTTGAAGAATTTGTATTCAGCCTAGAAAGTACCATATTATCTCTAACAAACAAAATAGACAAGTTTATTTGGTCAGATGTAATAAAATAACATATAATAATGAAATAAAATATATCCTAATCAGCCTATTGCTACAAGCCCTCAACCTAGGCCTTAGATATTAATGAGGTCCTGTTTGGATGTCATTGCATTGAAGTTGATCTATGATAGAGTCTTGGTGACGTGTCTTTTTTTGAATGCCACTAGGTAGAAGTGTTCAAACGAGTTAACGGCGTGACAATAACCAAACACTAGGGGTGTTCGTCCGAACCGAACCGAAATTTCGGTTTTCAGTCCTTGATTATGAGGACTGAATACCGGACAGAAATTTAAAAATTTGGTTTGGTCCGGACCGAAATATTTTGGTACGGTTTGGGACAAAGACCGAAGACTGAAATATATATATTTTTTTTAAAAAAATTGTACATTATTTTAATTATTTGAAAATAATTAGGTGAATTTGTAATTTATGTTATGATGTTTACTCAATATTTAGTAAAACTCTTTTAATTTTAAAAAGTTTATTGACTTGACTAATAAATGTATAAATAAATTGAATTAAATTATTTAAAAAATTTTCAACAAAACTACTAATTCGGTAATTTGGTCCGGACCAAAAATTTCGGTACCGAGCTGAAGACCAAATTTTCTCAAATGTGTAGACCGAATACCGAACCAAATTAAAAGTTTTCGGTTTGGTCCGGTCCGAAATTTCTGTATTTGGTTTGGTCTTGGTCTGGATCGAACTGTGCACATCCCTACCCAACACCCATTGATTTATAGAGTGGCAAGTAGTTTGTGTCTTAATCGTGTCAATCCATTTATTTCTCAATCCAACCTATTAATTTTCAAATTTGTTTTGAGCCATATTGACCTATCTTGCTCATTCAAATTTATCATTCCTATATGAGGGAGACAAAATGTTAAACAATTTAGACGAGACAATCAGGTAGGTTTTCAGGTGAGTAATTCTCATAGAGAAGTGCTTGTGGCTTCACATGGTCGCATTTGTTTATGTTACGTGAATTCGTTTCAATCCATCAATCATGCATATTCATTCACTCCCATACCAATAGGTATATATATACACCCATTCTACTATCCTGGTTTCAAGGAGGATTAGTGTAAACACATTGTATCACTATTGTATCTTGAGTGTAATGCTTTACAAACAAGGATGATTATTATAATCTACTTATTGTCACAACTTTACCAGACCTTCTAAAACCAAGTGTTAGCCACATAGTCACAATAGCAGTTTGCAGACTTCACCTGTCATCACTGCCCTATTTGATCCCACATGTACATCCATGCAGACCTCCTCTTCTAGCTCCTCATTCAGGATAGCATTCTTTGCATCCATTTGATGTAATATCCCGTCTAAGTTACAACTAGAAATAATAGCATCTGAATGATGTTTAATTTTACTACTAGTGTGAATGTCTTTTGATACTCTATTTGATAATATTACATATTTAAAGTAATTTGAAGTAAAATATTATAAGAGCTATGGAACTAAATCACAAGTGGTACGAACAAATCTCAATTACATAGATTTCTTAAAAAAATGACAAAAAGATTGATCATTATTAATTGAATGAGAATCACTTTAAGAAAATGTAAATTGAACCTATAAAAAAAATTCTAAAGGATTTGAGAGCAAGGAATATGGGTCTTACCTATTAATACTTGAAAGTCTTTGGTTGAAGTTTCTTTAGATTTCAGTATTTATACATGAAAAAAAAAATTAAATCTGTCAATTTATTGACGAGCAATATTCCCAGGTTGGACCTACTCCGAAGTATGAAGCAGTCCCAACAATTCGTTTTGGGAATGGCTTAACTTTTATTTATTTATTTATTATTTATTATTTATTATTTTTTTAATTTTTTTAAATTTTTTTTATGGAGATCATTTTGTATTCATTTTAGCTTTGATACCATGTGGAAATAGAAGATTACATTTGTTTCACTCTTAATCAAATCTGCCGTAAAAGAGTATGGTCTCAGTAACTCTACGGCTTGAAGATTTTATCGTCTACCTAGAAAATAGCTTATTATTGCTAAACAACATATGACTATTGCCTCTGATATTGAGATCTAAAGAAAAATCTTACTATGGATTTTATTTAGTTGTTACTAGTTGGTTTTTTATCTAATCAAATAGGGCACTAGATGCACTTTCTTGAACTAATTATGACTGTCCACCGCATTCTGATTATGTATATTGGTGTACAGATGAGAAAATAAAGCTTTGGCTTTTCTTTCGTGGGTGTCATTCATCTATCATTGAAACTGCTCAAGCTGCTGTATCTAGATTAAGAGGTGACATCAATTCCCAGTTCTTTATTTCTTTTCCAGAAAAAAAAATGGTCGTTTTAATAGATTTTCCTTATTCTCTCTTACAGGATAGTCTGCTTAAACATTTATTTAACCTGAACCTTTTTTGTTTCGCAATACAGCTTTTGTACATATGATGTTTATGTTTTATCCCTCTTATGTTTTCTCCAGTTGTGGCCTCTGGCCTTTGGGTGGCTCCTGGCGACTCAGAAGAAGTAGCTGCAGCTCTTTCTCAGGCTTTAAGAAACTGTATAGAAAGGTCACTTTTCATCATTTCCTTCTCCAAAATAATAAGCTTCTTACTATCACAACTTGACCTTTTTGGTATTGGAATTCAGAGCGCTCATAGGTCTTTCCTACATGAGATTTGGAGATGTATTTTCCAAGTATCAGCCTTCATTAAGTGAAGAAACTTTCAGGTTTGTAAATTAAATATTTATTTATTTATTTTATTTTATTTATTTTTTTTAAAACTTTCACCACGTGGTAATTAATTCCTGATTTTGTTGGTCATTAGTGATTAAGTACCGGGAGTTCAAAAAATGATTAATGTTTATCTACCAAACTGTGGCTTATTGTTATTATACTTTTGGTTTATGAATAATTTTATTTAGTAATCATTGTAATGATTTAAAACCCCCCTATGTGGGTGAATTGACTGCTAAAAGACTTCTTGATCCGAATCCAAGAGGTTGTGGAGCTCATATGCGTTAAAACAACCAGGTTATCTGACATTTAATTTGATTGTCCTACTGTCTCTGTTGCAAAAAAGGGGCTCGGTATTCGGAAAATAGCCGTACCAGAGCCGCAGCGTATTAGTTCATCTGTTTTTTGGATTGCCATGTGAAGCAATCTTTTTGGAATGAAAATACGGCTACCATACGGATGGCTGTATATGGTTTTCTCAAAAGTGGAAAAAAAGAAAAAGAAAAAGGAAAATATATATCACATTATTTTCCTTTTTTTTCTATTGAATTTAGCAAACTGAAGTATCTATCTTGTATATCAATGTGATTAATAGACATGGTAGGAAGGTGATTTGTCTGTAGAGTCTCCTATGAGGTTTTGGTGGAGACATATACTATCAATTATCTGAAACTTAAAACTTTAGTTGGTTGAGTGGAGGCAGTGTTTGAAAATAAAAATAAAAACAAAAACAAAAACAACCAACTCATCTCTTAACAATCTGTTTGTCAAAAATGTGGACTCGAAGTCAAATGTCATGATATAGACATGTCGGGAAAATAATCAGAAAGTAGGAATCTTATTTTATTTATTAGAATATCGTAGGACGATTTTCGTATTGTCGGTCTGTCTTGGCTGTTTAGAGACACATTTGTATGACATACGGATTGACAGCCATACTAAAGACCGGTCTTTCAGAACATTGCTTACAGTAATAGACTCCTTCAAAGGAAATTCTAGAGCACAGCAATTAGAGGACTTGATAATCAAACTTCTTTTATTTTTATTTTTTATTTAAATATATTTCATTTTATATTTTTAAGCAGAAATTAAATGAACTTGATGGATTATTGGAGTTATGATTGTTGCTAATTTACATATATTTTCAAACACCATGTAGGAGAGGACATCCCACGATTGAGTTCATCTTTGCTGCCACTGAAGAGGCTATCTATGTTCACGTTGTAGTATCTGCAAAGTTTGTGAAAGCTCACTCTTTTTCTTTGTTGTCTTTACATTTTGATTTCAGATACTTTTTTTCTTATTTTCATTTGAAAAATTGATCTATGCTTTCTAGGCATATCCGTGCGCTTTCTGGTGTTGATATAGCAAGAGTGTCAAGACATTCTTCGGATGATTTGAGTTCTAGGCTGCCAGGTTTTGTACATTCTGGTTTATGAACAACCTTTTGTTTGCCTTGCACCATTTGTTTACAGTGTCTAATGTACCAAACACCTCTCTCATGCAAATTTAATAGTTTTTATGTACTTGTTTTAAATTTCTTATTTTTCATAACACTTGGATCCATCATCACCTTCTAATGCAGCCAACAAATGTTTGGCCCTTTTCTACTCTTTTTTCTTGCACCCTTTGGCATCTTATGATAAGAAGTGGTTGACATATTTTATATAGTCCATTGAAGGAAGTTTATGCTTTTGTTGATTTGCAGTGATTGTTTCTCCTCACGGCATGTGTGGTAAGCTCACTGGATGTTGTCCCAATGATCTTGTCAAGCAAGTCTATTTCAGGTGAATGACCTTTTATACATTTACGCGTAATCCTTTGTGTACCAGATTCTGTAAATTATCTAATATAAAGTTTACTATCTGCTCATTTTATTTCCCCTTCAACAGTAATGGCAAATTGAGGACTGCAAATGGGTTTATAGGTCTACCACATCTTGTTTCCCAAGGTTCTAGCTGCCAGCTAAACGGGCAAAATTGCTATCTTGAAGTTACACTTGGTTGTTCTAGATCTGCAACTGATAAGATGTCACAGTTGAACTCAAATTACATCAAGAACTTACTCAAGAACAATCCTGCTGAATCTCCGGCCATGGGAAGAGGTGACGAGAAGGGATCTTCAAATCACTTGCCAACATATGGGAAGACATTTATTTATCCAGCAGAGGCAGTGCTGGTCCCAGTGTTGCAAACATCATTCTCCAGGTCTTCTTTAAGAAGGTATTTTTTTATTCTTCTAGTAATTGTTGAAGTTTCCGGTAGCTGTTGAGCATAGCCATAACCAGACCTATTTCAAGTTTTCAACTCAATGACCTCATATGGTGCCATGATTATTGTTTGTTCTTAAAATATTGCTTTTTAATGTATAACTTAAATTGTCCTGTGAATTTGCAGGTTTTGGCTTCAGAATTGGATAGGGCCATCATTGGCGGGTTCATCATTCCTCATGCATTGGTTGGTTTGCTGTTTAAGTTTTTAGCAGTCCTATTACAAAAAACCTGTGTACTTTTAACACAAACTAGACCTAAGTGACACTGGGTGGTATTTCATTGTGACAAGATTTAAAACCTTGCTATGGAAATAATAAAAGCCAAAAATCACCACCTTGGAAGGCCACTACAAAGGATAGGGAACTCACTTTAGGACCTCCACCTAAAACAAATGAGTAAATGCAAATTAAACTTCGCGAAAGTAATTTAATAATTATGAACTATGATATTTGAATTACAAGTGAAGGATAGAATTAACTGTCACCCTCCCTATGAGTATGCTAGAGTTTACTGAAAGATGCTTAGAGCAAGTGTTTGAATCTTTCTGCAGTTTTGGCAATATAGATTCCATGGAAGGATCTTGGACAGAAAGCAACAAACTACACACGCAGCGTGGCTATGACAGTAGTAGCAACAGTAACAGCAGTAGCATCAGCTCCATAAGTGGCAGCTCTAGTGATAGTGATTACAAAATGATGAATAGTGAACTTGAAGCAGATGCAGATTCTCTGACATGTAGACAATCTGGTTTATCATCAAATGAGCAGTTAGGAAGTGATGTCCATAAATCGGTACTGAACTTTGTCTACATTTCGTCTAGTAATTGTGCTGTTAGTTGCATGAGATATGGTGTTAAACTTTTTTCTATGTTACTAATATTACTAGGTATTTGAAGTTGTTCCAAGTCAGTAGCTTTGCACAAAACTCCTGGTGCTAAGGATTTAATTAGTAATTTTGCACTATTAATGAGCTATAGGTTCCATGCAGGGTTCTAAGCGTTCTCGAACAGGAATGGTTGGATCATTCAGTCAGGCAGGTACAGTTACCAATGCTTCTATGCAAGATGCATACAAATCTGATTTTGGTTCCGTGGAAAACAGTTCAGCTATTACAGGAGTTGCAAATGATCATATTGGATCACACTGGGACTGGGATGATGATGAAAGAGGGACTGAGATGGACATCCAAGCTCTTCTTTCCGAGTTTGGAGATTTTGGTGATTTCTTCGAGAATGATGCTTTGCCTTTTGGGGAGGTAAATTGCAAACTTCTTTGAGAGGTTCCACTCTCATAACCTACTGATTTTTTATTATATAACTGCCGCTTCTTTCACATTTTTCTTTTCAATGAATAAATCATCTTTTAGAAGGAATCTGATGATTGTACTACTGATTCAGCACTTCATTTACTGTATTAGATACTGTTACCTAACTAAGTAATCATTCAAAATTGATTTTGTAGCTTGCAGAACGTTAAATGGTAAATCAAATTTGTTTTATTTTTATAATGAATAGTGGGGTAAGGGTATGGTAGAATCTTTTGGATAGATATTTTGAAATGTGACCCTTGGAAATGTGGTCACATAACTTTACATGGTGATCATAAGATTTGAGTTACTATTATCAGTTTTAGAGACTACTTTGACATGGGCTAGAAGGGTGGGTTGGAGACTATGTTGTATTTAATCATGATTTGAATGCTCTAATACAATGTAGAAATAGGCACTTAAAAGCCTCTGTTTTACTGCTTCCACTTGGAGTAGAAGTTTATATAGGAAAATTAATCATGAGTTTGATACACCACAATACTCGTATTGAGTAATTCCTAATCTGAAAAAGTGATAATAGAATAACTCTTACTTAGCATAAAGTACACATAAGCACACAACTTTTGACTGATTATTACTAAAGGACTTAACAGATGACTCTCGAGTTTAGCAACATTTATCATTTTGGTTTTCATAGCCTTTAGAAAATTTGAAGAATGAGGAAACTTGAAGTAAAATTCAACTAAGCAAGTTGGATATGCTTATTATTGAAGTTTAGTTCCACCTTATCCTTGTAAGACAACCTAACATGTAATGGTAAAGCCTTAACTATGGTTCCTACAAATAGCTCTAGAACTACTGATGTAACAACACTTTAACTATTGATATAACAATCTCTATGTTATAGACTACTTAATATCCCAATTATGTGAATATAACTAGGTCCCAATTGTGTGAATATAACTGGGTGGCAGTTTAGCAAGTATCACACAAGAACCATGATAAAAAAACTAGCTTATAAGCATGAGGAGCTTAATATTCCTAAATATCTTATTATAAACACTATGAAAACTATAAGCTTCCTTCCACAGTAATGGACATACAATAAATTTAAGTTCCAAGCTATGGAGCTCGAAGTCTCCTAGATTGAAGAAGTACCCATGTCGTGTCAAACAAGACTGACACAGGTATGGGTATCTGTACCACATTTCTCTATTTGAAAAGTGGACAGGGCTGGTGGAGAAGGAAAAGAAGCAGGAGTTTGAGTAATAATAAGATATTTTGAAGGTTTATTTTTTCCTAACTTGAGGAAAAACCCATTAAATCGTTTTGTGCTGTAGTTGTCCACCCATTAACTTCAATAGAGAACGCTATCCGTGTAGGTTAGAAACTGGCAAGAAAGTAAATATTAATAGCTATCTGATCTCATAAAGCAAGACAGTCTGTTCTGTAGGTAACTCTTAGACATTATTTGTCTGAGTTGAAATCTTGTAAATGTTTTGTTTATACATCTTTTACTGAAATTTTGTTGCTCAATCTCATCATATATTATTTATTTATTTATTTTTTCATATATAGCCTCCAGGAACTGCAGAGTCTGCTCCAGATTATGGAGATGTAGGTAGTAGTCCATTGCCTCTAATGGAAGTTCCAGACTCGATGCTTTTGCCAGCGGGATATCCGTCCTTTGACAATTTTAATCCCCCACCTCCAGTCACTATAGAAGAATGTGTAATAAAAAATCAAGAAGTTGCGAGCAGCTCTCTAACATCAGGTCATATGAATCACACTCCTGCATCATCTACTGGTGAGTTTGATCAATTAGTGAAAGCTGAAGCCCTGATGACTTTTGCTCCTGAATATGGAGCGGTTGAAACTCCAACAAGTGAGTTGTCCTCATCTATTTTCAGGAGCCCTTACTTTCCAAAGTCTCATAAGTTGGAAACTTCTAATTCTAGCTCAAACAACTACACTTATGGTGCAAACCCACCCTTGTCTCCTTGTTTTGATGGGTCGTATGAGAAGAGTGGCATGAGATTGAAAACTGGAAAGCATGACTCTATTGGTATACTCCAATCAAAGAACATTTATACTCAAGTTGATAGAGTTAAAGAACATCATCATAGGAAATCACTAATACATAATGACAACAATTCTACAATTGAGGGAGTGGTGCAGTCTGCTTTGTCTAGTTTCAAATCCATGAATACTATCAAATCAACACACAGGAAAAAAACTGTAGACATGGTTGGAGCTGAAAATATTGTGCTGTCTAGGAGGACAGTGTTTGCAACTGAAGTTGAGTGTATTATGTTTCAAGCTTTGATGTGCAGGATACGTCATGAACTCCTATATGCCAGGAATCCAATGCCTAGTAACTTCAGTAGGTTCACTGGAAGCACAGTTTTAAATCAACTTGCTGGTGATTCAAGTACCTTGACTGAAAGTATATCTGGCAGGTATGAGGTTAAGAAGAAAGAATCTATACCTGTGAGGATAGCTGGTGATATTGATGGTGTGCTGGATGGGCACATGAATGCACCTGTTGGTGTTTGGCGTTCTGTTGGAGTTACCAAAGTTCCAAAACTTGTTAACTCTTCTAGTATTGAAGTTAGCCCGTCCATGACCCCTAATTCGTTCAGTGAGGATACTATGCTTTCTTACGGGCAAAGGCAACCCCTTCTGGAGCTGCTCGATGGAATGTCTTTTCTTGTTCAACAAGCTGCTTCCTTGGTTGATGTGGCTCTTGATGTGGATTGTGGTGATGGCCCTTACGGTTGGCTGGCATTACAAGAACAATGGAGGCATGAATTTTCTTGTGGGCCATCCATGGTCCATGCAGGTTGTGGAGGAACATTGGCCTCTTGTCATTCGCTGGACATTGCTGGTGTGGAATTAGTAGATCCACTATCTGCAGACGTAAGAGTTTCTGCCACTGAATTGTTAATTTTTTTTTATTCCTGGCACTTATTTGTATTTATCTAGAGTAGATTGGCTAATGATTCTATCTCAACTAGTGAGAGATCCTGTGCTTGCTTGCTCGAATTTTCTCACATTGAATATAAAGGAATTGTATTTATCTAGAGTAGATTGGCCAATGATTCTATCCCAACTAGTGAGAGATCCTGTGCTTGCTTGCTCGAATTTTCTCACATTGAATATAAATGAATAAAATTTTTGAACTTTTACATGCAAAAATAATATGTGAAAGTTTGTTAACTTTGATTGATTACTTAACTAAAATTTTATATATATATTTTTAATTTATAAGTAAATAGGATTGTTAACTCTTTCATTGAAAAGAAAGATGCCAATTGTCACTTGTGGTTCTTTATTTATGTATTAATAATAGATAATAGATGTTAAAATGGTGTACACCCGATTATGCGTACACTGTTTCGGAATTCATGCTTGATATGAGGACTGTATGACATTGTTAATGCATGCCAACTCTTATTCTGGGTGTACTCATTATTTGATATTGACTTTTACTTAATTTGTTTTCTCAAGATGCATACTGTACCAGTTTGAAGTATTAAACTCATCAATGTTCATAGTATATGTTTCAGTGGCTTCTGTTGCTCTTTTTGAACCTTATACTACTTTATGTGGCTACTCCAATGAGTCCTTCATCCAGAAGGTTTAGTTGGAATCAGTTTATTGGGCTTATCTTATTAAATTTGTGGTTGGATAATTTTGTAAGAATGTTCGAGCTAGTCCTTTACTGCAGAGTTTTCTTGTGACATATAATCTGTGCTGTAAAGTCCTTTTCTCAAGAAAACATTCCGAACAAGTTTTTACGGGCTTCATATCACATCATGATTATAAGTGTGCTATTGCATAAATCATGTCTCTGCCTGTTATATATTGTAACATACATCCATTGCTTGCACTAACACATTATAAGATTTCACATAATGTTCAATTGCCTTGACGTTCATCAACTTTGCTTCTAAAGCTGATATTGTTTTCTTTTCAGATGCATGCTTCTTCTGTGATTGGTATACTGCAGTCTGATATAAAGATGGCTTTAAAATCAGCATTTGTTGGTCTTGATGGTCCATTGTTTGTGACTGAATGGTGTAAAGGTCGTGGTCACTCAGGTGATGCAGGGGCTGTAGGTGATGGATCTACTGAGTCTACTGCTATCGAAGGCAGAGATTCATCTAGTGCTGTTGGAGAAGCTATGAGTCCATCCCATTCTTCTGGTGGTGGATCATCTTCCCTTAAAGGTTCGTCGATGGTTGATATGTGGAATTAATTGCTTATTTGTTGTTATATATTTGAATGGTAACCAACTCAGTGTCCATGGTATAGTGCCTATTACAATGGATGGAAATAAATTGGATGAGACTTGTCAAAGGAGATTGAATCAAGATATTGGTAGTTCAGAGTCAGAGCAACAATTGTCTTCACGTTTAAGGCCGACCCTTTATGTACTTCCATCACCTGCTTTACTTGTTGGGTATGCATGAAAACATTCTCGTAGATTTAACTTCCTTTCCAAACATCTGTGAGTTCTCTTCTGGGTGCTTTAGTTTCTCTTGAATGTAAAGCAGATTGTTAATAAGAATGCACACTTGATATAAGGATGTAAATCTGAGTCGCATGTATGGTGAGTGTATGGTAATGTAGTAGGTTTATCTTCAAGAAAACCCCCTTATTGATCTAAACAGCATTTAATTTCAACTGAAGAACAATACATTGTGTGTGAAGGAATTGCTGTTGAAGTCCTTGCTGAATATATTTTTATATGTTTGCTTTCTATTAGACATCATGTGTGACAGTACTAAAAATTTTAAGTACTGTTACTTCACTGGAGGTATATGATTTACTGCTTTCATATGTAAAGTAGTTCATATAACTGTACCACTAACCTCAGTTAACCAATGATGCTTGCAGCTATTAGCATATTTTAGATGTAATGCTTGGAGGCAACATTTTTATGATTTATGCTCAGTAATGAGTGAACTAATGATTTCGATTTCGTAATAGGTACCAGGATGATTGGCTTAAGACATCACCAACCTCCTTACAGTTTTGGGAAAAAGCTCCGCTTGAACCATATGCTTCTCCAAAACCTGTAAGAACTTTGAAAGCAGCATTGCTTTTCATTCTTCCAGCTTACTATTTTTCTCTTTTCTAATTTTTCCACTATGTTTGCAGATAACTTACAATGTTATATGTCCAGACATTGATCCCCTTACTTCCGCAGCAGCTGATTTTTTTCAGCAACTAGGAACAGGTGAGTGAGAATCATGAGTAAGTTAAATATTCAACTAGGAACAAGTGAGTGTAAATCTTGTTAAGTTAAATGTTCAATTATATTTCTTTCTTAAACCATTCTCTTGAACTCTAATATAACAGGTAAATGGCTAATAATATAGAATCTTTCTTAACAAAATGCAGTAGAACTTCAGTTCATGGCAAACCTTTTCTTAATATATTTTTTCAAAGTTTTGTTGGGTTGAACTCCGTCAGAGTTGATGTTTGAGTTTCTTTCCCTTTTTATCGAGTACTGGTGAAATATGATGCATGGTCCATTATGTTTCAGATAATGCTTACACCATCAAATACCAACAGCCATTAGTCAATTGTCATAAGGATGTTTGACTTAAGACTGTAAGTGGACATCAAAAGTAAAACTAATTTTTCACTTATAGTTGTGCTTTCAAAAGTTGACCACATTGATTGATGTATTAAGGGAACATTATTTTGCCAAAGAATAATTATATTCCTCAAAATATAGACATAAAAAATTTCCTTGTTTTGTGCTTTTCTAAGAAAAGATTTTATTTAATTAATTAATTAATTAATTTTTTAAAGCGTGATTATAATAATTACGATGGAGAGAGGCTTATAAATTGTTTTTATGAAAAATTTTCTCAAGCTGCGATATATAATTTTGATCAGTTTCAGGTTCAGAGAACTGAAATCGTCAAACTGCTGTCTTGATAGATTATTATTATTATTATTATTATTATTATTATTATTATTGTTATTATTATTATTTATTTATTTATTTTTATAAAATTTTTGCAATTTGACCTGCTGTTGGGACGCCAAAAACTTCAGCTCTCTCTAACTTCTTTTAGAAGAAAGTGCCTGTCTATATCTCTTGTTTGGTTACTTGCTATATTATCATGGAAAATCCATGTAGGTTTTGAACACCGGAATAACAAATTAATTAGATGCTCGCTAGTCTGAATTGCTTAGTTTGCTAAAATAAAGTATTTTTGCATTGTTGACCTCTTATTTCCTATTTAGAATGAAATTATATGTTAAGGGGAAAAAAGAAAAGAAGAAGAAACTAATTTTCTGTTCCTCTCGTTTAATGATTTTCTCTTTGATTTCTTTGTCTTTTAGTTTATGAAACCTGCAAACTGGGAACACATTCTCCACAGAATTTGGCCAACCAAATGGAGATCGACTCAGCAAAGTCACAGAATTCTGGTTTTGTTCTACTTGATTGTCCTCAATCAATGAAAATGGAAAGTAGTAATGCATCTCTTGTTGGATCTATAAGTGATTATTTTTTGTCCCTTTCCAATGGTTGGGACTTGACACGTTATCTTCGTTCTCTATCAAAAGCGATCAAAACTCTGAAAGTGGGTCCATGCCTATCCACAAACCAAAAGGAAGGAAATGCTGGCCCTTGTATGGTAAGTGAGCATTATATTTTTTTGAATTGCTTTTGCTTTTTAGAGAGTTCTAGTGGTGTATAGTACCAAGTCTTTGGAATGCAGAAACACCAGTTATTGCATATGTTTTATGCATGGTGAAAGTTAAACTTTGTTACATACTGTTCTTGGATGTGATTTCCTTTTCATTAATAACTGTTACTCTCCATCTAGAACTTTTTCAACCATTTTAGTCTCTCGCTTATTCATAACTCTAGATTTTTTGGTACATATTGCTTTGGACTCTACAAACTTTTGCTTTTATGTAATAGTCAACTTGATCAGTCCAGGGATTTCTTGCTCCAAAATTAAGTTAGATAAAAAATCCAACTATTAATTTTTTTTAGATAGTACTGATAATGTCTTTGTTGCTATTTAAGAAAATTCACTATCATTACACGAATCTTTTATGTCTAGTATGTGGCTGAAGATTTTGGCATAAACAGTTCTTTGTTTTCATCAATGCATGTTTAGGTGGTCTATGTGGTATGTCCTTTCCCAGAGCCAATGGCAGTTCTACAAACCGTCATTGAATCTTCTGTTTCCCTTGGTTCAATTACCATTGCTTCTGATAGAGAGAGAAGGTCCATAATGCATAATCAAATCTGTAAGGCCTTAAGCTGTTCTGCAGCTGTGGATGAAGCATCAGCTTCCAATATACTTGTGATTTCTGGGTTTAGTGTTCCCAAGTTGGTGCTGCAAATTGTCACAGTCGATGCCATTTTTAGAGTTACAAGTCCAGCTTTTCATGAACTTGTCATTCTCAAGGAGACTGCATTCACTATTTACAACAAGGCTAGGCGAATTTCACGAGGATCCTCAGTTGACATGGCTCATTCAGCAGCACTGTCTAGTAGGTCTCATTCTGGCTTGACTCCAGTTACTTCTATGTCAGGAATGTGGAAGGATTGCGTAGGTAGTCGAATGACAGGAACTTCACTTCCTAGAGAGGGTGAACTTGATGCTGGCTTAAGGTCTGGTGCATGGGATAATTCCTGGCCAACTCTGAGAACAGGAGGATTAAGTTGTGATCCAAACAGAAATGGAGATTTCCTTCTTCAAGAGGAAACTCGCTTCATGTTTGAACCCTTATTTATTCTTGCAGAACCTGGGTCGCTGGAACATGGAGTTCCATCTCCAATATGCGGTAATTCAACTTCGGAGTCATCTAAACAATTGCCTGATGATAACAGTGGGAATTTTGTGATGAGTGGTAATTCAGTAGGAAGTGTAGAAACTGGATCCAGTTCTCAACTTGAAGGATCTGGTCCTGATGGCTGTGGCTCCAGTTATCAAAAATCTCTTCCAAGCCTTCATTGTTGCTATGGTTGGACAGAGGATTGGCGTTGGTTGGTATGCATCTGGACTGATGCGCGGGGAGAATTGCTTGACAGTCATATATTTCCTTTTGGTGGAATAAGTAGTAGGCAGGACACTAAAGGTCTGCAGTTCCTTTTTGTTCAAGTGCTGCAACAAGGCTGCCATATACTTCAGACATGTTGTTCTCCTGATTCTGTAGCAGTCAAACCTAGGGACCTTGTGATTTCGCGCATAGGGAATTTCTATGAGCTTGAATACCTTGGTATGTGTTTATTGTAGTTCCATTTTATCCTTTTTATTTATCATGCATGAAGTGATGTGTCGTTGGTAGGCCCATTCTAAAAGTCTACTCTAGACCTTTTTTCCCAATGCGAACACCTGGAACACCTAGGCACTGCCTTTCTTGACTGCAGAAAGCCTAGATAATTTTTATATATATATATATATATTAAAAACTGCAATTTTTATATTCATGTCACCATTTAAAGTATTAAAATTTTAATTGTAAATTTTATTTGTTTTATTTTTAAAATATTATTATTTTAATATGATTGATACTATTATTTATTATTTTTTAATATTTTCCATATTATGTTCATATTTATTGTTATAAAAAAATTTCCCATCTGTTGGACCACCTCTTACTATAGGTGGCAGCCTAACTGCATTGGTGTCACCGCATAGTGCCTTTTACCATCTGTTGTGAATACTGCTGTTTTTATTCGGAATCTGCATCATTATTGGACGGTCATTAGCCTAGTAGGAAGCAAAATAGTAATTTGTCCTGATTATTCTTTCTGAATTTAGGGATTTGCTAATTATAAACTATGTTATATTTTATGATCAACAGAGTGGCAGAAAGCTATCAATTCAGTAGGGGGTTCTGAGATGAAGAAATGGCCCTTGCAACTACGTCGGGCTGCTCCTGATGGTATGCCATCAGGCAGTAATGGCCCTTCATTGCAGCAGCAGCAGGAGATGAGTTTGATTCAAGAAAGAGCCTTACCTTCTTCGCCTAGTCCATTGTATAGTCCCCATACTAAAGGTTCTGGCTTTATAAAAGGTGGTTTAGGGTCAGCCAATTCAAGAAAACAGCTTATGGGTGGACACACAGCAGTAGACAACTCCAGGGGACTGCTTCAGTGGGTTCAGAGTATTAGCTTCGTCACTGTATCGATAGACCATTCTTTGCAACTAGTTCACCAAGCTGATTCTGCATCTCCTGGTGAGCTGGCATTCACATTCCTACTATTATTCATTCAAATAATTGTCTTTATTTTAATTATATTTAGTTTCAATGGACTTTCACAATCCTATTGCACAGGACACTTCATGAGTAGTATTTATATATATACCTGTAACAAATCTGGTGCTTGTAGGGACTAAGGAAAACAATTACTAATTTTGCAAGTAATGTAGAAAGTAGTTTTTGTCAATAAGTTATGCATTTTTACTTTTAAATCAAATAAATAAATTGAGGTTTTTTTAATTTTATTTTTTATTAAAAAAATTAGTTGAACTAATCGAGTGGTTGTAATTAAATAGTACAATATAGGTTTGATATGAACATAAAAAATGGATAAAGATGCCGTATCATTTTACTGTTTATTTGTATGTTTGTGTTTGAAGATACATTCACAGTTATGTTGTTTTTATTACAAGCATCTCTCTTGTGCAGGAGGTCATAGTAGCAGTGGTGCCGGCCTTTCTGGCTATTTGGAGGGGTTCACCCCTGTAAAGTCACTTGGTTCTACATCTGCATCTTACATATTAATACCATCGCCTAGTATGCGCTTCATTCCTCCAACACCTCTTCAGCTACCTACATGCCTTACTGCTGATTCCCCACCACTTGCTCATCTCCTTCACAGCAAGGGCTCTGCAATTCCCCTTTCAATTGGTTTTGTCGTTTCAAAAGCTGTGCCATCTGTGAGAAAAGACCGTAAGAACAATTTGAAAGATGAATGGCCTTCAGTGATTTCAGTGAGCTTAATTGATTACTATGGTGTAAACATTCTTACTCAAGATAAGATGGTGAAGGGAAGTACCAAGCAAGGAGGAAGAACTTCAAGCTCTGACACTAGAGAGAACGAAGTTGAAACCCATTTGATTCTAGAGTCTGTTGCAGCAGAACTTCATGCTCTGTCGTGGATGACAGTGAGTCCTGCCTACTTGGAAAGACGAACTGCACTGCCTTTTCACTGTGATATGGTGTTAAGACTGAGAAGGTTGCTTCATTTTGCTGACAAAGAACTCTCACAGCATGGAGATAGGTAGACAGCAATTGCAACCTGTTGTATTTGTGGAGATGTATGCACAAACAAGGTGTTTCAATGGGGTATGTATGTTCTTGTAAGATTTTAGGGATGTAACATATGTATGTAATATTTTAGCTCAGTGATGAGTAGAATCGATTTTTAGATGAAGACTAGGTAGAACATACAGGTGTAGCTATTGTTTTTACTGTAAATGAAGTTTGCAGGAAAAACTGTGTTGTACTCTCATCATGTTATGATATGGTCAATTTGTCATAATCGGTTCCAAATTTTGCTTCTCATGGATCGTTTTTTAATTTGATTATATGAAACTCAATTCCACTATATTAAAAATCTCAGATTAAATTCAATTGGACAGTACCCGTATTTGGAATTGATCAAATTACAAGCGCAACCTCTTATCAAAATTGATTATATAAATAATATTTAATTTTCAATTAAATAAATACGAATAAGTCCGCAAATTTTCGAAGTTGTAGGTATTGAACGAATTCAATTCGCCTGCCTTGACACCCAAGTTTTGTATATACCTTGGGTTTGGCTTAGGACTGGCACTTATGTGTTCGGATTTTGCTGTCCATGAGGCCGATAAGGCTTCCAGAAACGCTTGGTCCTCTTCCGGCCACCTTCAATAGGAATTCGCCTCAGCCACCGTCTTTGTGACGTCGACCGCTGGTGACCATAGTACCTATCGCGCTCTACCTCTTCCTTGATTCTCTCCGTGATTTTGATGTCTGATTGATTGATTTTGATATGTCTGTTTTGATGTTGTTTCAGATGTGAACGCAGTGAGAGATTGTAGCGTAAAACAAGCTTGACGAAAATTTAACGGGTTAGTGGGGTGAGTGATATCAATTTTTCCTTATTTTTATTATAAAGTAGATGCTCAGAATTGAATTAGTTACTGCGGTTAGAATTGGATTGTAGCTATGGAATTTTGTTGGTGCATTGTTTTGCTTGATTTGATTTATTGTTGAAGCGGATTGTAAGTCAAATTGGGTGCTCACAATCCTATTAGGTGAGTGCATCACCGTCATTGTGTAGGCATGGTTTTGTCATTGACATGTTGGGCTGTGTGCTATTTTAATCAGTTCTGAACAGATTGTAAAGGAGAGTTAAATTGCCCGTAATCTATTTGTATTTATTACTATTTGTATTTATTACTATCAGAATTAAGATCATCTGTAGATGGAGGAAATCAGCTTATAAAGTTACTATGCAATACATGTGGCAATACATGTTTGAACCCTTATTCATTCTTGCAGAATCTTGGTTGCTGGAAAATGGAGTTCCATCTCCAATATGTGGTATTTCAACTTTTAGTCATCTGAACAATTGCCTGACGATAATAGTGGAAATTTTGTGATGAGTGGTAATTCAGTGGGAGCTGTAGAAACTGGATACAGCTCTCAACTTGAAGGTTCTGGTTCAGATGGGCTGTGGGCTCCAGTTATAAAAAATCTCTTCCAAGCCTTCATTGTTGCTATGGTTGGACAGAGAATTGGCATTGGCTGGTATGCATATGGACTGATGCGCGGGGAGAATTGCCTGACAGGACACTAAAGGTCTACAGTTCCTTTTTGTTCAAGTGCTGCAACAAGGCTGCCATATACTTCAGACATGTTGTTCTCCTGATTCTGGAGCAGTCAAACCCAGGGACCTCGTGATTTCCCGCATAGGGAATTTCTATGAGCTCTTGGTATGTGTTTTATTCTATTTCCATTGTCATTTTTATTTGTCATGCATGGAGTGATGTGTTTGGGCAGGGTTGTAAAAATGAGGCCACTGTCTATTCTGAAAGTCCTGCTGCAAGATTTGATTTTTTTTTTAAATTTAATTTTAATTTAATTTTATTTTTTTTGAACACCTGGAACTTCTAGGGCAGTGTCTAGGTCTGTCTAAACATCAATTTTCCTGACCAAAAGGCTTAAAAACGCTTGGGTAATATATATATATATTAAATAATTTTGAAAAAAAATTATTATTTTCATATCCCGTAAATTTTAAAATATAAAATTTATTTATTATATTTTTAAAATATTAATTATTTTAATTTAATTATTATAATTTAGGTTGGTTTTAAACTTAACCGAGTAGAACAAAACATAAAATAATAAGGAGTTGTGTATCAATATTGCTCTCTCAGAGAGTCTTCATTCACACATATACACATGTGATTATAATTTCATTCACCAACTAACAATGTAGTACTACTTTACTTAATTACATAGAAGTAAATACAAAATGCATAAGACGCTATAGAATATCCTATAAAAATCTTATCGCATCAACCATTTATTATTTGTAAATATTTTCATATGAACGTGTTTATGTTTCCATCTCATATAATTAGATATTGACCACGGCGCTTATTGTGCTTATTTTATTTTTGTCCGTCTAACCTCATTGACACTAGACTTCAGGTGACACCACCAGTGCCTTTTACCACATTGGTTTTTCACAATTCAAAATCATATTCTGTTATTAGCATAACAGGTAGCAAAGCAGTACTTTGTCCTGATATTTGTTTCTGAATTTTGGGACTGCCTAATTACTAATTATGTTATATTTTATGATCCACTGAATGGCAGAAAGCTATCAGTTCAGTAGGGTGTTCTGAGATGAAGAAATGGCCCTTGCAATGAGTTTGATTCAAGAAAGAGCCTTACCATTGTATGGCCCTCATACTAAAGGTTCTGGCTTTATAAAAGGGCCAGCCAATTCAAGAAAACAGCTTCTGGGTGGACACATAGCAGTTGGACAGCTTCAGTGGGTTCAGAGTATTAGCTTTGTCTCTCTATCGATAGACCATTCTTTGCAACTAGTTCAAGCCGATTCAGCATCACCTGGTGTGTTAAACATCATTTACATAGCCACTCATTCAATTGCTCATGTAGGTTGGTCACAATTTAAAATCTGAGAAATAATAAAAATATATAATAATAATAATATTATTATTATTACTAGTATTATTATTATTTTTTTTTTTAACATGTAAAATATATGTTTAAAAGTAAATTAAAAAATATTGACGGTTTAAGTGTAAATACTTACTATGTATTGAATCATTTGTAACTTAACTCTATCTCCATTGTTAGTTTCATGTCTAGCATTAGTTACCTGTGATCTTATTTGATTTACGTGTGAGCTTATTTATGTGATTTGATAGGATAGAAATAATATTTACCACTAAGGCTATCTCCAATCCTCCATATGCCATTATAGAGTCCAAACCTTTTCCAACCAAGCTTCCATTTTTCACTTTCCAAAATAAAATGTTTGGAGTTTTAATATATTTTAAGCTCATGGAACTCCATATATGACATTCACTCTATGAAACTCCAAATACACTTTTTTCAATTATAATATAATCATTACATTATATTTTAACAATTATAATATAATCATTCCATTATATTTTAACTCTTATTTTAATTATAGATGAATTATTTTATTTTTTAAATAATAAAAAATATATTATTATAAAGGATTTAAAAAATCCTTTCATTTGAGTTCAATATTAATATTACTCTTATTAACATACTATATTTAATTATAACAATTATTTAATTTTTTTTATAATAATATATATTTTTACTCTATATTAGAGTTCTATGGTTGGAGATGAAAGAATTTGGAGTTTCAAAAAGTTGAAAAGATTCTATTTGAAACTCTAATATAGGGGTAATTCTATGGTGGGTTCCTACAACCGGTGGTTGTCCATCGTGTACATTCAAAATAATGACACATGTAATTTATAATATATTATAAATATAATTTATTTGAGTGTAATTATGATACTGTTTTTCTTCTTACTCACACTATCTCATCTCTATTTTTCTCTTTCTAATTATTATTATGTTTTATTTCTTTTATAATAATATTTTTTATATAATATTTTATTCTTCCTTACACTATCTTACCGTCATCTCTACCTTTCTCTCTATTTACTAGTAAAAAAAGATTTATAAAATAAAATGAATTACAAATTTCTATGTAGATTATGAAAATATTTACATTTTTAATTAAATAAAAATTATTAAAAAATTACCTATATTTATTTTTTTTTTAGAAAATAACGAATTGAACACTATTTGGTAATTTATTATTTTTTATATGATCAAACAATACTATATGTATCACATAAAATTAAAATTTCAAACACATCAATATTCTTTAAAAAATAATATAAAAAGTTTGGTACTTTTAAAATTTATTAAATGAATAAATTTATATCTAATGCTAAATCTAAAATAACGTTAACTAAATGTAAATGTTAGTTGTAAAAGAATTGTTTATTATATATGTAAACAGAATAAATAATTAATATATTAAACATATTAAAAGGAAGAAAAAATAACTAGATAAAATAATTTTCTAAAAAATAATACACAAATCAGAATGCTCAAATTATTAACATTATTGATTATAGAGCTAAACTATAAACCATCTATATATATAAATTATATGTGTGTAGGTTTTATCTAGCCTGATCTCTAGATATGTGGGATTGAATCCGATCAGAACTGTTTGGATCATGGTAAATTTTAGAATTCTACAGTGATTCCAATCGGTATTGTCTGGTCTCAAATTTTTACTCACACCTAAATTTAAATATTTACTCATTTGACTTAGAGTTAGTTTAGTAATTTCAAATAAATAAAAATATTATAAAAATAAAATAAACATAGAGACACTTAAGGTTTAAGCTAATTTTCAAATAGTTGAACTCATCTCTTTCAATACATTATTATCGATCTTAATCTCCTATTTTTATTTATTTATTTATTTTGCAAATTTAACAGTTTCTCTATATGATATGAAATGAACCAAAAAAAATTTAATAATTCAAAACTAAATAAAAAAAATATTTATATTTTTTAGACATCCCAATTTTGAATGTATTATATTTTATTGATTTGTTATCTCTATTTAAAATAAAGAAAAGAATCTCGATCCAATATTTTTAATTAAGTTATATGTATGAAAATTTTCATGAAATAGAAATTTTAGCTCGAGTTAAAGTTATGAATGAGTGGAAGTCGGAAGGACTAACACATATTAAATTTGACTCATTTTTCTCTTTATAATACTGTTAATCTAGTATAGAGGGAGTAATTAACTATCACTTGTGATAGTTTGATTATATTGTATTGATTTGTTAATCATTTAATTGTTAATTATTTTGTATTATAATCATGTTTATTATCTCTACACTTGAATTAATTTACAAATTCAATAATAATTTTTTGGGAGATTTTCATTTATGTTATTTTGTAACTTCTATTTACGTTATATATAGTCCAACTTAAAAAATTTTACAAAAACAAGCTTTCAAACATTCGCTTTTAAAATATGACCCAAATTGACCATTTGACCCTTATGTGAAGACATTTTACAATGATATGTAAATGTGGTTTTTAAAGAGGATCTCCTAGAGGGATTAGTTTGAAAATCAAAACTAAGATGTCTAAAAAATATAAATATTTTTTTATTTAGTTTTGAATTATTATTTTTTTTGGTTCATTTTATATCATATAGAGAAACTGTTAAATTTGTAAAATAAATTAATAAATAAAAATAGGAGATTAAGACTGATAATAGTATATTGAAAGAGACGAGTTCAACTATTTAAAAATTAGCTTAAACTTTAAGTGTCTCTATGTTTATTTTATTTTTAAAATATTTTTATTTATAACTAACTCTACAGTCAAATGAGTAAATGTTTAAAATTAGGGGCGAGTAAAAATTCAAAACCAGACAATACCAATTGGAATCGACATTGAATTCTAAAATTTACCATGATTCAAACTGTTCCGATTGGATTCAATCCCACATATCTAGAGATCAGGCTAGATAAAACCTACACACATATAATTTATATATATAGATGATCTATAGTTTAGCTTTATAATCAATAATGTTAATAATTTCAGCAGTTTGGTTTGTGTATTATTTTTTAGAAAATTATTTTATCTAGTTTTTTTTTTCTTTTAATATGTTTAATATATTCATTATTTAGTCTATTTAAATATATAATAAACAATTCTTTTACAACTAATATTTACATTTAATTAACGTTATTTTAGATTTAGCATTAGATATAAATTTATTCATTTAATAAATTTTAAAAGTACCAAAATTTTATATTATTTTTAAAGAATATTGATGTGTTTGAAATTTTAATTTTATGTGATACATATAGTATTGTTTGATCATATAAAAAAATAATAAATTATCAAATAATGTTCAAATCATTATTTTCTAAAAATATATATATATATAGGTAGTTTTTTAAATAACTTTTATGTAATTAAAAATGTAAATATTTTCATAATCTACATAGAAATTTGTAATTCATTTTATTTTATAAATCTTTTTTTTTAGTAGTAAGAAGGAGAGAAAGGAAGAAATGACGGTTCGATAGTATGAGTGAGGAAGAATAAAATATTATATAAAAAATATTATTATTATAAAAGAAATGAAACATAAAAATAATTAGAAAGAGAAGAGTAGAGATGAGATAGTGTGAGTGAGAAGAAAATCAGTGTCATAATTACACTCAAATAAATTATATTTATAATATATTATAAATTAATATTACACGTGTCCTGATTTTGAATGTACACGATGGACAACCACTCGTGATAGGCACCCACCATAAAATTACCCCTAATATAGAGGCTTAAAATGGAGTGTGGTTGGAAATAGCATAAGACTATTTATCTTACTCGACATGATAGAAGGCGACCTACCTCATCTGATTTGATAGGATAGAAGGCCACTCATGATAATAATTACCACTAAGTCTATTTAATGTCTCCATCCCATATTAATAATCACAATGGAAGAAAACACAAAAGTTAAGAAACTTAAACATTACCATGTTCTTTTACCCGTGTAACCTTAAAAAATAATCATTCGGTTTATGAAGTATATTCAATTATTAAATATATGTAGAAGGGTATAAAAAGAAAATTATAAAATAAATTCCATTTGAACTCTAATTATGTTGAACAATTTTATTATTATTATTATTATTTTTAATTATGAGTATTATTATGAGAAGGAGGAGGTAGTATCTTAGTTTGATACGGTAGAAAGCCGCTTACCTCATATGAATTGATAGGATAGAAGCACTCATGATAATCAATATCACTAAGCCTATTTATCTTACTTCACATAGCAGTCGGCGGCTTAAGGTAATAATCACGAGGCAATATTTAAACAAAAAGGTCTCATTTACTCGATGTACATGGCAAATTTTACTTAAACAAGTTGCCTCATTTATTTAATTACAGTGGGGTGAGGTGTCTGTTTTTTACCGTGACAATTTTTATTTAAACAAGTTGGCGGTGTGTCTTTCACCAAGACAGTTGGGTTTGCGCTCCATTAGAGGAAGTCTCTCCTAAACTGGGCTCGCGCATCTGTACTTTACCTTGTTATCCATAGCTACCAATCGATTGTTGCATGTTTGGACTACCTCATCTCTTTATATAATTGACATTGATGTTTGTTGGCAAATGTGAGGCATGTGCATGGTTAAAGTTTGTAGTCACTGTATTACCAAGTTTCACTGTTGGTAGTAGCCAAATTTGGTGAATGCTATTTTGACGAGCTACAACAGTTAATCACACAAATTCAGTGAATCCTCCCAACGGTTACATACACTTTTACCACAATGGAGGAAGTAAGTTGTTTGGTTCTAGTTGATTTTCTTTCCTTTTTTTCTTGGCTAAGAGGTGGACGAAATTTTGTGTTTTATTAGAGTAGTTGTTGATTTAAGTTGATGCAGTTCACTATCTATACGTATCAATGAAAACTGAAGACTATTTTTCATCATAAAATTCCATTGTAACTCAATGACTTAAACTCCTAGCACTGCAGCTGCATGTCTCTTTATATTCACATTGTTATATTTCAAATTAAAGTTTTGAATGCATAATTTGAGGGTTTTTTTTTTCAATCTGTGTTAAGTTATTTGGAAATTAAAATGCAGGGTATTGATTTCAGATGGATCTTTGATGAACCGAGAAGTATGACCAAGCCAAAGGTGATCAACTACTGTTCCCTTACACATTGGCATCGCATTGTGAACGGGCCAGTGAATAGATACAACCTGGCGGACTGGCTCAATAGAGGTCCATTCAGACAGTTTGTGAAGATAGTGCAGTGGCCTAGTGAGAAAAAGTTTCAGTGTCCTGCTAATCTCGTTCTAAAGGTGCTTACTCAACAGGTAGCGATAAAGAACCAACCATCGGATGAGTTATGGTTTAGTATAGATGGCGCACTGCATAGGTTCGGGAAACTGGAATTTGCTCTAATTACAGGTCTATGTTTTGGGAAGATCTCGAAGCATGACTTGGTCGTCAAAGATGTATCATTAGCTGAAGACAACATTTGTAATAAATTATGGCCCAACCCTGGTCGACCCATCACTCCTATGGTAATTGAAGCTCTGCTCAATGACATGAATATAGAACTAGCAAGGTCTGATGCAAAGCGACTGGTTCTTGTTCTCCTTGCACACTGGATATTTTATGGTGGCCGCTCTGACGTCAGTGTGTCTAAATTCCTTTGCCAACTTTGCCATCGACAAAAATATTTTAGGATATGATGGACTTACCGAAGGCAGATCGTGCACTGACTTCCAGTTGAGCGATATAGATATAGAGGAGGAAAATGAAACTGAGACCAATGAAGACAAATGTGCTACCACCAATGAAGGGGATGGAGCAAATCAAGAGCCAATGGATACAATGCCAGAGCAGGTTAACGAAACACCCGTTCCACGACTATCCGATTCCTTTCATACAGATAATGACAAGACGAAATGGGGCATGGGTACTGAAAGAACAAAGCAACAGACCGCGCACAAGGTATGCATGGTCAGGAGGCCTTCTCCGTCCTGTCTGGCTTATATGGTGTTGTTTATTAAAATTTTCTTTTCCGTATGTGTACACACAAACTATTCATGAAATGGTATTTCAGCTGGACGTGTTGAGGACACTGGAACTTTCAGAAGCTAAGTTAGCCGCGGTGGAGAAGTGTGCAAAAAATGCTTCAGAATCATTTGAGATCTTTAAAGCTAACTGGGACTGCAGGATGGAACTGCTACGGTCTAGAACTGCAGCATTGGCAGGCCCATTACAACCAACAGGAGAACTTTTATCTGCACACAAGTGTCATAGGCAATCTCGAGAGCCATCTGCAGATGATGTCGGGAAGAAGACGCAAACTCATTTCAGTAGAAAAAATATGGGATGGAACGGCGGGTGATTCAGATTTCATCAATGTGCCAACTACAGGCCATAGAGACAAAGGGAAAACTTCTGACAATGCTACAGGTACAGGTAAACGATTCTTATTATATACATGTCTTCAGCCATATACCAATAGGCCCTTCAATTTGTGATTAAACCCTTCCCTCATCAATTGTTGCAGGGTTCTACACAGATAGACGAGGAGGACATTGTTTTTCCCACTTGTAAGAATGTCTAGTTCTATTGAGAAAGCATTAGCTGGTCATAGTTTTTTGTAATTGGGTAAATATTGCTTTCTTCTGTCAAAGAATGTGACGGAACTAGGATTTTATAGGAAGGTGGGCTAATGTTTTTGGTTGAAACGAGGAACCAACCAGGATTTTATAGTAATATGGACTAATTTTGGTGTAGCACGGTATTTTTAAATTAAAATATTATAATTTTTATATATGAAAATTTAAAAATATTAATTATTTGTTTATGATTTAATGGTTTCCATTTTAAGTGATTTAAATAGATTTTTTTTTTTTTCAATTGAAGTGTTATGGGAAAATTTTCATAATATAATTAA